>VZSF01004788.1:9443-130066 GCA_013398295.1 Chionis minor
CCCCCGCCCGCCCCCCGCCCGGCCGTGGGGGGCGCAGGGCTGACCCCGCCTGGGCGCTCCGGGCCAGCGGCGCCCGCTCCCCGCGGCTGAGGCGTTGGCAGGAGCCCTGGGGGAAATGCCGAGAGATGAGAATTAGCTCCTGGTCTCATTTCACAGGGAGGTGGTTCGGGTTTTTTTTTGGGGAGCCCTAATTTCAAGTACATAGGGAAGTGTCTAATGCGTTTTCTTCAGCTACGTGGATATATATTATTATATAAACTCAGTCGGGCACTTAAATACCTATTTGTAGCGAGGATGCACCTGACTTGTTTGCAGTAATGTGGTTCGAGCAAATAACTCGATTAAAAAGGCCTGCTTTTTTTTTTTTTTTAATAAAGTATGTGTGTGTATATGTGTATTTTGAAGTTAATTCCTTTGTGACGTTGATAATAAGGGAGAAGGTCTCTTCCCACTAGCTAAATTGCAAGGGAATGATGGAGGAGTTGGATTCTGTATGTACAGCGGGTGCGTAAATCTGGCCGCCCAGATATCTGTAAGCTGTGGAGTTTCACGCTGCATTGCAAAGCACGGCAGGCGTTTCTCAACTGTTGGGGCTTTTTTTCATTTTGGGGGTTTTTTTTCTTTTTTTTTCAAGGAATACTGTGCCAACACTGCTGACACTTGGCTTCCCCGAAATAGATGTTTAATTCAAGTGTTTGAATCCTGAAATGATGTTACTGTTTCTTTGTGGCCTATACAAATTAACAGAGTGGTAAGTAAAATTCTGTTTGATGGAGAGAAATACTGCATTCCTAGGACAGAAAATACACAGTGTAGGAAATGACGAGTCAGTTCTAAGAAAATGTTGGAGTAGGCTCCTTAAATGTGATAATAAGCACTTTAATATTTTGCTTTTATTAAAAAAAAATCCAAACAGTACCTTGAGTTTTTGTACCTTTCTTCTATAAATATGGAAAAAAATAATTCTCTTTGTTGAAGAACATAGCCAAAAATAACTGTTCCAAAGTACAGGTATCTGGGAAGGCTTGCCCATCTGTGGTTGATGTTTGGAAGCAAAGCAGGATCTTTCTTGAGCATTTTTGAGGAAAAGGATTACTTAATCATGCAAGATGACTTTGTTAGTTTGAGAACAGTTACTGACTGTTTAAAAAACCCCACCACTAAGAGTGTTTCTATCTCATTTCACAAATGCCCCTTACGAAGATTGTCTCTAGTGGTGGAAGTTGATTTGTAGTCTTAGGAACTGAATTTCTTGGCCATCTACTTCTGTATGCAGCTTAAAACATTTCCAGTCTGAGGGAAGCACCAGAAGTACTGTCTTGGTATCTACATCCTCTGTCTCTGTACGCTGCATGGAATAATTTTGTGAGAAAGGCTGACGGTATCAGGATAGAATAATTTAGTGAAAATGCTGATGTTTTAAGGACAACTGCTTGCCTCTGCATGGCTTGTAAATGCTGATCCTCTTACAGATTTGATGATTCTTGTAATACGGGCAAAAGCAAGCAAACAGAAAAACCCCTGATGGTATTTAACAGTGCAGTTAGCAGAACAGTTTGTAGTGTTCTCATTAGCTCCTCACTTGAAAAACATTGTATTGGTTCAAGGGCGGTTACAGGGCTGTAGTTAACTATGTTTATTGGATAAATTGAGTTGTGACAAGCTGCCTATAAGAGTATTTCATTCTTTGCAGAGCAACTGGGGAAGCAATTGGACCAAAGCATTTTAGGACCAAAGCTCACTGGGACCTGCTGCAATTAAAACACCGGAAGCTTTTAGTAAGAAATAATGGGGGAGGGGGGCGGGGAAGAAATATACATGACCATTTATTTTTGAGAATTATAGTGCACTTGCTACATTCTGTGTAAATAACAGTTCTTAGCTCTTCTGTTCACGTGCTGTTATGAACCTATGTCTGTCCTGTAACTTAAAACTCTTCCCTGTAATAGCTCCATGAAGAAACCAAGGGAGGAATTAAGCAAGGAGGACCAAAGCCAATCTTACACGGATATCTGGTGATCTAGTGGGTATTTCCCTCTCACATTCAGAACTTGTATGGGCCAAGTTCTGGCCTCTCCTCATCTACACTAAACTTGGTCCTGCGATTTAACGTGGGGTTTTTGTGGTGCCTGATAGTTCTGCGAATAGAGGGCTAACTTTGTGATATTTAATGTTTTCAGTGTTAATAGCAAAAGATAATAGCTGGGTCTTTACTGTGTTGGAGATTTTTAGTATGTTATTTATAGATCTGAAACCTACAAGATATGATATAAAAGCCTTCAATATGAAAAATGTTACATTTCTGAGCAGACAGTGAGAAAATTGCCTTTTAGAGGTCAAAACTCCCAGTGCCTCTGGCAACATGGCCTTGATGTCATTTGACAGGGTGGAAACACAGCCCTTCATGGGAATAAACAGCCAATACCTGCATGATTCATTTCGTTAGGAGGGTTCTCCCATTGTTGCTAGGCAATGTTTGCTAGGTGGAGTTAAAAACCAACAAAAAACCCAACAACAAAATCCCCCAAATGCAACCGCTGTCTCCTCAGAATAATACTTCTTGCAGGTTGTCTTGCCTTTGATACTGGTTTCTATTCGATTTTATTTTTTATTTTTAAATTAGGTGGTAATTTCTCCTTTCTGCGGAATTAATAGGAGAAGCATCAGCTGAATCCCCACAGATACCTTCCCCTGAGAGAGGCAGGGAGGGGAAGAGGCAGGAAAGGGCTGTCACCTGGCTAGCAGAAGGTTCCCTTTCCGCCTTCCTCCCTCTGTACCTCCGTAGAGCTGTCTGCTGTCTGGAAACGCTCGGCTCTGTTGTGATGTGCAATTCTTAGAGAAGAAACATGGCAGAGACCAGCAGACATTCATTTGAAATGATTTTCATTCACTGCATTCTGGAATGGACTTGAAAGCAGGTCTCAGAGGCAACTTGTATGTACCAGTTTGTCTTACATATTTATTTATGACAGACTTGAATCTTCAGGATGGTATTCTATCAAGTGACATACCCACTCAGTGTGATGTGTGTCTAAAAATAGGTCATTGTCAAAGGACAGGAAAGGGATTGTAGAAATTTATAAACTAAACCATTGCGGTCTAGCATGATAGCACACTAGCACGCTTTGAAGCTGGGCTAATGCTGTGTTCAAAACTATAGCTTTCCATGGATTATTTTTCCATAATAATATATTAGCATTGCATTTATCAAAATATTGGAAAGCTGGTTGCAGACTCTAAAAATACGTAATGCTGCTGGGTTACTCCTGACACAGCAGTTTGAAACCAGTAAAGTAAAACCAACCAGGGGTCATCTCGGAAGGTGGCAGGGTTGGACCAAACTTATGGTCTTTTAAGCTCTTATGCTTAAAATATCACTGATTTCAAATATCTCATTTTTCATGTGTTAAATCATATCATAAAGTATTTATTTAATGCTTGGATTTAGGCATTTGGATTTGAAAACAATGTTTCTGCTTTGTGCATTTGGCCAACGTGAATGGATTTTTTTTTTTTTTTTCTCTAGAGTAAATATTGGCAGGCCTGAAAAATAAAACCACTAAGAAATGACCCTGTTTAAAAACAGGGCATCAGGAACGGGATTTTTGTTGTCTTAAATAACCTGTTGATGCGTACAAATGTGTGGTTTTTGGACTGTAACAGAACAATGCCGTTTTCTCTGGTTATGACAGTATAAGCGGTAATATGTAAGTAAGGCCTGGAACTTTGCTACACGAGTAATGCATGTTTTGGTGCTTAACTGCAGTGTTGTTACTGCAAACCAAAGAGAAGGACTAATATTTGGGTAAGGATAGACACTGCAGGTGGTCAGCAAAGGAACAAATACACCCGTGTACAGGGTTTTTTTAACAGGGTTGGAAGTTACCAGGTAAATGGGTAGGCAGGAACTAAAGGGGAAGTGTGACATCTGGTGGAAAGATGGTATCAGGAGCAAGAGATCCGTTAATGATAAATGGGCTTATGTGACATGGAAATGTGTTATGTGATGCTTGAAAACACGGATAGCGCTGCTGGAGGATGAGGGACTTCTGTGTCTCATAGTTCATATTGTCCAAACCAGCAAATGTGGCAAGCCGATTGTGTTCTTAATACACGGCAATCTCTTTTTCAAAGGTACCAAAGAAGTCTTACATTGTTAAGTAGCTTCCCCAAACCCTTAATCTACACTACAAATAAATTGATATGGTACAGGCCATACAGGACCTTCGAAGGTCCAAGCAAGTTTTGAACAAAATTCATCACAACTACTTAGATGACAAACCCTCAGGGTTTTTTTAAAGCGCGAGTTCTTTATTGGGTCTTCGGTAGTGCTGCTTCCAGGTGCGCGTCCCAGATTGCACGCGCCGTCTGCTGCCGCGGAGCCCCGCTCACTGCTCTGGGGGATGCTGGGCTGAGGCTGACGGGGGGATGCGACTGCAGCAGCCCAGCATTAGAGCCCCTGGTTGGTTTCTCTTCCCTCACAGCTGGTTGCGTGCTGGGAGATGCTCTTCTGCAGCATGTGGGAACGCCGCACTCATGCACACATGAGGGAGGAGAAAAAGGGGAACAACTCCGCAGAAGAAGAGAAAGGGGAAAGCGGAGATACCTTTTGCTTGGTGTCACAGTGCTAGAGAGAGAACTTGCTGTCCCTCAGCCAGCAGGACTTGCATGAAATCGGGGTGGGCTCAGGGCTGCAGAGATCTTGCATTACTATATTTATTTCCAAAGTGTTGTAGTATGTTGTGGAAAAACAGTCTGCAAATCATTGGAAATTCTTTGTATTAAGGATGTTCAGGAAGCTCGTAGCGCAGCTGAGAGGCACAGGGGAAAGAAAACAAGAAAATTCATCTTAATCTTTCAGCTCTGCCTTAAAATGTCTGATTCTTCTGAGGTTTCATTCCATATGATATTGATCATCCCATGTCACTCTGAGATTTTTCTGTGTTATGACTTTGCTACTGAAAGATTGCTTTATCCTAACCTAGTAAGAGTTCAATCACAATTCTGCTTTGTAGTTCAAGCTCATCTCCTGTGCATAACTGTCGTGTGTCCCCCATCTCCCCCCAATCATGTGGGATTTTCCACTTCATCAAAAGGCAATAGGTCTTGAGCTTCTCGTGTTCGTTATGCGTTTTTCTTCTATTTTTAATGTTAGCATATTGCTTGCTAGAACAATATATTATAAAAGAGTTCTGTATCACTATTGGCAGTGACTTTTTCTTGCTCTGGGGACAGACTCCATCTACAAGTTTTTGCCTGCTTGCTCAGAAATAATGCTTTTTGGGAATTGACCAGTTCAGGCGACAAGCCTAGTTAGTAAATACCTAACACCACAAATCGAGCATTTGGGTCATTTAGCCCTCGCTGGAATGGAGCAACGTTGAAGCGGGATAGACCCATCTGAGGTGTCTGGCTTCTTGGTCATCCACACCACGAATTTCACATCAGCATGAGTGAGTAACCTCTTCCTCAGGTCACCTGATTGTTAGAGTCACAAATGGGTGATATTTACGAACTGTGATGATGTTTTAGTACCACGATGAATAAAACGCATTGTTCACTCCAAAGAGTGAGCTGTTGTGCTGTGCTTGCAGAACTCAAATGCAGCTTCCGTTAGTTTTTGCTAATCTAAATGGGTTTGAGTAGAAGGTGGCCTATGGCAAAGAGCTCGCTGATATGCTCCAGTGTGGTTTAGTTCAGCATTGAACACTTCCTTCCCAATCTACCTCCTCCTCATCAGTGTGGCAGTAATTACCCTTTTCTGTCTGTGTTTGCAGGGATGGATTGTGTAGGTGTTCTCGTACTCATGGAACCACATAAATTAAAATCAGTTAACTCCCAGTTACTGTACAAAGACTGGGTGTAGGCCAGGCTTCTGTTTCTTCACAGGTGCGTGGCTTTACGTTTTGTCGGGTTGGGGGGAAACAATCCTTATGCTTCCCTTCAGGGAACCCAGTTATATCAGTCAGTTGCTTTATGAAGATTATTGTGGAGTGTGTAGCTGGAGAAACGGTCCTATAAGAAAAGGGTCAGATACTCCAGTTGAACTGTTTTGGAAGTCTAGGTGAGAAACATAATTTTTAGTGAAGTTGATGCCTGATTATTTTAAAAGATGTCTAGACCTAACCTAAAAAACAAATCAAACTGGGAGTTTTGATTGACCTGAGAGCAGGACTGACAAGTTTTGGTTCTCAGCTCTGTGTTGGTGAGGAGACAGTTCTCCTTCTTAGTAAATGATAACTGGTGGTGGTACTGAGCTTGTGCTAGCACGAGGTGCTTTCTTAACTACAAATGTGATCTCAGTCTGAAAATATCTTAATAGATTCACTGAATGGACTTCCTTCTGTAGTGTACTCTTATAATTGTAAGTCCTTTATTTTTGCCCAGAGCATCTACTTAGGTATTATAAAGTGAAAATAATCTTAATGTCACTAAATGAGAAAAAAATGAACATATTGCCTTGGAGAGAAACAAAATGGGGAGGGGGGTCAAGGAGGGGAACAGTACAGAATAATATTTGCTGCACTCTTGTGGACACCAGGAGAAAAATATCCGTTGTTTTTCTGAGAGTAATTTAAAAATGTGTTGATATCAACGTTGCAGCTTCTCAGTAACAATTTTACATTTTTGACTGCACAGATATGATATATAGCCTTTGTGAAAGCTGACAGCTTGCATTTGTACATCTTGGTCTCCATTCTGGGTACTGATGACTGGGGGTGTATGGTCATTGTTCTGATAGTGTATGTTGGGGGAAGAGGAGGAAAGGTTCCTTGGGAACCTGTTGCAAAAAAGAAAGAAGTAATTCTGATGGAAGCCAAAAGTTAGTGAAAGTAGGATATGAAACTTGCTTATGGAAATATACCACTGGATGCCACTGTTGCTTCATGGAATGTCATACTAAAATAACATAGGCTCTGCTTATTTGAAAAATTCTGCTTTTCCTTCACTCTCATCTTCTTAGTTCTTTATTACTTTAATCTTTGTTGATATCAAAGGAGAGGAGAAATCATGCCCCACTTATTCTCTCCAGCAACATGGTGATCCGGTTCCCGTATCTAGAAGTGACAGCTTGTCATAGGAAAGGAAAGGGAATGACACAAAGTTTTGTCTTTTTTTTTTTTTCTTTCCTCCCCTTCTGAGGTAAAATCTTCTTCTTGAAAAGAAGAAAGGTTCAGATGAAAGAGCAGCCAATTTTCCTTGTAACTAAATTCCTTCTCTCTGGCTCTGAATCCTGTGTTAGTCACAACTAGATTTGGACGCCGAGCCTTTATTCCTGTTTTAATGTCATCCTAGAGAGCAGGGTAGGAGGTCACTTTTGCAAACGCTTGTTTATTTCCTTTCCCAAGTGCTGGGCATTTGGTACTTGAAAGAATGTTTTTTGCTTGTTACAATTTTTTCCTCCTTGGGGGAAGCAAGGGGGGGGTGAAGGTCATCAGGTGAATTTTTGATGGCTGCTGGTTGTTTTCACAGCCTCAGTTGTAATCATCTGATTAGCAACTCCGGGACTTTTCTCCAAGTCATGCAGTGGGGTTTTTTGTATTTTGCCTTTTTTTTTTTTTTTTGACTGAAGCAACCCCCAAAATTTAATTGAATTAAATGAAGAGAAATCAAAATTCCCAGATCCGAAGCCTAATTTTCAGATGGTTTGGGGTTTGTATTCTGGGTGCACCTAATTCCTATGCTTTTGTATGGGAGAATAAAAAAAAATGTTGGGAAAAAACCTGAGCGCTGAGGTTTTTCTAGTGTCATGGTGGTGTATGCAGCCTGCTAGCCTGGCTTCTGCAGAGACAGGGACCCCCTTCTGCTGCGTGCCTGCTTAATTGAGGAAGCCCTTAATATTGTTGGTTCCATAAAGCGCCGGCCTAATTAATGACAGTAGAAATGTGGAGAAAAGGCAAACACAATGGAAACGGTCTGTTGAGAGGGCTCTGAAGGAAAAAGCAGCAATAACCCTCTAGCCCTGAGAAAGCACGTTTTATTCTCTCTCCGCAAGCTGGGCGGGAGGAGGCAGACAGCAGGGCTGCAGCCCGGAGGCCTCGGCAGTGCCATGGAAACGGCACAGGAGCACCACATCCCTCCGGCTCTCCAGGCCTGTGGCTCTGCTGCGGATTGGGAGGCAGCAGCACCCACGCAACCTGTGTGGGGCTGCAGGAGGGGGAAGGTTAAAACGCGAGTCTGTTCTGCCGCTTCGCAGCCCGTGTATGAGGCAAATTAAGGGAGAGGAGAAGAAACGAGTAAATAGACGAAGTTTATTGTCAAAGATGGAGCGGCAGCTGCAGCGCAATCCCCTGTGCTGGGTGTCTGACAGCCGTTTAATTATGCTGCTCTTCACTGACAACTCTCCTCTCTCCTGTGGATCGTGGGCTGAAGTTTTGCCTGGATTAGATGTTGTAATCTAAGTTTTCCAGAGATCGGGACTGGATGCTAATATTACATGGTGTGGGCACTGAAGGGAAGCCTGCCAGCAGAGCTGCTGCTGCTGCTGCTGTTGATGCCACATAAACTTGTAGCGGTGACCCAGATAACATTGTGACTGACACAGTAAGTTACAGTGTCAGGAGGAATAAACGTCTCCTGCAGCCCCTCACAGAGCTCCAGCTGTGCCGTGGTACCTGCCCTTAAGCCCCATCTACCCAAGAAACTGACCCACTGCTGATGGGCTGTGGGACTTGCTGGGCTTTGCTCAGTTGTCAACTAGTTGTATACGTGGGGTCAGAAAATACACAGTGCTTGCAAGTATTTGGAAACTATGGTAATGTGGTGTACTTGTTAAAGGGCCTCTCCAGAGTGGCTGCCCGGGCTCTGCCGTGTCTGAGCATTCCTGGCAGTCGTCTCGGTGCGACAGCTCTCTGGAGAGCACTTCTCTGCTCTCTCCCCTCATCTACCACCCTCTGCTCTGTTCCTACTTCTGGCGTAGGCCTGGGAGAGGCATAGTGTTAAAATTATCCCTCCTGTGGCTCCGCAGTCACCGTGTTTTCATCTCGTCTCTGTTGTGAGATTGAAATCACAATTCTCCTTTACACTATGCCATGCAAAGAGAAGGTTCTCCCAGTTCTTACTGGCTTGCGGTAGGACTGGTTGCGTTGCTGAAGAGTACTAAGTGGCTCTGCTGGGGCTTGATGTTGTGGACTTGCTCAAACAATAAAATGGGAGGTGCGACGAGATGAAAGAAGCAGACGTTTTCCTGGTATCTTTGGACAGCAGCCTAAGTAGAGCATCACTACCTTTTGTGGTTTGCAGCAGTCAAAGCAAAATAGCTAAATGGAGTTTGACTTTTGCACATGAGGGCCTGGGCTCTTTTAATAAATTCTGAACTGGTGAAAAGTGGGTAAGGTGGTAAGATTCAAGATGTTCTTGAGAGGTTGTGATGAGGTTAGTTAACTACCTGACGTAGAGGGCGAAGCCAGAGAAGGATTACAAAAGCACGGCATGCAAATGAAATACTTAAGCTGCTGCCTCTTTTTCCCTGGCGTTTATCCTTGCTTCATCCCTTGTTCGTTTTAGAGTGAGGGGATGCAGAAGGCCACTGCTGAACACTGTCCCCAGGCTTCCCCTTGGCTGGCATGTGTAGACAGGCAAAGATCAGGGATGCTTCCACTGTCTTGAGCTCTGTTTGAGTGTTCTGTAAGTGTACAGAGTTCAGTCCCTACTGCATCAGGGGCCCCTTGAAGATAAACATT
This sequence comes from Chionis minor, assembly GCA_013398295.1. Taxonomy (NCBI): domain Eukaryota; kingdom Metazoa; phylum Chordata; class Aves; order Charadriiformes; family Chionidae; genus Chionis; species Chionis minor. The sequence goes on from VZSF01004788.1 coordinate 19,127, forward strand.
GCTGATTCGTAGCTGTGACATTTTCTGTTAACTGGAAACCTCAATACAAGTATACAGTAAACCCCACTGCCAGAAATGGCAAAGAAGGGTTCTGTATCTTTTAGGAGAAGCCATAGACAAAGAGCAAACGTGTTCTGGAGCAGAGGTGGTGAGAGCTTCTCAGTGCCACGGGCATTGTCAGGGTTGTGCATATGGCTCTGCATGTGTGGTTATAGCCATGAATCATTACGAAGCAGAAACTTACTGGTTTTACCCCACATAAGCCTCTGCTTATCTATTTGAAAGCAGCCACTCATTCTTTTTGCTTTATTTGTAACCTTCACAATTCAATGTTTGTATAAATCTTAAAGGTGATGTCTTCACAATGTAGGTCTTCACTCTACAGTCCTTGTCTTTAATCCGCTGCGGTATGTTAAAAACGCGAGCGTAGCTGTTTGCAGCCTCCTCTTCTACGGCGGTGATCTTTATAAATTTAGCTGGTCTTTTAGGGGATGTTGCATCCTCTGGCTGCTGGTATATGGAAAGTGCATTGGTACAAAATTATTTATCACTCTTTCAATTGGTGCTGGATCTCTGTGGTTCTTCACTGCAAGTCTCTTCAAACTCTCAGAGGAGATTTTCAACAGCTCCCAGCTCATAAGCAACAGCTTCCCCTGTGATAACCCTGCAGCCGCTCATTTTGTTCCTTCAAGCTTCTATCTCTGTGTTGCCAACCTAGTCATTAGGCCGATTATTATTTTAGCTGATGGGGACTTCTGGTTTTGACTCTTTGGTTTTGTAGTGAAGGTGTTTCCCCCATCAATTTATGCTATTTGTGGAAATGTTACCACTTACAGAAGATACAGAATAGACACTTGTAGGTTCCTTTTTTAAAAAAAGTGAGTGAGTAGAAGTCCATGGGAAAGATGAAGCTCCTAGCTGACTCCTAGACACCCCTTTGGCCTTGCTACATACTAAATGTTTAGGGATTTGGTGCTGGTGTTTTACAACATGTTTATATTCCCCAGGGATGTGTGTGGGTGTTTTTTTTTTTATTATTGTTTTCTTTCCTATCCTCCAACATCATGAAGTTAAGCTCATACTATTTCTGTTCTAGATAGGACAGTATTTAAACAGTTCATGAAAACATTCCTATATTGTAAAATATTTTGAAACTGAAGTCTCCAGGTGAGTATGTGACATCAGGGCAGCAGATAGTGGCAAGACTGCCATCATTAAGAAAGAATATATTTTGAAATAATGTAGTCATAGAACTGTAAATTTTAAAGCTGTCCAACAGCATTAGTTCTTTGATTAAAATCACAAAAGATTACATTCTTCGTTCAGTTAGTATGTAGGCTTTCCTGAACATTTTGGGAGCTGGAGCAAAGGTAATCACTGAGGGACAAGGAGAGAAGGCTGCCTGGTTGGTCATTAATCTTAGTTTGCCTGTGGGATATTGCTGTCAAGAAGTTGAGGGGGTTTTTTTGTTGTTGTTGTTTGGTTTGTGGTTCCCCCCTCCCCAACCAAGAAAATTATAAAACTTTAGGTTTTGCTCCAATCTGACTTTAGAGTTATTGAGGAGATATAAGGATTGTTGAAAATCGGGTCTTTCAAATTTTTGGGTTTGTTTGTTTGTTTTTAGAGGAAAACTTGGGAGGGGGGAAGGCTTGCTGGGATTCAATCCAGTTGGGTTTCAGAAGATTAAAGACTTGGTGAACTGCCCGTCCGTGTGCCGGTCAGAAAGCACGCATGCTAGAGGAAGGGCTGCAACAGGGCCAGGTAAGCCCCGGTAACTTCCCTGGAGCTACTGCGGGTTACAAGTACCTCTGAACATGAAGGTATCTGGATTTCAATGTAAGCAGCCAAAGAATGTTCAAAATGTCTCACTAATTCTGTGCTTTCTGTGCTAGTACCTTGTTCTGTTCCAGTTTTGTGCTCATACCCCAACTAGTTTTCTTAAACTTGGAATGAGAGTGGTTGCAATTGTGAGAGCAGCACAGGAAATGCGGGCAGTGCTTGGAGAAAGGTAGGAAAGATTTACTGGGGCCATTTCTACTGAATACTTTGTCAGTCAATCTTCTTATTTATTAGGTGGGGTGTTGAGTGCATAAAACATCCTACAGGTCCGGGTATGTTAGTTTTGGAAAGTAAAAGACATTACAAAATGAAAGTAAGTTGCATTACTATAATTTCATCCAAAACACTTAACAATCTTAGAGAGGGTGCAAAAGGGCCAGTGTTGCCCTAAATAGCATCAGACCTGCAGCTCTTTGTAGAGAAGTAACATTTTGAATTGGTAAAAAGGAGTTGTATTAATTATGTGTCATGCCACACTACACATGAACACCATCAAAAAGCCAGCCTTTAAATCTTAAAACACTTCCAGTTCTTCCTATCCTCATTATTAACATCCATATTCTATATTAATGCTGCTGGCAAGAGGTGAAAGCCATCCAGGGCGAAAAGAAATTAGTTTCATTTTTCAGTAATTATGGAGAAAACTCTGTTCGCTGGCTGTAGCCACCCTCTCTAGTTATTCTAGTGCTGCTGGTTAAAAAGATCCTGATCTATGGTGTTTTGCTAATGATCAACAGTTTTAGAAATGACATTTTCCAGCAGCTCAGCCTCTATTACTGGGACAATTTTTCCCTCTTGGGCAGCTGCCAGATCTTTCAAAACCACTGGGAAAGCTTATGAAGGGTAAGTTTTTGTTCTGTTTTGTTTTTTTTTCTTCCTCTCTTTCTTTTTAAACTTGATATCATTATTGCTTGAGATGCAAACTAATGTTTCCAGTTTTCAAAGGAAAAGGCCACCTCCGCCAAGACAGATATTTAAACAATCTTTTGCTGAGGGGAAGAAAATAGTATCACAATGAGGTAAAGGAAGAGACGCTGGAGAGCACGGCAGAAATTAAGTGGAAATGACAGGACAGCATGCTAAGGTAGTAGCTGTCTTCCAGTGTGGTAGGTTCTATATGGATAAATAAAATATCTTAATTTGTTAGGTGCATTTTCCTGTTCTTATTTCAGTTGGGCCTTTTGTTTCATAAGGTTGAATGACAGAAGAGTAAAAGATTGCAGCAGGAAGATTGTGGTGCACTTTGAGAGGTGAGAGGTCCTAGAGGACCGAGTAGGTACCTGCTGTTGAGATACATGAAGGTTTGGTTGTTCTTTCTCGCCATTCTAAACTGCATTTGTGTGGTACTTGAAAACATCGGTGATCAAACGCAGAGCAGACCACTGGGTGACTTCCTGATGGAGTGTACCGTATCGCTGCTGTGGTTAATTGCCAGGACTTTCAATCTGTGTCACAGGACTCCAGTTGTGAAAAGCTACAAGAGACTTCCCATGTACCCATTCGCAGCGTCTCGCAAGGGATTAACGACAGTTCAAGTCCCAGCAATAGCTCAGATGCGTAATTGTGTGACCATTTCCTTATTCACAGTAAATTCAGCTGAGGTGGCCTTGCATCAGCTGGGGCCATTTGCAAAGCTTCTCTGTCATTTTCACCGACGTTCAGTGTGAAATGCACTGTGGTGTCTAACGACTGCGGTACCTGGAGGGGCACGGCAGGGGACGGGGACGGTGCTTTGGAGTGACAGTCTCACCACAGAGAAACAAGTGATTTCTTGCTGGACTGGCTTTTGCCTTGATGCCCCTAGATAGGTTTGAGACTTTTGGTCTCGGGCAAACTTCATTGTGGCAATTTCTATCTTCGAAGAACTAATTGAAGCACTTACCTTTTTATTACATTATCAATTCTACTTCAGGTGGTCCTGGCTGTGGTGACTTGATCTTTGAAGCAGCTCAGCATTCTGTGATCAAGAGTTACTTAAGCTTTTTGTGCTTAGTATTGTACTTGTGCATGAAGGCAGCATCTTCTTTCATTCACTTTTTTCTGAAAGAACAGCCTGTATTAAAAAAAAATACTGTTTTTCTTGGATAATAGGTCTGTTAAGTACCCGCAGCATGAACTATTGTCCTGGTTTGAGATAAACCAGAACCAATTTGCTGTCGTTTGTTTTAGTGGCCAGCCCAGCCCAAACCACGACAAGTGTCATAACTTAAATACCTTCAGTTAAGGAATTTAATTAATCTTAATCTTTCTTTTTCCACCAAGACACCTTATCTTCCCCAAAACTGGAACATTGGAATCTGCAGATATTAAAACTGCAGCAAGATGTTTTACATGAATAGTTTATACCTTTCTGTCACTGGATCACCTGTGTAATAAAACGTCCTTATTCTTTAAGGCTACAGGCGGGCAGTAGGGCGCAAGAGAAATATACTGGGACAAGCTACATAAGACTTCCCATAGAACATCGGAATTGTTCTTCTACTTAGTATGAAATCTTGCCTTTGGCACTAAGCTATATTGAATGCTTCAGAAGGGAATGAAAGGGAAAACCTTTCTCTAAGCAGGAAGGTAACTTTGAATGCAGAGCTGGTTTGTGTGGATTTCTACCTCTTCTCCATTTGGTGCTTTGATTTGCTTTCCCTTTGTCCTGACTGGCTGTGCTACAATGCTGTTGGTTTTTTCAGTTCTTTGGAGCAGAAAAAACTAACACACAAAACTGGCGTTGGTGAACTGTGCAACTGATCAAATGCTGTATACGCTGTTTTTTCTGTTTTATGGTAAATATAAGACCTCACACTGTTATGGTACAGGAAAAGGTACAGCGTCCTTTTTATTCTAATGCTTGCCTAAGAGCTGTCTTTGATCAAAGTTAATGCTTGTTTTGAGGTGTGTTTCGTAAAAGCCTTAAAAAAGAAAAAAAAAAGGCAGCCATGCACTGAGCTATTATGCATATTTAGGGTAAGAGCAAAACTTTCATTGCCTGCGTCTGGGATCCCTTTCTTACTTAAAGAAATAGCCCCTCGCTGGCAGTGACTGCCCACGCCGCTGGAGGGGCTGCCCAGCTGTCTTTGGCACAGTTACACACCTTGATGGGCTGGCGAGACCGACCTTGTCTGTGTTTGATTGTTCGTTTAGCCTTTCGGGAGACCTTCCCTTCCTGCCCATGCTTTCGTTTGTGGGCTAGTCTTTCCGATTTGTGCAGAGAAACAAGTATTGGGAAGAAGGATTTTAAATTGAGCTTCCTCAGGATTTGTAAGCATGACTTGGAAGATGGCAAATGTATGCTTATTTATAGGCATGCAAATATCTGTGCTTTGTAACTGCAGATAAGCTGTAAAGGGGAGAAACTGAATGAAATAGGGAATGGAGGAAGATGATTTGCATGAGGTAGTAGACCAGTAGGCCAGTCGGCTCTAAAATGTCATTGCCACGAGGGAGAGAGTCTGAAAGCCTGAATTGGGTCTCGCAGCCTGGCACGTTGATCGAGGGGAGCAGGAAAGACTATGGAGAGAGGTTCTTACAGGAACTGTAAGGGTAACACGGAGGACGAGCTGTGAAAGCCAGGGTCCGAAGGGAAATGGATGAAGCCCCATGGAGAATGTATGATCGTAGTTTGGAAAAGAAAATTTGGAAGTGCTCTTGCCAGAGGCAGGGAGCACATGGTGGCTTTTACCAAAGTAGGGACACTTGTGGAAGGGCTATGAAGATGCAGGGGGCACAGGAGCCATAAAAGAAGCAAGAATGCCGTGGTTACAGCTTCTGTAGGTGGCAGGAATAAAGCAATTCCACTGCAGGACCAGTCCTGGCCCAGCCGCTCAAGTGTGCGGGTGGTGTGTTCTCCCTGGGGCAGATCCTGTAGTGCTTCTCCCCAGCCAGCTCTTTCTCTGTCCATGGATAGTCCTTCTTTGCCTCGTGCCCTGGAGCTGGCTTTCTGCTGGGCACAGGTCCGGTGCCCTGCCTGACCTTCCCTGTGCTGGCTTTTACGCCGTAATCCCGAGGGACCACTGAGCGAGGGAGGGCGTCTAGCGCGCGGTGGTGCACTTTGGCTACCTGCCTGGAGGTCGGCACCGTGGCCGCTGTAGCCGACCTGCCCGTGCAGTCAGGCCTGTAAAGTAACGCGTGTCGTGTTCTGTGAGGGCATGTGATCTTGCAGGATCAGGGGAATGATGTAGAACATTTTTTAAATGTCAATGAGGAGCAAAATTCTTTAGGCTTTTAATCTTCATGAGTTCTCGCTTGATTTAGTCAAAACCTTCCCAGATGCTAGTTACCAGCGAGACTTCACTCTGAAAATGTGAAGACTTGAGGGTCTGTCTGATTCACAGGGGGGATCAGTATCGGCCTAATGGGACCTTGGTTGAAACTTTAATTACAAGAAGACAGTAAAAAGCACTGTTTAAGAAAAAAAAAAAATCCTCTTATCAAATTTTGTTGCTAGTCTAGTCAGGCTAAAAATTCTGCTTAATCTTAATGATTAGTAAGAGTTCTTCATTTCTGTGAGATTTGTAGCGGTGTTAAATAAATTACGAATTATTCGGAGGCAGTATATTAAAGGAGATCTAATCAAGATATCCAGAATATTGTGACATATTTAAATCCCATAATATTTAAAAAAACCGTTTTTGAGGGAGTAAAGATACTTTATATACAATTAGAGACAGTATGATTAATAACCTTGGGCTCAGATTCGATGGCATCCTTCGGGATTTGAGTTTTTTTCTATATCTCTGGAACCAAATACATGCCTTAATTACCAATCAAACAGTCAATGAAGGCAGAACTGAAATGTGGATGTATATGCTTGAATTTGCATTAGCATTTCTGCCACAGCCTGGGATCGGTGAGGCTGAGTGTATCTGCAGATGTTAATCGCTCTCCGGAAGAACGTGAATCCACGGTATGAGCTCAGATTTTCAAGACGGGCGGACCTGTCTGTTCCTCATCACATGATGCTTGTGCCGCATGCTAAACCTGCAAAAGACAGGCCTTGGTCCAAATGCAGGTGCGTGTAAGAAGTGCTGAGGAGATTCAGGCCATTTCAAAGCAGACCACTCAGGATTTTGGAAGGTGTTACTGAGGCCGCTTTGCTCATCAGCTGTATGTGCAAGGCAACCGCTTTCTCAGCTGAAGCTAGGGAATGGGAAAATGTGTTCAAAACCAGTCTTTATTGGAATTCTGGGTATTGCTTACTTCTCATAGTTTAGAATGATGAATAGTGGGAAGGAGTAGCTCCTTGTGAAAGAGAAAAAAAATGGATAAACGTCGTATACTCTTTGGGACCTCACTGGGCAACGTAGCCATGCAGAGGGTAACTGAAAATGCATCTTCTGTGGGAGAGGGCAAGGATTCAACTAAACTCATTTGTCACTGGATTAAATTAAGTCAATACAAAGGTCATTAACTTAATCAGAATGTCCAGATACTGATGAAAACCAATGGATTTGGAAATCTGTTTCATCGGAAGGTTACCGCTTTCAAGTATGTACCACCTCTGGCACGAGACAAATTTTTCTCTGGTGTTGTTGTACTGACCAGAGACGAGAATGTGATTTTTATTCTTGCCTCTGCTGGGCTGCCCTGTCCGGGGCGGTCAGGGCTATCTGCTGCCTGTTTAGCCTGTCTGTAACGAGTGTGCTGGACTTGCTGTCATTCTGGCACCGATCACACTCCTTCCTTCTTACCATCTTCACCATCGCCTCGCTCAGACGCGGCTTTAGCCAACTGCTTTGGTGCTCAGCTGAGAGTTCCTGCAGAGCAGCTGGGCAGCCGTAGCCGTGTTCCAGTTAGGGCTGGGCAAAATGTTCAGATGGGTGTCGTGATGCTATTTTGAAACTGGTGGGGCAGAAATGAAATGAAAACGTGTAGCGGTGGTGTTCTAACACTGTTTCCTGGAATTTCATTGTCTTCATATTTATTTGCCTCTCTTTCTCCTTTGTGTAGTCAGATATGTATCTAGAGTTTCAGGAGGTATGTATCAGCCCTTTATCTTCTGAATTTTTCCAGAACTGATTTTACTTTGCACACGTTCATTCTGGAGCATTTATAAGCTGTGTATTTTGGTCAAGTATGGCAGGCTTAGCTTTTTATTCTGAATGGTTAATTTTGAAACTCCCTATGAAACAGCTCCAAGGCAAAATGTTTTTGATCATTGCCAGCTGCTGTGTGCTTCATAGACTGTAATATAAACCTGACGTTCAATCTTGGTGGGATGATCTAATGAAGTTCTCAGATTTATTCTAGATAATAAAAAATAAACTCCTTTTTTTGCACAGATAAACATGGATAAATTGTCAGATTCATACCCGTCTCGTATTATGTCTGCCACGTTTTCCACACTGCTTGAAATGGTCACTGTACGCCTGATTTATAAAGACAATATTACCTTGATGAGTACACAGTGTGTCACTTGAGCAGGATTCATGTCTCTGTGGATTTCAGCGCAGAAATATAACGTGAGACTATATAAATATTGCAGCCTTTTGCTCTATCACATTGTCTGTTTTATTGGTCAGGTTACCTGTGCTGTAGTGACTATGGCTTTTTTTGGTAATATTTAAAAAAAATCTAATCGAAAAGGAGATATTGGTGGGGGAAAAAAATCAGGCTAAAATCCTTTCCCTCATGTATTGCTACAGGCAAATTAAAAATTGAGATCAGTAAATGAAATGCAGTGAAAACCACTAAAGATTATGTAATTTTTAAATTTTCCTCCACACCGGAGATGGAGGAAGATAAGCAGAGTAATTCTAGGGGGCCAGACCCAAACCAGTCAGATGACAAATAGTTAGCCAAATCTTCCAGTTACCTGCCCTAAGCAGTAGCATACCTGACTGCTACTAAGCGTAAGAGCGTTGCTGAGAGTGATTAGTGTAGAAACTCGTTAGCTCTTTGACATTGTATAGAAACAGACTATAAAACCGTGCCCTGTGGTCTTCAGTAGATGTATCTATACGTAGGCTGGCGTCACCTCCACCTGGCTTCTCTACGGCTACGTCGTGGTACCCAGCAAGGGTTCTAACTGACTGGATGCACGCTTCAGACAAAGATAAAATAACTTTTTCTGGTGATCATCATGTACATTAGTCTGTATCTATGAATTTGAAGGTGAACTGTAGCCGGGAGCTTTCGTTTCTTAGGAAAGAAGCCACCTCCACTAGTGTTTAATGGATTGGGACAGGCTCTTAGTGCCATTGCCTTAGGCTGTTGCTTCCCATGCTGCTGCTCCCTCTGCTTGAACCTAATCTTAACACCTTTTGCAGCTGGTGACATTGCTTATGTTTGGATATGGTGAGAGGATACTTCCTGTATTAAGTGAAAATAAATTTGGACAGGAATCCCAGACTGGGAAAATAACTGTGGAAAAGTTGGATTGCGAACGCCTCTTTCATTTTTCATAACTTGACAGCCTAATTTTAAGCTCCAGGAAAAAATGATGACACTGCTAGAAAGGATCACTGGTAGGGAGTCCTATAAAGCTGAATGTGAAACATAGGGCCAGCACTGCCGTAATAGCTGAATTTAAACAGAAGAATTCAAGTCTCGTATACGATAGGTACATAATGGAAAACTTGACTTCCCCTGCAATTCTGTTAAATGTGTCTCTTCAGGTAAAAAAAGAAGTTGGTGGGAAAAAATGGCACCGGGTGGCAGAATTTGAAAGAGCTTATTCATGCAACTGGCTAAAAATCACTGTGGCACAAACTGCCTGGAAAATGCCATTTAAAAGATTTCCCCACCTAGAAGGTGTTATGTGTTTATGCTCCTTGCTACATGCAAGTTAATTGTCCACTGAGTTCTGTGCATGCATAGGACTTCCCGAAGTGTTACTTATAAACTAAATATTTGGAGTTCTTCATTAAACCAGACCAGACAATATTTTTACAAGGCTGAATGTTTCCGTTGGACTAGTGGTAAAGCAAACATTATTCTTATTCTCTAGCGAGTCACAACTAGCTGTATCAATTGCCTGATAAGACGTTAACCAAATAGCTTGGTGGTGGCGAGCAAGGCTTAATCGTGTCTGTCATCCCGTTCCGTGTCCATCTGTTCTGTGCTGTCTTGCCCTCACCGCTCAAGTGATGCATTATGTATAATGCTTTCGCATATTTCAGGGCTAAATGGAAGTGTGGAATAGGTGAATGCCTGCCATTCTTAAAACTTGAATCCGCTGTGAGTGTGACTGCACGTTTAATTCTGGACACCTCCAGTTGAATGGATAGTTCTGAGAAATTTTGTGAAAAGTGCCTTATGGTGGTAAGTATCAGTGGTAATGTAGAATCTCCCTCTCTCTTACTTGACTCCAGTGCATTCTCACAGCAGGATCATGCTGGAAGCCATTAGAGATGTTTGTTTACAGGCTTGTGGGCTACGTTCCATTGAGGGAAGCTAAGAAAATTGCTGGCCCTTCTTAACCAGTAGCTGTTGTCTTGGCACGAAAATGAGTTACATGCATCTTGCCGTATGAAGCCTGGGACGCTTCCCAAGTCATTGCTCAGGAGCACGCAGGTGCATGCGGAGGCTTTGAAGGCACCACAAATAACAACGCCAACCTGAAAATACTCCCCCGGAGCGGTGTCGGCTTGAACAGGCTGTGCTCTGCCTCGTCTCTCCTGTTGTGCTGCTGCATGCAGATGCTGTTGTTCTACTATCACGGAAATTAAAATGCGCTGAGGTTTGTACAGTTATGTTTCTCTTCCAAATGGCTGTCTGGCCTGTGCCCTGCTACCTGTGTGATTTCTTGTTGGGGGCAGAAAAAGAATGTCTGCCAACTCAGTGATTTAGAGCAACTTTTGCCTATAATAAAGCAATAATACTTAAGCAAAACAACAAAAAAGAAACCCCTTTTCATTTTTTAGCTGGTAATTCCAGATAATGTGGTACCACTTGAGTTGGCCTGACTAATTCATTTGTATTATTGTACAAAGAAACAAACAACTCTGTAAAGGACAGTGCATATGTTTGATATTCGGTGTATTCGTTTTACAGTTCATCTCCCTGCCATGCATTTGTGAGTTCTATTAAAATCTTTCATTAATAGATACTTTAGTATGTATAATGCTATTCGAACAGATTTTTTTCCTATGCACTTTATATACATGTATATAAGTAGATAATTATACATGGATTTGAGATAGGTGTGCTCTTGCTTCTCCTGTCAGCAATGGTGCTACCCAAATGGGAGAAGAAGCACAAAGAAAGTGAGGATTAAATTCCTGTACTGTGTCGTACACGGTCAGTGTTATGTGGATCTCTCTTGCTCTGTGGATCCCTCTCTCCCAAAACCGATACTGTTTGATCACCCAAAGTGTGGACTCTCTTAGTAAGTTGTTCAAACAAGGTGTGGGGGGTGGACACGATGACACAGGACAGGACCAGGACCGCCAGAACTCAGTACCTACACTTTAAAAACTTTAAAAACTCCTTACTTCAATCATTATGACCATGAGCTGTCAACCAATAAAGCAAATTGTGGCAAAAAAGGTGATTTCCTAGCCTCAGTCCATCCTCACTTTTGATACTGTGCAGTCTGATGTGCTCAAATATTGGTGATTATTAGGGAAAAAGTGTTGGAACCTCATCATGCAAATTTTGAAATGTTATAGACGTAAGGAGTTCAGAAAATCCCCTTTAATATCTTGATTCCTTTTTATTTTAGAGGCATAAGTCCCCATAAACCAACAGTACTGGTGTGAGGTCAGCCATAGTAAGTATCTGTTGTAATGTGGGGGCTTTTATAATACAAAAACCTGCAAATCACTGTCACTCCATTTGTGCACATTACAAGGGTAATATTGTAAGCACGCAAATGTCTCAAAGGAGATGGCTTTGTTCTGATCCTCGTGAACTTTACGTACAGAGCATTCTGCTGTCAAGTTCTTAAATTATCCCTTAATTAAGAAATGATTGCTGTTTTTGGTGTGAGGCCTTCTGAAGCCAGCTAATAGGTGGGCGTTGGGCTGTTCGGTGGGTTTCCCCTGGCTGCGCTCCGGGCATGGCGGCGGCTGAGCGTCCTTGTCCTGCTGAAGTGCCTGTGGAGAGACGGAACCGCAGCTGGCGGCTTGGAGTGCCAGCGCGGCAAAAGCTGCCTGACAGATTGGGCTGCGTTTAGATGAGAGTCTTGCCTCGTAAAATGCTCTCTTATTGATTTATTCTGGGAATACCTACTTAGTTTACACTCTTTTTGTAGCTGAGTGAATCCCTTTTCCTTTCTCTGCTGTAGCTCCAGACCGCTGTGAGGCACACGGCCGAAGATTCTCATCAGCTGGCGTTTCAGTGCCTTCCTGCCTCCGCTTCCCTGCCCGGTTTAGTGGTCTGAGTTACCCCTGAGTTGCCACTGTGAACTAGTGTGCTGGTCACCAAAATCCTAAACTGGGAAGTATGGATTTTGAAGGTGGCCAGTGCGTCAGAAGTACTGGCGAGCTGCCCCGGTTAAAACGAGGCGCGGTGTCTCCAGGACTGGGAGCGACCCGAGAAGGGGTTCAGGAAGCGGGGAGACAGGTCTCCCCCACTGGCCCGGGCAGGGAAGGTGCTGGGCTCTTCGGCTGCCGTCACCACCGCGGCTGCGTGGAGGTACTGACGCGACGGGGACAGAGCTCTGGGACAAGAGGAGGCGTGAGGAGAGAGGGAGGGCAGGAAAGGATCGGGAGTAAAGATATCGAAACATTTTTAAGTGAGAACTACGAGTACAGTTCTGTAAACAGTCCAGTAGTAACAACATTCACCTATTACCTAAGATGCATCAAGAAGAATTAAAAACCCCCAGTTGGATTGACAAAATGGTAACATTTAGTTATAACAACGCAAGTTGTTTACCTCAGCTGACCTCTGAGCTAAGCTGTTTGTCTGAAAATAGGAGTTTTTAGGATAAAATCTTGAATTTCTGCTTTCCATATGAAATGGGATATACCTTTCCATACGTCGAGAAGGATAAAATATGGAAAAAAATTCAGAATGAACAACTCTGGGAAAAGTTCAATTGCATTATCAAAAATGAAAATGTCAGGATTTTATATGTGGGGAAAAAAGACAAGATAATCCAAAGGGAAATGAGCAGTCTGAAAACATATCATCATCTAGTTTAAACTGGTGCTTTTTATTTAAAGATTTTGACTGAAATGAAAATACTAGTTTACTCATCTGTTGCTTTAGGTTTTTTTTGTTCAAGATAATGCATCTCTTCTGGCCTTAAAGTATCGGTCTTCACAGGTCTGATTTTATTTTTTATTTGAAACCATTTCGTACCTGTTTCTACTAGTCAGTAAGGAGTAAGTGATGGAAGTAAGAAAGCCAAATGAATGCAACTAGCCAGTATTAAGTATGTTCAAGTATTTAGAAAGATACTTCTGTCTTCCTTGAGATCCTGTAACCCAGATGCTCCTGTGCCATATACAGCTTGTCGTACGCATGCAAATCATTTATTTAGCAGACTTTGTTTAAAGAATGCGTGTTACCCCGGACAAAATAAAACCCTGCCCAAGTCTTCATCTTCATTTGTCATTAAAACTTTTATTCCCCTGTTGTTAGGTTTTATTGGAGTAGTAAATGTGTTTAATGACAATGGATTTGGGGAGGGTGGTAGTGGTAGAACAGCGCGGGTTTGATACAGTCAGAAGTGCAGCTTTGCCGTATCTTTTTCCAGGCGTACAGTGAGCACTGTACTGCAGCGTAACGGTACCAACAAGGGCTTTCCGATGTAAACGTGACGTTGTAGCTCTATCAATTGGTGTATATATAAATTAAGCTGAAAAGGAACTGGGGTGAGGGAGGAGGAAAGAGGAAGTCGGCTGTCCGATGCGTGTCAGGCTGTAGGGTTCTGCTCTTCACCTAGCAGAGCTCTGACTACGGATGACACTCGGCTTTACCGCGGTCGCATCAGAGCTGACCTGTCCCTCTGTGCCTGCTCTTGGCAGCAGCGGTGCCGCCGCAGGGGAGTCGAGGTCGGTCCCTCAGCGGAAGGGGAGCAGCAGCGCGGGAGCAGGGGGAGCGCCGCTGCCTGCGCCGGTGCAGCGTCCTGTGCAGCATCCTGCCCGCCCTGCAGACCTGAGGAACACTCCGCGGGCGCCGCGCTCTGCTGCAGCCTTGCCTTGTCTTGGCCACTATGTGATTCCATAACTACAGGCAAATCAACGGCATCCATTTGAGTGCCAGGGCTTCTTACAGCACTTAATGTCGCTAAGTGCTAAGAACAGCATAACTCGGACTCCTAGCGGTGGTCTTGACTCTGCCCCCTCCCCCCAAAATCCCACCACGTCAGAATCCACGTTCTCTCTCTGCACGAGGCAGTGATTAATGTGCCGCGTTTTCCCCGCACGCTCCTGAGCGTGACCTGTGGAGTGAGGTTCTCTGCCACGCTTCCCTGTTGGGAATTCCCAGGTGAGTTGTCCCCAGGCTCTTGCTGCCCAGCTGAGCAGGTCTGGCAGAAAAACGCCGCTGCCGCCGGGGCCGCTCAGCCCCCGCGATTCATCATGCTGGAGGTCCCTGCACCACCGGGCGGTGGCGAGGAGCTCGGGCCCACCGGCCACGGTCACTGCTTTCATCCAACAACCCAAGTTCCACTTTACCTTCCTAATGCAAACGGCTTTTCTCCAAACAAAAAATGAAAGTTTGATGCCACCTACGTGTGAAGTATTTGTCAGTAAAGCCTGCAAGGTATTTTAAAACAATTTTTTTCCCTATTAAAATTAAAAAACCCCAAGATGTTGCATGTTCCTGGGGAAGCTGTGATGCTGGTGCTTGTGGTGCAGGAAATGTCTGTATGAGTAAACTTTTTGGATCTGAACCACTAAATGTGAAACTGCTTGAAGTAAGTGTTTCTTCTGAGGTGTTTGTACAGCGCCAGTTGTGGTGGAGCTCTTGGTTGTGAAATACAAACTCAAGGGATGACTGGGGAGCTCAAGTCTGGCTTTGTGGCAGAGTTTGAGACTTTTTCCAGTATGGCCAATTTAAATGCCATCATTTCAAGTGACGTTAAACGACGGGTAAACAAGGATAGTGTGTACAGGATCAGTGTGCAGTGGTATACAAAACCAGTGGAAGGTCCAGTATTTGATTCTCACAAGAGATTTCTGCTAAAGATGAAAGAAAGCCTTCTCTTACGTATAGAAAATAAACAACAGAACTAAAACACCTGGAATATTTTTTGCGTGTGAGTTCAGATGTAATTGTTACTGGAATAAACAAGTGCAAACTGTTTGCAGCAATGAAAAGAACTACCCTGTTGGGCAGGAAGTTGCTTTTATTCTTGCTTGTTATTATGAAGGAATGATTTGATATTCCTGGTGACTGTGAAGATTAAACCAGAGATTTATGTTAATGCAAAGGATTAAAAGAATCTTAATAACATTTATAAAGATGCAAATGCTCGCCTTCATTTTATCTTTTTGCAGATGAATGTGCCATAAGGGAAATATTGAAGGGAGAGAACACATCCTCACTCTGAATTGCAACAGCTGGTTTAATACTGCACTCACATGGCCATGAAGTATCAGTTGTTTTCACCAGCGTGGTCTTGAACGGTGTAAGCGAGGTGGACTTTGTCTTCTGAGCGAACTTAGGAATATCGGAAAATAACAATATGCATTCAAATACATAGTGCCTGTTCAGTGTATGCGTCAAGTGTTGCAGGTTTTGCCGAGCTGTGAATATTACTCAGTAAATTTTTTTTTTGGCTGCTGTCACTTTCAGACATATCTTCTGACTAGTCAGGAGCTTGAAACGCTGGCTCTGCTCTAGAATTGCCAGCTGCGTATCCCCAGTTTCAAACTGTTCCCCCAGTGCAAACACAGGCCGCACCAGCATGGAAAATTATGTGCTTTATTTGGGAGCCCTGACATATATTATTATACATCTGTGTACATACATTTCATATGGGGAAATTATAGAAAAAATATGACCTGAAAAAAGAGGCAATTAAGGTGAAGGTGTAAACATCACTAGCCTTTTGTATTCTGGTTTGGGTTTTTTCCTGCTCTTCAACCAATTGTTTACTAACAGACAAGTATATATAAACAGAAGCCACCCGGATTTGTTATGCAATTCAACTGATGCGACTGTGGAAACGTCCCAGCTCTCAGGTCAATATAAATCTTCAAAAGGTTTTGAGTAGTTGAACATCAAATAATCCATATAGTAAAAGTCATAGCTTCGTTGTCGTTGAGAAGGAGAAAGCTGTGCAAAGTACTGTTGTGTAATTTTAGTGGTAGTTCTTTCTTCGTTGGAGTGCCTGTCTTTAAACTTGGGGAAAGTTAAGTTTTGTGGAGCACCAATTAAGTGCAAGAAGAAGTTTGCATCTTCTTCCATACTTTCGAATTTCCCAACAAAGTCGTAGTCTATTAAACACGGGCTGCAAAGCCTGTTGACGTGGTCCCAGTGGATATCCATCCCCACTGGCCTGTGTACGTCCAGGAGGTACTGAATGAACTCTTTGAACTTGACTCCAGAGCCTGTCCTTAACGCTTCTTTGGTGGCATTCACCCGGTACCTGGAAATGATAGCTTTTCCGAAAACTGGGTGGTAGTAATTGTTTGGATGTTCAAACTTGTCCCGAAATGCAGATACCAGCTTTTCAAAAGGTTCACGAATAAAAAGCATCTTTGTGTAAGTGTTGAGCCTGTGATAAATTCCTTTGTGGTCAAACCCATCCAGCCTCTTTAAATAGTTTCCGTAGTGCACGGTGTTGTGCTGGATATCTTTTGTGGAAGAAGCCAGCCCGTTCAGAACCATAAGCACCCGCTTCCAGTTGGAGCAGCCGGCTTTTGGTACTTCACAGTATAAAACTCTGTATTTGTCTTCTACAAATATTCTAGAAACGTGATAAGGAGTGATTATTCTTCTATTATTACTCTTGTATTTAGAACAAGTTTCCCTCATAATCCGCTTTCTTTCCCTTTGGATCTGATAGAGACTTTTCCACTTGCTTCTGTCCTCAGATTTAAGCGTGGGCAGGTTGAGAACGGAGTTGTTCATGGAAATCAGGATTGGGCTCTTCTTAATTATAAATCTCCTCCTCCGTTTATGGAGCCTGATGGAATTAATTTCTTCACCTTTCAGTGGATCTTTCATCGCAAACATTATGCCGCTTTGCCTTCTGTCTGGGTTGTGGAGCTCCGTGGGCCCGTTTTCAGGGAGGTGCGACGGATCGCTCTGCTTTGCCGCTGCCACTCCAGCCACAGTGGTTTTTCTTAACCGTCTGTCCCGGTTATTCCCGGAAACACAGTCCTGTTGGGGGGGAAAGACGAAAGGTGTTAGTAAATGAGAGAGTGTTTGTCACTATTAAGAGCTTGTACAATGCAATGTGGGTCTATTCATACATTGCAGTTCAGCAGAACGGGACAAGCGCTGTGCCTGCCTTGCCCTAATGACGCCTCTCTTGTCATCGCTCCGTGCTTACGTGCAGCTCGAAGGCTTAGAGGAGCCTGAGCTGGTAAATTCCAGTTCAGATGGGGATTTGACTGCGTTTTAGGTGGTACCTCTACCCAGACTTTCATAGATACTTTTGTCTTAGATACATTTTGTGGAAGTTTCAAAGACAATTTATCCGAGTATTTTGAGGACTTGCTTAACTATTCCAGACTGCCCGTTGTCACACCAATCTCTCTGGCTTTTCCCCTCTCTTTCAGGAGTTTATCTTTGCAGTGAGGGCAGTTGAGCACGGAGTGAAGCCTGACAGGGCAGGGAGGATTATGGTGTTTGTAAAGCTGTGAAGGAGCAGAGGGAGCAAGAGCGGCAAGAGGGATGCAGAAAGGGCTAAGGGAGAACGTGGAGGCTTTGCAGAGCAGGATGGGTTTGGTGGGAGCAGCAGGAAGGGGGAGGCTTGGGGGGGATGAGCCTGGGCGAAGGAATTGAGGCTTGATGGGCAGCAGTATGGGGCAGGAATGAAGCCGTGGCTGGGATAAAGCAAGTGAAAACAGAGTAAGCAAAGCGGGTCTGCGGGTAAGGGGTTTCTGGGACCCGCTCTTTTTCATGAGGTGGATCTCCCTGGTTAATGCTTCTTTTGGCATACAGCCCAGGTGTGCTCCGTTACTTTCTGCTTCTCCAAGCAGCTGAATTAAATCCCTGCCTACATGTCTGTGCCTCTAAGATGGAGATTAGGGTCTGGACGCTGTTAAACTACATGTCATCCCTGTTTTGCGAACTCAACTGGGAGCCGAGTGGCGTATGAACCACCAGGGAGTATTTCAACAGAGGAAGCAGATGTAGTTGCAGAATGTTTATAGCTTACCTAAAATACTTTATGTGTATTTAGAGGCTTTATAAACTGTAAATTTCTGATTTGCAGTCTTTATTTCCTCCCTAATAGTATTTAAAACTGGCTTCAAAGATAAGGCACTGGACCTTGAGTCAGTTTTGGGCCCCTTACTCCAACAAAGACATGGAGGGGCTGGAGCGTGTCCAGGGAAGGGCACCGGAGCTGGTGAGGGGTCTGGAGCACCAGTCTCCTGAGGAGCGGCTGAGGGACCTGGGGTTGTCCTGCCTGGAGAAGAGGAGGCTGCGGGGAGACCTTCTCGCTCCCACCAGCTGCCTGAGAGGAGGCTGTAGCCAGGGGGGGTCGGGCTCTTCTCCCAAGGAACAGGCCATGGGACAAGAGGAAATGGCCTCAAGCTGTGCCAGGGGAGGTTTAGATTGGATATTGGGGAAAATTTCTTCCCGGAAAGGGTCGTGGAGCACTGGCAGAGGCTGCCCGGGGCAGTGGTGGCATCGCCATCCCTGGAGGTGTTTCCCGGCCGGGCAGACGCGGTGCCGAGGGACACAGGTCAGGGATGGGTTGGGCAGCGTTGGGTGATGGTTGGATTCAATGATCTTAAAGGTCTCTTCCAACCTGGGGGATTCCATGAATTTTAAGGTGTATAGTACAGGGATTAGTAGGGTCATGCTCTTTCAAGGTGGTAGATTAAATCTTAGTTGTAGCAGTGATTTTACAAGTCTCTGTTTGGCTGAAAAAACAGATGCTATTGATAACGTAGCAAATTTGTGCTGTTGTGGAGGTTATATCTTGCCACATACTCCTTTAAGGGTGAGAGATTAAAAAAAAGCCTCAAAAAAGAGACTCGATATTCATTACAAAAAGCACTGGTGACAAAAGAAAAAAAAAATCAAATTGTATTATTCCGCAGGTGACACTTGAATAGATAGCTGTTATACAAAACTCAGAACAGATGAGCATTAAACACAATTTTTAGAGTACTACGCAAGTTGCTGCAGAACTTGGGCTTCTGAAATGTTTTGCTGGCTCTTCTGGTAGTGGAGGGAGGCAGCGGAGTATTCTGGATGTGGTGTGCAGCCTGGGAAGCCGACTGATAGTTTGTCATAGGAGACACTCCGTATTCAGCTGTTGGGACTGATTGTTGTACTCTGCTCTTACCTGTAGAGGTTGCTTCTCGTAGTCAAAGCTGTAATCAAGTTTTTGTCTATGTAAAATACCAGATGTAGTTCTAAATATTGCCCTTTACAGAGTAGCTGAAGTTCGGTCTTATTTACTCGTGATGTGGCTGATATTTCAAGGTTATCAAATTCAGACTTAGATTTTTGCAGCTGGAATGACAACGATGATGAACCTACAGTTTTTGGGAAACTCGAATGCCATGGTCTGAATGTCTTCTGTGAGCGTAGCTCTTCCTGCGGAAGGGCCGGCTGGAGCCGTAGGGCTGGAGCGATGTCAGTCCCATCCGGCCGCTTTCTCCAGGCGGTGCCATCTGGGATCAGCGGGCAGCTGCACACTTGGTCCTTCCCATATTTTGCACTTGTCAGCTCTGCCAGAGCGACCGGCTGCGGGGCTGTCCCCGCTGCGCCGAGTGGGGCAACAGCCACTAGATGGAGGAATTTCACCAGGATTTTTCTTTAGCCTGTTTTTGAGTACTTCTCAAGACATTCATTTGGTCAGCACGATTTCTTACAGAATATTAATATATGCAAAGTTTACAGTATCTTTTAGCAATATTCAGTGTAGGAAAAAAACCTCATAAAACTAAAGTTGCATAGCTTTGCACTTCACGGCAAAGCTTTGATCCCTCTTTCCTTCTCAATGTTTCATCTCATCTAGTGGCCTTATCTGAGCCACCTCTATCCATGCTCCAAACACAGGTACAATTTTCCTTTTGTACTTCTGAAAACTTACTTTTTTTGCGTGCTGGAATCCCATGTTATATTTTATCCCTAAACAAAGAAAGAAATTAAAGTCATTATTTAGTAGAAATAAAAACATTGGTTTCGCTTTTGCCGGACTGATAACAGTGTGCTCTCTCAGGAGCTAAAAGGAAAACAGGAACAAGTTCTGTTAATAGAATGATAAATAGAGCAATGCTGAATTATAATTAATGTCTATTTTGTAGTAACAATACTTCTTGGATGGCCTCTGTGTAGAGATGCCATAACAATTGTGAAACGGAGCGAATGTCTCTGCCTCCCTTTTACAGATGGGGAAACGGAGCTGGAGAGAAGCGATTGCTCTACCTCAGCTGAAAGGCCAGCAGCAGAACGAGAAGCAGCTGAAATTCATGATTCCAGGTTAAAGCTCTAAAAACAGGCTCTTCTTTAGGTACTTACCTACAGCTGTGTGGTTTCTCCAACACCCCCCAGCTCTGGATAATGAGGTACTTAATCACGTAATAGCTTGCGCTGGGTACTGTCCTGTGCTATAAAACTAAAGCAACACAGAGGGGCGTTATGGGTAAGTGAGGTAGTGTTTGCAGAGACAAAACAAAGCAGAAGTATGTTTTACCAAGTCTTTTGGATTCTACAGTGATGTCTACCTGAAAATACAATAATTAAGATGCAAAAATCCTGGAAGACCGCTTTAGCAGGTATGTAGGATCTCTTTACTGTTCCTAATTGCTGCTAAGTATGAGTTAATAACACCGGGATGTATAATGGAAAACAATTCTTAATTATTAAATTAGTTTGGGGCTTTTCAAGTTACAAAACTGTATTATCACTGTCACTGTTGCTTGAGAACTTCAGTTGCTTGAAGACTCCAGTTTAATAAGCCTGCATTAGGAATGCACAGCCTTTTTGACCAGGACAATTGCAAGTAAAGGTATTGCAAAGCGTTACAAGGGAAAGCATCGCTGGGATAGCTCAGTCCCACCAGATCAATCTTCATGGTACTATGAAAGCTCTGAGAAACACGTGCATGTATAGTTCACGTCCTACCTTATTGCAGTTAAAGTAGTAAGTCTGACTGACATGATCAATCATGTTTTGTTTTCTTCTTTTTCAAACCAGATCTACAAACTGGTGTTTATAGTGGAGTCTGAGTAAAATTGCTGCGGTTATTTCTGTGCTGTTACAGCTCACCTAGCAGTTCTCGTTACTCTTTTGGCTCCTGTTCGTGCTTTAATTCTACTGTAGCAATTTGTTAGCAATAAATTCAAGTGAAGGCAGATGGGGATATTGTGATTCTGTGCCTATTAAAAGCAAAAGGCACGGTATTTTTACTTCATCAGAAGGAAGTTCGAGACATCTGATGGGAGTCTTAGGCCTTTTCCTAGCTGCTTTTCAAAAATGTTTAACTGCACCAGGCTTTGGGAGATGTTACTGAGCTGTTGTCCAGTTCTTGTTGTGATCAGTTAAAGAACCACGTTTCTTCTGCTGCAGTGTAACAAGTTAGAGGGCAGTGAAGGGATAGAAACCTCTGTCCACAGAGAACAGCAAAACCCGAGCGCCAGCACTTTGAAAGAATTGATACTGGAGCCTGGGTGATCTGTTTAAACCATGACAATGTTCTGTTTGTCAGCAGATGTAACCTCTTTTTGGCTAACCCTGAAGGCATAACTTTAAGCCACTTGAGCTAGATGTGTGTTGTCTGCTTGGCCTCCGCCCTAAGGCATCGTCAGTACAGCTTAACTTTTACTTCAGGCTTTCTTGAGGCAGAGCTTGAAATTAAGTATTATTGTCCTTATAAATTCCAAATATTGTCATGCTATCTCTTCTCTTACAGGCAGAAATCGTATGTGTCAGGTAGAGTTTTGAAAAGTTAACGTGGTTAAGAAGCTTAGTCTGGTGGTGTGGGCTGGTCAGTTTGGCTCATTTTCTATGGATATCATTTGGTTTCTTGTGCGTATATAATATAGTGCACTTAGTGATTCTCATAATAACGTTATTACAGACAGTAGTACCATTCTATTCAGTATCAACTTGTTCCTCTCAGGTGTTTTATTTGGCCTTTCTTTAAACTGGATCAGGTATTGCTCAGTAATGCCTCGCCCTCTGTCGCAGACCTTAGAGATTTATTTTGGCTCTCAGTACTGCCAACGTGTATGGGTGGGAATTTACATATTTAAATATTTCTCCTCCTGTGAACTGGTTATGCCTGCCAGTGTGAGACAGGAGAATGGCTGTGCAACGCTCCCTAAAAGATAAGATGGTATAATGTCTGTAAATCCACTCCCTTTCTGAAAGCATTCTGAGCTTCTCCCAGTTGAGACCGTCAGTAGGCGAGAAGAGGCTTAGTCCCCTCTCGGAACACCGGGCAAGGACTATGTACACAGTCAGATGCAAATATCGGAGCATTTCTGTGTCCACATTGTGATGTAAAAGTTAGCAGTAGGCTTTTTCCCTAGATTTGTTTAGTTGTGGTCATTTTTGCTGACTTCAGTGGGAGCAGGGATAGCTTGTAGCAAAACCACACTCTGTGTAATTACCTGTTAAAGTGGGTGTGTATCTGCCATCAATAAGAATTATTAAAAAACCCCACAAAACTGCAAAGAACAGGTATGAGACCTATCTTTTTTTGCAGTTAATTATGACATTTTTTTAGTAGTGTTTCACAAAGGTAACTTACTTGAGAGATTACTACTTTGCATTGATGTGCTGTGCTTAAAGAAATTAAAAATAAATGCTAGTGGGAGATGACTGTTTAAAAAACTGATTCTTCATTTACTAGCTTTAAGATGTAATCAGAACAACAATTTATGTTTAATGTAAATGTTTGGTGAAGCACTTGCCAATCTCGTCAATGTTTTCTGAATTTGTGACTTCTAAAGTTGGCTTCTCGCTGTCTTTCTCGTGATACAGTCTGTCACTTCAGCTTTAAAGCTACACGGAAAAAACCTCTTAAGTGAACTCGGAAGTTATATCGCACAGATCTACCATACAAATCAAAATCTAAATTTAATGTTATGCTACATCTTTACTATTCATGTCACTTACCAGCTCTCAGGTGTTATTGCCAAAATGGAAATTTTTTTTTTCCATAAATAAAACACTGTTGTCTGCCGTGCCCAGGTGGAGTTAGTCATCATTAAATATTTGCTGCTGGACACGATGATGACCAATGTCTGGTGTTCAAACAGAGGCAAAATAGCCAAGGGACAGAACCATTCTATCAATTGTACGTCGCTTATGTCAGTTATCATGGTGTTCTGTTCTCTTCCCCTTGTGCAACCGTGATTTTCCAGACCTGAGCTTGGCCTGTGTTTTATGTCAGCTTTTGTTGTCTTTCATGAAATACGGGCCTTATGCTTCATCCAGGCCTACCATATAGTCAAACCCGTTGTGAGCTTTTTTCTTTTTCTTTTTTTTTTTTTTAAAAATGCTACTAGCACACAATAAAATGGCCTTCATCTTCCCTGTGAAACATTATAGAGCTTTGCTTCTCTGCCTTCTCCTCTGTCTCTGCTTCAAGACTTAATTTTGGTTTGCCTCTGGTGTTTTTCTCTGTTCTGAGACTATACTACAGCTGAAATATTTTTTAATAAAAATGATAACTTTGTCTGCATCTGCGACTCCAGCCCTTAACGGGCTTCTGTGAGCAGCATGTACTTGTCTGCTTCCTCCTAACTGGTTTGTGAACTGTGCTGTGGGGCCGTTGCTGCCACCGCACCAACGGCTGTCGGGGGTCCTGTCCTCACGTGCGGCAGCCCCAGGTCTTTACTCACAGACAACAACACGTACTTAGTCACAGCACGGATATTAGAATAGTACTCACAATTCCAATTAGCCTGAAAAAAATTTAGTTTGAAAAGGATTTTCCCTAAAATATTGGTCACATCATTTTTTTTCCATTCTTTTTTCATCATTTAAAATGAGCTCTTGGCTTGCACAGTATAAAAGAACCGCCCGTTTCTGATCCTAACTTACTCTGGTGTGTAACTGTTTACATATTTGAATTAAATTACTCATTAAAGAAATTTCATTATTTTTAAGATTGCTACCATTGTAAATTATTCGGTTTTACATATATAAAATATATATGTCTTGTGTCCGTATTTGGGATAATTCCAAATTGCTTCCCGGGGGGCTGTGGTGAAACGTGGCGCTGCCCAGCCCGTGCCAAAGCGAAATGCTGGGGACAGGGCACGCGTCGTCCCGTTTGGCAGAGCCCGGTGGAGCTGTGCCTTTCTGGGACACGGGGCCTTTGCTTTTCAGGTGGCAGTGGCAAAGCTCACGCACACCGTGCTGCGGCGTCCCCCGGGAGTGACAGGGCGCGCGCAGGAGAGCCCGGAGCCACCTCCAGTTTGACCCAGGAACCGGTCTGCCACTCTTGACATGAACGCAGTGGCACAGTCTGCATGGCACCGTTCGCTTCCATGGCACCTTTTTGTATGTGGAATAATTATGTCTGTGACAAGAGTGGTTTCACTTATGTATGAATTGCAAGAGGAATTATTGGGGCACTCCTTTGCAAAGCAGCTTTTCTGGAAAAAAAATCAGATGTTACAGTAAATATTGTATTCTGATACCCATCACTACAGTATGTACCATGGAATGATTTTTTTTTTGACTTTACACGGCAAAGCACAGTAAGTTCTTTGTTAGTATCCCAGCTTTTCCCACGTGAGAAGCAGAGAGGCTGGTAGCTGCCTTTGCCAAACTGATCCCATTTTAGGTCGTCACGTTTTGAATTACGAGTTCAAATACTGATTGTCTGAAACCCCCATGTTAGCGGTCAAATTTTACTCTGAAAAAATTAAATCCAGACACACAGAGTGAGTCTCTAGTAATGGCTAGATCAGATGCAAGGGGGATGTTCCGCTCGCCGCATTGCCGGAGGTGGCTCCCGCAGCGTGCTGCGCTTTAGCCACTGGAGACTGGGGGTTTGATCCCCGGATCCGCTGCACATCTCTGGGTGGATCCGATCCTCACTCGGGCACTCCCAGGTGCCTGCTGGCGTGTCTGTGGAATGCCTCCCGTCAGGGGGCTGCAGAAACGCTTCCAGCTCCCGTGGGGCCGGGGCTGAGCTGCCGCGGGAAGGATCGAGCCCTCAGTAAGCATCTTTGTAGGGCACGTGGGCTGCAGGCAACATAAAGCTGCAACTTCTTGAAGAACCTCCCTGGGAGAATGACTTATTTTTGCCCCGGTAGGTGATGTGTGGTCCAGAGGAGTCCTGATTTTTATAGCCATGGTGGAGAAGAAGGACCGTTGAGAGTACTTCTTGCTTCCACGGAGTGATGTTAGCGTTTCTCAGGATGCAGCGATGCAGTTAGTGGCTCCTCCTCAGTGCTTTCTACAGTCTCTGGTTTTGGCTGACATTTGCAGCCCTTTGGGTTTTGTGGGGTTTTTTGTTTGTTTGTTCCTTTTTTTACTTTTCCTGCTCTTAATATTCATGCTTCTATTCTATTCTTTCCAATAACTTCCTTCCCTTCACCTTTCTTTCCTTGTATAAAGAATTGGCAGCCTCTGCTCTGACGCTGTGATCCAAGACTTTTGAGGGTGTAGCAAAAGTTAAGCTTGTAATATTTCCAGAAACAAGAGCATCTGCATTTGATTAACTCCATTTTAATTGATCCTGCTCAATTTGAAACTTGTGTTCTATCATTTTACCATTGTCCTTGCCAGCAATGTTGATGCTAAAACCCCCAGATGTCTCACAAGGATTATCTAAGTGAGATATTTCATACTCTTCAGAGGGATCTTCAGTACGAGCAACATCTGATAGGATAGCACTTTTATTCTAATAAAAATGCACTGCATTTAAAGTAAGATTTATAGAAAATAAATGTTTCTTTTTTGAGTGCAGTTAAGTGAAACAACGTTTATTTGTTTGTTGTGCAAAGGTTAAACCTTCTTATGTTCTTGTGCCTCCGTGGTTCTGGTAGGCGACGTGGATCTCCCACCTAAGAACCTGACTCTGAAGTGCATCCAGCTGATTTGAAGGAGCTGCAAACTTCTCAGGCGGGTTTGATGGTTATTTCCTTTGCACAGAGGGGGATGGATGTCTCTGTGCTGTTTCCCAGTCTCCAAAGAAGCCCTCTGGGGCTCGAAGGAGTTAAGCATGACTCTGAGTGAAGAGCTTCCGTTTCCCTATTTTGGGAAGGCGTCAGAAGTGTGCCAGCCTACCAGGGTTAGGGGGTTTTTATCCCTTGAGGAGCCTTCTTTCACGTGTGGGTTCCTTTGTAAATCAGATAGCTCATTCCTCCTGAGTACTGAGCTTTTTGATTCAATCCTACCATTGCCAAGCATGCAATTTTTAATAGTTTAAATGCAATTTATTTGAGGAACTTTGAGCTCTGACTTGCGGCTTATTCTTCAGCAGTTGCTGTGGTGAAGTAGAGTACTCCCCAAAAGATAGCTGGTCACCGTTGTTGGCTCCTGTTGTGCACAGGCTGAATTACTTCACCTGGTCTTGTGCTCTGCAGTCCCAGGGAGCTCCAGAGAGGTGGGTGCGGAGTCGGAGTGAAACCCTTACCCTCAGGGTTCTGAACCAGGTGAACCTGCGGTTTCTCCACCCCGCAGGCAGCAGGCGACGCAGAACCGTGCGGCGTTTGTGCCAGGGGGTGCTTACGATGGCAGCAGCTCCTGTGCACGTCAGTTGATTAAAAGGCGACTACTCCGGCTTTTTGTGGCTGAGATGACTTTCCCTCTTCATGAAGTAAGGCAGTCTCTGGACGGAAGGATTGTATATGGGGAAAGCAATGCAATTCTGAAGGGCATACCCTGGAAATAATTAAAAGCGTTAGGTTCATCCATCAGTTTGAACAAGAAAAAATTACAAATGGGGGAGCCGAAGCAGAGATCAGCACGTGCGTTAAGTGACTTTTAATGTTTGCCACTTGAGGACTTTCATACTGTCAAAGAACTTGGTGTTCCCGGTTCGTCTGTGGTACCAGGAGCCAGTCCTGTACGCCCCAGTCGAGCAAAACTGCCCAGAGTCCCCGCTCTGAGGCACGGCGCTGGCCCAGGGGTGGCTGCTGCAGTGGCGTCGTTGCTCCCCTCTTGGTTCCCCGGTGAACTCCCTTCTAGCCAGTACTCTTGAAGTGGTGTCCCGCTGACGTTTGAACTTAGGCCATCCTTCGTACGCAGCTTTCCGTGCTCTTCCCAGTGAGGGATTCTTGGAGTCAAAGCTCACAGCCTGGAGCCGGCACCCGCCGTTCCTAACGGTGCCCCTGAGTGCAGTGTTCATGTTCCCGGTGTTGCCCAGACAGAAAGCCAGGCTCTCCGCCGCCTCTTGCTTCCCCCTCACAAAGGCTCTCTGCCCCTTGGACAGCTCGCTGTACATATTTATTTTTGCTGTACATATTTTTGTGTTAAGTGTACTAGTAAGAAATACCATGTCCTGAAACTTCCATTTATTTTTCCATTTTTTTTAAAACACAAATTCAGGCGAGAAATAGTTGTTTTGATATGGTTTGCCTTGCAAATGTTTTGATTCATCGGGGTCAAAGCAAGAGAGAAGCTGAAACAGAAACGGTAGCGTTTTAGAGAAACAAATTCCTTTTGAATGAAAACCCACTTAAAGAGTTGCTGTGTGTCCCTGGTAAGTCCCACCCTCTACGCATCTGCAGTGGCTTTGTTAGCTGAGTATTGTTTGAAACTGTGGTGTTAGTCTTGTCCAGAAAGTTATTAATTTACACTCGGAGTTTGTAATGAGGCTTTCTTTCATCTGTCCTCTACTCCATTGCTAAGATGGTAAATTGCTTAAAGAGAAGATTCTGGTCTTACTTGGAATTGAAAACCCCTGATGCTTCTTTGACTTGCAACATGCCAAAAGAACAGGTGAGGGAACCCTTGAAGAAAGACACACACTACTGTATTTTTCGTAATGTTCTTTTGTTCTAAAATACACTGGATCAGTCTCCTTGACTAAACAGTCATGTCACTTACACTCGGTCTGTTTCCTTGCTAGGAAAGGGAAATACACGGTACCTCTGTATCACAAACTTAATTGAATGACTACAAGGAACTGTTTGTGAATTTCTTACGAGGAAGGTACCACTACTTGTTTATTTTGTCTTCTCTTTGCTATTTATCCATCCTAATTAGGGAGTGCTATTTTCCAACTTAATTTATATTCGATAAGAATTCTATGAAGAAAGCAGAAAAGTCAAGCCTGTGCTATTGCATTGCTTATTCCTTTTGTGAACTTATCCCTGGGAATATTGTTAATTAGCATCATTAGCTTTCAGGCGCTGTCAGCAGTTACTTGCAATGTCTACTTAATACCTTTCCGTTACTCTCCATTCTCATGGTTGATATTTGCATATTGCCTTCGTAGCATGACTTTGACAAGGACATTAGACTTTATTCAGGCTTATTAAAAGTAAAAGCTGAGGTTTAAAATGTAGCACTGCATTTATACGTAGTAGCCTGTAAGAACCATTGAGGTAAGCAGAGGAGTCCCAGTGCCTCCAGCAGGCACCTCCTGTGATTTGTGGCTGTCGCGGAGGAGTTCGCGAGCCGGAGCAGCTCACCTAGAACCCCAGAAGTGTTTCAAGAAATTGTGCAAGTAAAACACTAAAACTTCAGTGGCCTTTCTACTGGAGAGCAGACAAAGTACTACAGGTAGAATTCTGGCCTGCTTTCAGGTCACTTGGCAGCGCCGTTTCTTGGGGAGAGAAGGTGCAAATGGAAAGAGAAGGCAAAAGGGGAGAGGTAGATCTACACGGACTTGCCTCTGAGCGCTGAAGCTGACTGATTTGATAGATGTCCCGTGGGTGGTGTACCACAGATGTGCACCCAAATGCTCTATGTTTTCATGTGTTACAATCAATTAGCTGGAACTGGTAAGTCTTCCCCGTTCTCCTGTTCTCATAGTTAATTACTGACAAGGCTTCCTAGTGTAAGAGATCAATAGGTAGTATTTTCAAAAAGAAAAGTTGACACCCGCAACGGAGCTACAAAGCGTGGTGCAAAACGGGTGATAATTGGACAGACTTTTGTTCCTGACCTGTGAGAAGCAAGTGGGAGCTGCCAGCTCTGGGAAAGCTGGGTGTGAGGGGCTGAGCTCTTTGCCAGGCCTTTTGTCATTCCTGACTGAGGAGCAGCTGAAGGACAGTGCTGACTTTCCGTTAGTCATTTCGCACCGGCCCTGCTCCTCCCCTTTGGGGAAGACTTCCCTGTTCAGGAGCTCACTCGCACTCCTCCTCCAGCCGGATTTTAGTGAGTGATTGGAAGAACAATTTACTTGCATGAGAACAGGGTCTCGGATTGACTTTCGTATCACTAAGAATGAGGGGAAATGGTTCTGCTCAAAAACTGAGTGCTGACTGCTTCCAGTATCTGTGACTTTATGGCATTTCCAGGACTGGTCCAGAGCTGGAAACCCAGGTCTGAAGAGTCGAGATGCCAGTCTTGAATTCTAGGGAGCTTGCAACATTTTAAGGGTAAGTGCAGGACACTTCAAGATGTTCTGAAACTTTTGGAACTCACACTTTAACTTTTCTATGTAAAGCTAGAAAAAGAGGCTGTTGTTTCATTTTAAAGTGCATGTTTTCTGGAGAGCTGTCCTACTCTTGACAAAATACAGTCAACCTAAGACGCTAGCCAGGAAGATAAATGATTGAGTAATCAAGAAAAAATCCATGAAGTTGAAAGTGGCGAGAAAGTTATATATATCCGGAAAAGACTTGGGAATGGTATGGATCTCTGCACTCTGAAGGGATTGTGCCTTGTTACCGCACTTAGTGATCCAGACCTTTGTCTTTGCAAGGTCTCACACAAGTGAATACTGAACTCAGTAACAATCTTTCTCTCTTGTTCTTCCCATTTTCTGCATTCAGTGGCGATACAGATATTTTAGGGGTGGACTTGCATCAAAAGACAGGGGAAGACAGTCTTCCATGGTGTATGCTTTGGGACTATGCTCCTGGCATACTTCGTGTGCCTTGTGGGAAGTGAGTCTTCCAAAACGGTGCACTTCCCTTCTGCCTGGAGAAGGAGCTGTAATCACCCTTCACCAAGGCTGGGGTTGCATTTTTCTACTCTGGACACCATGGTGAGGGATTTGTCCGTGGCAGCATGTTCCACCAAAAGTGTGTTACGTGGCAGCTGCTCACCTTTACCTCCTTGAAAAAAATAACAGTACTTTCTCCAAGAAATTGGAGACATGCTCTAAGAAATGTACTTAACACAGAGGTGTGAAACAGACCTATTCCACCTGGAGGTCTCTAGTTTTAATACGGTGGGGTCTCCAGATGCTGTCTCAAGAAATTTAAGAAACTGAGGATAACCAAGCCAAAGCACAAACTAAGTGAGTTGTTCTCCAAGTCCAGTTAATCAAGAAAGAAACAACAATGCTTATACGTCCAAGGATGTGAAGGCTGTAGTGGCAGATGACACGAAGCTGCATCCAGAGTCAGCTGCAGGGAGAGGGGTGCCTATGCCTGACAGAAGAGCGCTGGCAGGTCAAAGAGGGAAGCCGATCCTGCTTTGTCCGTGGAGGCCACCAGGCCTACCGGGAGGCACTTCTCCATCAGTAGAGCGGCAGCTTGGTGATTGTGTTTTCTCCTTGGCTATGTAAGTGTCAATAAAAATTGGTAGCAGGACACCTGGAAAGCAGGACCTCATGTCTGCACAAGTCAAGTATGTCCTTACCTTGGCATAAAGGGGCAGTGCTGAGGACAGGAGGGTTTTCTAAAATGAGGGAGAAGTTCTTTTGTTGTGGAAAATGGGATGAAGAAGCTTCACTAAGGTAGAGCGATAGTTCTCGCTGCCTGAGAAATCTCTGACTCATTAACCCTGGGCAACAGGAGAAGAAATTTGTAGTAACTTGAGAAAAGAGTACCCAGCAGGGAGAGAGACTGACAAGTGTGAGACTTCTCCCAGGAGGATTTGAAATGCACAGAGAAACCTATCCAGGATGGAAATGGGGAAAACCTCCACGTAAACACACCTGCATCTCACATAAGGACTAGTGGTTCCCAGTAGGTCTAAACTGTTTTGTACTGGACTGTGCTAAAATTGCCGTGCATTACTTGATGCTTGACATGATGTGTGAGTGTCTTGCAGGTTCAGGTGCTTATAGGACACACGGTTTGAGCTTAATGAAGCATTATATGGTGTGGGCGTTATCAGACAGTTCAGCAGGAGTGGGATTTAAGGGACACTTGCTCCGTTAACCACTGCTCACAACTCTTCCCATTAGGAACTGGGTATCTCCATGTCTGATCTATTTACAGCTTGGTGTGTGCACTTGGAGGGCGGCCTTCGGCGCCTCTCTCCCTGCGTGCTTCCCAGCACAGCATCTCCATTCCAGCGTTGTTTTTCTGCCCGCAAGGGACTGCAGATACTGTGGATGGGGTGCACAGGGAGCTGCTGCTAAAGCAAATGGCTTTCCCCTATCCACATGGATTTTCTGGTCACTTCACCAGCCACTGCCCCGCCAGGTCACTGCATCTTCCTTCCTCTCCCCTGCCCCATTTAGCAGCATGGGAGGTGACAGAGAAGAGGCAGCAGTGGTGTGGACTATACCTCAGATATGTGGGTGAGAGAAAAATAGCCTTCCGCGGGCTCTGGTGATTGTTCTCCTCTTCTCCACCCCTGGATGAGCTGCACGGGTCTTCTGAAGGGGTCACATCTGCCGTGGCAGGGGAAGAGGTGGGTGTTCTCCATTCGCCTGCTCTTCCCCCGTTCCTACAGGTGCCACCCCTGCCTGGGCAGCCCCCGCCAGGCCTGCAGCAGCCAGAAGGGCTCTAGTGTGTTTGTCCCTCCGGCATGCTCCGAACCACCCGCACTACCCGAAGTGAGGACCACGCTGCTGCTGCCATTTGATGGCCGTATCTGCGTTTTTCACTCACACGTAGCAGCACGTGCTAGTTTTTCTGCACTCCCAGTGCAGAATGGTGCATCAGCCCAAGCAGAGGCCATATGAACCCAGGGACTGACTTGTTTGCATCTACCTTGACAACCCAAATTTGGGATACGGTTGCTATGACAATGGAGTCATCTGATTTTGTAAGCCTGTGCATACAAACAGGGAGTAGCCACTTGGTTGCTGAATACGCTTAGCTAGGAACATGACTTTTATTTAGCTGATGAATGTGTGAATGTGTCTGATTCCATTGAAAGCTGTTCTAGGACGATCATTGTTCAGAGCATTTCAATATATTCGTGGTTCACTCAGCACATGGCATACAATTGTACACAACTCGTTCTCTGCATTATGCATTAGCTGAAGGACCTCTGAAGTAACCTCCCACTCTAATCCAGGCTTCTGAGACAGTCGTCTTACGGATGGAGCTATTTCCTGACAGCGAAGCACACCACCGACGGATGTGTTACACTTCCACAGTGTGATTCAACTCTAACTCTTCTTGATGCCTCTGCTCTAGGGCTGGTTAAGTCCCTGGACTGT
Organism: Chionis minor; assembly: GCA_013398295.1. NCBI lineage: Eukaryota > Metazoa > Chordata > Aves > Charadriiformes > Chionidae > Chionis > Chionis minor. The sequence continues at coordinate 51,471 of VZSF01004788.1, forward strand.
CGCAGAAAACTATATACATGCAGGGCTTTACCTATCTGACCCTTTGTTTCAGCTGAAACACAACTTTTTGACTTCAGACAGACTTTTTACTGAGCTGCCTAGTATCTTGTTGAGTTTTTGTTGAGAACACGCACAGGTCGCACTCCCAAGTGTAAATGCTAGATAAGACCTAGTTTTAAGTCTTTGAGAGTAGTATGCAGCTCTGCTAGGGAGCTTCTAAGTCAGTCTTTTGTGTTTATCTCAATTGTTTGTGAATAAATATTTTACCTTTGACAAGTCAGTTCATTTCAGTCTTTATTTCCACTTTTGATGTTACGTTAAACGCATTCAAAGTTGTGACTTTGTTGTAACTGTAGGTGACTGTTACGTTTAAAATTAATAGTGTTCTTCAGAACCTTTTACTACTTGCAAATCTGATTTGGTGGTTTTCTTGTGGATCTAGCGGGGAGAAAAAGAATTTATATTTTTTCCTTCAGTGGCTGAGTTCCCTCCAGCTTCATTACTCCTTGTTCAGGAAGGGAACGTGCAAAACCTCTGAACTCCGCTGTCTGAAGATTTGTTACTCCGAGAACTGGAATTGGAAGCATGGGTTTTAAAACCCTCCTTTGTCACAGTATTATACCAGCTCTGGTTTAAGCAGTAGTTAGTTATGGCTGTACAGCGCTGTCTCTTCAACTATGAAAAATTTGGCATTGACTTTGGCGGGGCGAGGATCGGTTCCTCCGTGAGCGAATAGTAGCGCTATTGATTTTGCCAGTGATGGTAAACTGCTCTCCTAATCGTTTTACTCGCGCTGTGTCTTCTCACTGTACTTTTCCCAAAAAGGATTGGGATGTTAGTGCTGCTCCACTGAAACCACGTATTTCTGAAAACTACAGTGGGCTTGCAAAGAGCAAGTTTTGTCCTGTTAAATTTTATTAAAGGAAAAAATATTTGATTAAACAGTCAGTGACTTTTTTGGTTTCTGCAAGAACTTTAATGTAGGAAAATAAATGTGCTAAAATAGGATATAGTTTTGGTTATGTTTTTTCATTTCTTTGTGCCTCTGCCTCAAGAAAAATTAAAACCATCAGGAAGATGTATGGAAAAGAACATCACTATTTCACACACTTGCAGTTTTCCAACCTTTTCTCCTTGCATAAAAAGGGGACAGCATTTTAAAAACCGTCAGGGTGCCCTGCAGGAGAAGCCTTAATTATTAAAAAAACTGAGGATGTCAAAAACTATAACATAAGAACGAAGTCAGAAATAAAAATTTTTTGTATCTTGGTTTAGAATGAATTAAAATGTCTGTCTGTGTTTCCTGATGCAAATCTAGCTTTGCTTCCCCCCGCTTTTAGATCTTCATGTTAAAGCGACTAAGGCCTTCTGGCAGGAATTGCTTTTGCACTTTTCATGCAATCTTAGGTTGTTTTCACGGATGCTCTAAACTTTCTGTGGTGGAGCTGAGCTGAACCGAACGCGCAGAGGCACACCGCCTGCAATTTCACATCGCTTTCTCTGTACCTTCTGCTAGACAGGATGTAAAGATTCCATTTATTTTGAGAAAACACATAGCAGCGCGGCCTTGAATCCCTTCCCATAACACCTTGGGCCTTTGGTTATTTGGAAGAAAGGTGAAATTCTCCAGAGTGTGTCCCCCCGAGAATCTCTCATGCCAGTTACACCAGAGCAACTTGAGAAACCTCTGTTGTCACTTGTATGGTTTGTATGTGGTGCAGGGCTGATAGTCTTATAACAGAAGAATATATCTTACGTGAATAAAACCAAATAATTAAAATTATAGGAAGCTTGATCTGATTTCAGTTTACTACCTCTTAAATTTGAATCCATCGCCCCATTTTGCTTGTAAACAAATGAGACTCCAGACTATCGATTGACATAATTTTCCTCTTTTTCCCTATTAAGGAAGGTGGTAATTGCCAAGCTGCTGACAGCAAGCGCTGGAAGAAGCAATAGGAATGATTTCCTTGGTGACTGTCAGACTCTTCAGACAAAGCTTTCAAACTACTTTTGTAATAACAGAAATACACTGTGGGAAAGATGGGCAACGTGGTCTTTAGTGAGCTGGTTTCTTGCCAACGTACTGAAATCAGCCACCAGCCACTCCAGCGTCGTACTGGTGTATGAGCTTGGGGAACGCGCTGAAAGGCTAAATGATTCGTTGCATTCTTTATTTTTACAGAGAAACAATAATATCCTTAAAGTTTAGACACGGAGCCTCTGGTATAAAGCCTGAACGCATTTTTGCAACACTGGGTCCTCAGGAGATCTTTTCTGCAGTGACTAATTTTATATTTCATAAAGTGGTGTGTTTCTTAAAAATGCATTCTGTCAAATCGCGAGACAGCAGATACTGTCTTGGAGTGAATTAATAGAAGAAAAATTTGGAAGTAATCTGCTGTTAGTGAATGGCTAAGTGTGGCTCCGGCAGTTTCGGAGTTTATTACCTCATGCAGGCAACACTCATTTTGTGTCTTGCTGGTTATGTTTTAAACGGGCTTAATTTTCAACAGTTTGCAAGGCGGTAGGTTTCAAAGCCTACGTGACATAAAATTACGAGCTGAGCAGGCTTGACTTGGTCTGTAGGCTTGGGTTCATCACTAAATCTCTCTGCTTCAGTCTCCACAGCTATCAAACAGGAAGAATGTGCCTTCCTCAGGATTCAGGGCACATTAACTGGGTGACCAAGAACGTAAGTGGCCGGTGCTCTGCAAACGTTATAGTGGTGCTCTCCTCAATTGGGGATTATATTGCTGGTCACAGACAGTCCTTTCAAACGAGGAATGGCTTGTTGTTTTTCCTGGCTTTTGCCCAGAAGGCTTTCCTGTCATATTTTGTGCTACCTTCTTTGACTTGGAATTTCTTGCAAGTTCTGTCTGTATTTATGAGTTATTGTTGATGGACATGCGCGCTGTTGGCACAGGCATTTTCCCAATGCTCTTCCTGTGTGTGTTCCTTTGATGGTATAGATTTTCAAATACCAGTATCCAGTTGTTTGGCCTCGCATCCTGTCTCACCTAAAGCGTCACAGGGACTAACCAATGTAGAGAATAAAAATGCTCCTTGCAAAAGCTAGATTTGTGTATATATGAACTACTTGCATGACTTCTAGTGCGGGGGCTTGTAAGCTTTATTTGGCTCCATAGAGTGTTCCAAATTAATTTGGATGTGGGTAGGATAGCTGGCTATTAAATCAAGAGGTTTTAATGTTTGGCGGTTTGTTGTTGTTGTTTGGTGGGTTTTTGTTGTGGTGGTTGTCTTTAATGCTACTTTCTGTAGTTTCTGTTTGTTTAAAATAAGGCTGTTCCAGTAATTTTTAGTGGTGGTTTCACCTTTGTCAGTAAGATAATGCAAGACATTCTTCCCAGTCATATGAAGGCTACAGAGATCTAAACCCACCTGTAGTATCTTTGCTTGACCCATACTCCTCTGTGAGTCCCACAGCAGGAATCAGTCTGGTTTATTGCCGTGCACCAATTTTCCCCAGAGAAATGTGCCGCCTCCTGGTTCTCAGGGTCCTCTTTCTTCTCTTTCAACACCCTAAAGGCATCCCAGTATCCAAAGTGAGTACACACAGCCAGCTTCAGAGAGAAGTGCCTATTAGGATTTCTAACGTTTTAATGTTTTTTGTCCATCCCTTATCTACGTGTGGCTTTGTTTAAGGAAAAAATTTGCAAATAATTAGAAATCCGGATAGGGATTTCTCTTCCTTTAAAACTACACAGGGACTGAGGAAGCCTAATTCACTTGTTAGAGAATTATTGAATACTAGACTAAAGTAATACAGAAACTATGGGTCAAGTGAAGAATCCCATTTTTAAATCCTGGATTTAATTATATTTATCTCCATTTAATGTTTCCTTTAACATAAATAAATGTCCAAGTATTCATGACGTGTAAAATGCTGCTGCTAGTTCAAACTGTTGAATAAAAATTCCCTTCTTCTGTGCATCGCTTACTGAAATTGAGAGGTAGTAAGGAACACGTATCTGGTATCTTTATAGGAATATTGCTGATTTCCTTCTAAGTAAAAGCTATTTTAAGTTAAAAGACTATCGGTGTAGTGTTTTAGACAGTAAGTTACAGCACTGAGAACCTAAATCTTGTTAACATAATTTAATAAGAGCAGAAAATGTTTCAGTTGATTTTCATTGCCCAAATTCGGAGTAAAAATAGATAAGGTACACTGACTGCAAAAACCACAACATGGAAATCTGTAATGATCTTCTCTCTTTTTTCTTCTTTCTTTTTATAACTAAAGCTGCTATTTTTAATGTCCATGAAAGCCTTTTTTTTTAAAAAAAAAGTATTCTTCTGGAACTTTGTGCAATTTATGACCGGTTTATGTAGTGAAAGCTAAAACCGCATCCGGTTTATGTGGGAAGGAAGCCCGTATGGCAGCACCACCACCACCACCTCTGCCCAGGTGCAGCAGAACCTGCGTCACCGCGTGGGCATGGACATGTCCGGCTCGTAACACTTCTGCTGATGCCCGTTGTTTTTTCAGGGATCTTTACAGGCCTATAACTCTCTTAAAAGGCATGTCCTTAGGTAGAAATTGAAAGGGAAATGCTGATGACGGCTCCACAAAACCAATAAAGCCGCCTTTATTAGCTGTTGCAAAAGCCTTTGCTGCTCATAGGTCTCAGTCTGGGCGGGCAGTGAACCAGTTCAGGCACTCAAGCTCCGTGTCTCCCAGGTCCCTCCGGCAGCCTTGACCCCTGCGCTGCCATCGCGCCGCCCGCCGGAACGTGCGGCTTCTCCGGGGCTCTGCCCCGTGGAGTGGGACCGCGGAACGCGAGACGCATGTGCTGCCCTGCGGCGCGGCCGACCTGCGGACGAGGTCCATGGCGGCTCCGGGGAAGGAACGCGTTTCTTTCCGTTTCCAGTATTACAATAGCTAAGACAGTAAACATTAATTTTCATTAAGCACTTTGCTATAAATCTCAGTTTAATATCCGTTTCAGATGTTCTAGATAAATCCTTAACCTTTCAGTTGTTCGCTCTTGTAATCCTGTATCGGTGATGAATCTTGGCAGTGACAAATGGCACCGTTAGACCCAGCAACTGCTGCTGTTCGTGTTCTTCCCTTGCCTTGGTTTGCGCGGGAGGAGGCGGGGAGAGGGACAGGCTGGGGAAGGCAGTTTGAATACCAATGCCCACAAATGGCATCCTTCTCCTTCTTTTCCTCCCCGTCCTCAAACTCTGAGCACGTCTGCAAAAACTAGACGTCGCCCTCTTAGAAAAAGAAAACTAAAAAAATACAAATCGGGAAGTTGAGTGATACAGAGCATTTGCTCGTCTCGGTAGTAAATGAAGCGATGTTAGAGGTGGAGTGGCCACGTGCAGCCCTCCGGACCGCTTGTTGCCACCCCCAGTGCCCGGGAACACCTGAGGTGGGCAGACCGGCTCCTGCCCCGGGGGTCGCTGGCGGTGACTTTACTGTATTCTGGCAATAAACCGTGCGATAGCACAGCCTGTGTGACTGAACGAGCGACGCACGCCTGCTTACAGCAACCAGAAAGGCCAGAAATCTGCTCCTTTTAACAGTTTCTAGACCTCTGTGGCAAAACGGTCACCCATCGTCCTGCTGGAGAGAGAACCACTGTCCCGCAAGAGGTGAGAGTTACCGAGGTAGCTGATTTGTGTTGGACTGCAATGAACTTGAACTCTGGAACTTTGGGGTCTGCCCCACCTTTACCACCACCTGAAGGGACAGCTGGCAGACAGGTACAATGACAACTCAAATTAGGAATATATTATTACTCCAGGTGTCAAAGTATGGAGGTGGATGTAATTAAGCAATAACCCTGTCTTCCCAGGGACAAAATTAAAAACTTACTGTGCTGCTTTTTCCAGTGAAGATCGACGTGCAAACAGGATTTTGACTCAAGGTTAGAATGTAACTTTCAGTGAAATGAAGATACAAGATTAATTTAGGAAGCTTTCATTTTGGAATATTCACTTTCTCTTACAATGGTACTTCTTGCGACATGATTTTAATGACTATCAGAAGTATCAATGCATAATGTGTTTAAAAATCCCCCAAACCAATTTCCCAATCTGCTAATGCAATACGAGGTGTTTTAATTTTGTGTATTTTCTGTTTTGAAGCAAACAGCACAGACAACTTTTTAAAAAATAAAGTTAACACGTCAACTCCTATGTCGTGTAACAGTTTTGTAGTTAACGCTACTGTTAAACTGCCACGAAACAGCATGAAACTCAAAAAAAAAAAAAAAAAGGAAAAAATTAAGAAGTAGTATCTATCTGAGAGGCTGACTTTTGTTTGGGCTGATGGGAGGCGCATTTCAGACCCCGAGTTTCCTATGGGACACCCTTGCGACTCGTTGGCTGCGGTGGGCTCTGCCGGCGGGTGGTGGGGCGCTCGTTTGCTCCCCCACGTGCACCGGGCAGCGCTCAAGCCATGGGTGAAACCGCCCCGTGTCAGGCGGCAGGACTCCCCCCGTAATGCTCTTGCTGGCCCGTGGCAGACCAGCCCGACGTCCCTTCTGGTAACTCCATGCCCCGGGAAGTTTTGACGTGAACAGGAAAGTCATTCCAGACAAAAGGCTGCAGCGTCACAGACCAGGGCAAAGCGGCGGCTCCGTCTCCTGAGGAGACACGTGCCCGCAGCTCCCGGCGCGTGGAAAAGGGCTGAAGACATTCAGCACCTGCCAACACCTGGCTCAGCCCCTCGACTTGCAGGAGGCCACCGGCTCCATCTCCTCTCCCGTTACTGCCTGAGTGGGAATAATCGTTCCTAACGAGCTCTCGAGGGTGCCACAAAACTTTATTAGTATTAAGCAAAGAGCTTGGAGATTCTCCACCGCTGCGTGGAATATAGCAGAAAGGATAATGCTTTAATAGCGTGGTTTTGTTTGTCACAAAAAATAATTAAATCTGTCCTGTCTCTTTGAACAACTGCAACGATTTTTGTGCTATTTGTTAATGTATTTAGATTAGATGCTAAAGTGAAAGCCTAAACACACTGTCATCTTCAGACACACTCAGGCAATTAGAGTGCAGCTTGTGTTATTGTTTTATAATTCAAGCCTAGTGAAGTCATAAATTAAGAAGCTCATTAAATTTTCAATTGCATTAATAGGAAAATTCAACATATTAAATTCTTTGGTAAGGCCTAATAACAAAACATCAGAAATGCATCTTTTTTTTTTCCCTCTATCTTCATTAATGCCTGTTGCCCAGATAGCCTTCTCTACCCTTAATAGAGGAAAAATAAAGTGATAGGAATATAAATTGCAGAAAACAACGGCTCTTACATGGAGTTTAACATTGATCCTCCTTGTCACATTTTAAAGGATGTTTCAAGAAATTCTCGTGGCTGCCAGCCTGCCCCAGAGATAGACGCGGGCACCTCAGCAGCAAGGTGCCGGCATCTCCGCACGCGCTCGGCACCGCCTCGCTCAGAGCAGCGTATCGAGTCACGACTGATAACACTGGTTTTATTTGGCAATGCATGACACGGTCTGATGCTATAGATTGAGCTATTTAAAAAAGGAAATCCTAAAAATCTCTCAGTTTTCCCTACAACTGGAAATTGGAAGTGTGTGTATTTAATGGAGCACGCAAATACGTAACTGCTCAGTGAGCTAATTCTGCCCAGGGAGAAATGGCTTCACAGCCATTACAGTCCTAACAAGGGGGTTCGCGGTTGGGGTGAATTTCCTTACTTCATGAAACATTTGTTTTGGTACCAGTTAATGGTTCAAGCTGAAATGATTTGAAAATGGGTATAGAATCATGGAATCCCCCAGGTTGGAAGAGACCTTTAAGATCATTGAATCCAACCATCACCCAACGCTGCCCAACCCATCCCTGACCCGTGTCCCTCGGCACCACGTCTGCCCGGCCGGGAAACACCTCCAGGGATGGCCCCACTGCCCCGGGCAGCCTCTGCCAGTGCTCCACGACCCTTTCTGGGAAGAAATTTTCCCTAACCTATCCATCCTAAACCTCCCCTGGTGCAACTTGAGGCCGTTTCCTCTTGTCCCATCGCCTGTTCCTTGGGAGAAGAGCCCGCGAGCCCCCCGGCTACAGCCTCCTCTCAGGCAGCTGGTGGGAGCGAGAAGGTCTCCCCGCAGCCTCCTCTTCTCCAGCCTACGCCCAGTTACACCCTACACTTACACCCAGTTACCTGCAGCTGATTTTGTAACCCGCTGTGCGTTAGCATGCTCACGTTGCAGCAGTATTAAAGAAATACTTTGTTCATCCTGACGGGCGGTGCTGGCGTTCCACGTATGCAGTGGTTACCTGGGCTGTCGCCAAACTGCAGTGAGATGAGAGAGAAAGGACGGCGAGGGCCATGGCGTGCTCTGCGCGTGCTGCGACCTCACGCCAGCTCACTATACGCACAGGAAGAGAAAGACTTGCCTAGACAATTTGAAGACTTCACTGCCAATGTGAGTTTTTTCCAAACAGTAGACTAATAACCTTCCTGTTGCCTGCTGCCATGCAAAGGATAATTTTTCAGTAAAAATGCTGTCTTCTGTATCTAGTTGTACCTACCAAAAGCTTATCTATTAGCTGTTCGCTCAACCTGCTCGGTCTGGACAAACAAATGCCTTAGGGCAAAAAATAGGTCTGCATTTCTTTAGGCAATTCCAGGGCGTGTTTTCCCTAATCAGCGTTGTGATGAAAACTCTTTTCTTTGGTTTAAGCGTTTGTCTTTAAAGTATACAGCAATGGCTGAACGCTTTGGTTAAACCGCCCGTCGTTCCGTGCAATGCTGTCTTAAAGATGGTTTGATAGAGCAACAGGTTCTGGCTTTTCAGTTTTCTTCTATTAATTAGAATAATAAGTTTTAATGTACCTTTCCATTTACTTTCTTTGAACAACACTGCTGCAATGAAGCATATTAAATAATTTCATTAACCTTGGCCTAGACTTGCACTAAGAATCTCCTTAATTGGGCAAGCGCAGCGCAGATGTGCGGTCTACAATTACTGCAGCTCCGCCGATCTCCTGGCGATGTGTCATTTTTAATGTGACAGCTGTATTCCAGCAATCAAGGGTTACAGCTTCTGGCAGCGTGAAGTCCTCATTATGCCATTTCTGCTCTGCAGTACAATAATTATTTCAAAGCAAGCTGCTTCATTCTCTCCCTAACCTGGGATCAGAAGTCTTCCTGCTTATTGTTTGGTGACTTTTCATCTAATCATCATCTCTGGCAGCTGGGTTCGTGTTTAAAAGTTAGTGTTCTGAGACTGACCTAAAGTGTATTCCTTTAAAAAAGAAAAATAAATAAATAACTGTGTGTGTGTATGTATATATAAAAGTAACAAATCAAAATCTGTTCCAAAGTACATTTCTCCTTTGAGTCAATGCACTGGGAATAGCTAAAAATTATAGGAGATTTTTTATACTTAATGCTGTCATATACACATTATTTTTATGAACTTGTCGTTCAGTTAATCTATGAACTATTAAAATGAATACTTTCTATAATGATTTCATCTCAGGAATTTAAAAATAAAAGCCACGCAGTATCTCTGCCTTGAGAAGCTGCCAGAGCAGAAGCCTGAATCAATTTGACTGATTTCACTCGAGCTATTTTTAAGAGGAATATTTTTGTTGTTTTTATCTTGCAACAATGAATTTTCTTTAAAGTCCAAGTGGCAAAGAATGCATAAGTGAACTCTTAGGAGGTATTACGTTACCACGACAAAATGGGCTCACACCTGCAGTTGTCGAGGGCTTCGGACAAGCTACCCCTCAATCCCCTTCCCATTCCTGAAGTTGCTCTGGGCATCTGAGCAACCGGTGCAGGAGGGTGGGGGTTCTCTTCCTGTCACAGACCGAAGAATCAAGCTAAATTAAATGGGAAAGTAACACAAAAAAAGCCTGACACGATTCTGAATTATAACTACACGGCCAAAAATAGAACCAGCTTTTCTGAGATCTAAAGACTACAGTGGTGATAGCAATTGCAATGGAAATTAGAAAAGCATCTTGTAAAGAGAATCACCTTTCATCAGCACCTTATTTTTAATAAATCAGTGCTGAATTTTAATTTGTAATTCAATTTCCTTAATGCATTCACCTTGTGTAACTGAGAAATCAATATCATTGGATGGATGTATTGTTTTTGCCTCTCTTTAAAGGTCACGTCCTGATTCAAGTGACTCTAAAAATTAACATTTTTCAGTAATTTTAGAATAGCTAAGATTTCTCTGTAGCCTTAAGAAAAGTATACTAACATCCTTTTGGCAGCGGAATAGTTTGATACATTACTGCTATGTGACAAACCCAATACAGAATCCTTATTAATAGTCCTATTAATGTTTCATCTAATGTGAAGGAAATTGTAAATAAATTGTGGCTTTAGCCCACTGCTGAGCTTCCAATTACTATTTTTCTCCCTATCTGCTTGCAATATATCATTTTTTTAATATGACTGAGATGTTCTAGCAATCAAGGGTTAGGATCCTAACAGCGTGAAGCCCTCATTACGTGATTTCAGCACTACAGCAAAATAATGATTGTGAAGCAAGCTGTTCTCCATGTAACACTTGCAGCATAACTCATAACTACCCATTTACCAGCTTCTGGTTATGGATTCAATTACTTCATGCCTCGGGTTTGTGGATGTTGGAATCGTGTCATGCGTCCGTCTTGAGCTGCACCGTGAAAAGCATCCAAAGTGAATAAATTACAGGTGACGTTCCCCAGAAGCGCTCTGAGGTTTTTGCTTTCTCCCAAGCCACTCAAGGCCGTGTCTTCTAAAAGTTTAATGAAGGTTTCACAAACCATAAAAAAGCCCACTAGAATGTCATGACCTTCTTTCATTTTCTGATGCTGTGCAAAAAACTACGTTTTCCACAATTAACGGGGAGAAGAGTATTACACTTGAGACCGCGTTTAAACGGTATGTTGTAGTCCCAAATGCATCGTAACCGGAACGGAAGAGGTAAATAAACAGTATTTCAGGTGGCTATGCAGATCTCCCAAAGACAGATATTGTTTTTCCAAACAATAGGTCTCTGTATCAGATTAATACAGTTTGCCTCCTTCAGCATGCTGTATAAAATTGGCAAGGAGATGAAATCATAAATACTTAATTATTAGCTGGCGACTCGAGGTACGGCTGCTGTATTTCTGCTATTCCTGATACTAAGCATGCAGCAGGGGGAAATTCGGGGTGCCTGACTGTACTTCACCCGACCTACAGCCCAATTGTTTTTCTTCCCGTTACTACAGCACCAAATCAAGGCATACATTAAAGCAAGGCTGACCAAATGGTTTTTAGAAAAGCCTGTTTTTTCAAGAGGAAGGGATCCTGCTGTGCTGACAGGGTAAGAAAACCTGGAAATGGCAAACGGTTGTTGATGGGTGATCTAAAGTAATTACCAAGTTTGGAACTCAAACAGCGTACAAACCATACCGCAGTTATAGCTCAATTATTGATTGTGCTTTTATGAGAAATTCAGCATTAGCTATTGTTTTTTTGCGCTCTGGTGCCCTGGAGAATGCAGTAAGATGCTTACTTGGAAATGGAAATAATGAATTCACTTGGAGCAGGGTCTTGCTTTTTTTCCTCCTGGTTGTTTTTCCCCCCCCCCCACCTCTGTCAGTGTCACCCAGTAGGATTTCCCGGAGAGGGAGGCAGTAAGGCTACCGCTACAATCCTACCGCTCCTTAATATCTGGGGAGCTGATATTAACTCGTGTCACGTGTTTTTTCTCTCTCACAAGTACTCTGAAGCAACCTGAGGGGAAAATTAAGATTATTCTGACATGATGAGAGAGATTACACACGGTAAACTCTCAGCTCTTTAAGGAGTTTGGCTGACTAGCAGACTGCCCAGTGTCCCCTGCTGCGTCGCACAGGGAAGCCCGGAAATGCAGGAGCATCCTTCTTGCAGGCAGTCATGGAGGGCACGGACACCGGCTGCATTTATGAGCCTTTTGCTCCGTAAAATGGGGCTTCCCTGCCTCAGAAAATGGTGGCTGTTTTGCCAGGGGGCGAAACGTATGGAGAATTTTTGGATGTAGATACGCTGTTTTGACACTTTTGCTGCGTGTGAAATGTGGGCCCGGTGGGGGTGAAGTGGGAAGCACTAAAACAGCTGGGGAATTTCTGATCGATACACACCGCGCTCTGGCTTCCGAGGTGCTTTACCCACGGACAAGACAAGACCTTACGGGCCGTTATGGCTCGCCGGGCTCCAGGCAGCAAGCTGTAGATCAAGGGAGAGTGGCGCTCAGCGGCTTCACTTGTGGTTAGGTGCTTGGGGCGGGGGGTAACAAAGAGGTGGTAGTGACATTTTTATGATTTTTTTTTTTTTTCCTAACAGCTCTATTTTTGTAGCTTTCCAAGTGTTACTTTGCTGACCTTTGTTTGATACCCCTGATTTGCAGGATCACTTAGAGAGCAAAAAGATGCAGTTTCACGTGTCATTAATTCCTTATAACCTTGGTGTTTATCTCATCCCTTGATGCTGTTCCTCGCAGTGTTTGGTTTTAACAAAAGATTAAGGACTTTAAGTCCAATTTCTTTCACCCCTTCAAAACTTACAGATGTTACAAATAATTTTGTATCCACAAAATATTTGTATCTAGTGTTGCTCGAGTGTTTGGACTCAGGGGAAGAACGATGCCATGGGTTGCTCTGGCTTTTTCCAGTTCTCATTGCTAAGGTTGATCTTTTTCCATCCTTTTTCTGTGGTAGCCCCTCACATCTGGAAAGTAGGAGCACAGCTCATGGGATATGTTGGATAGTTGTGTAAATCGGTGCGGATGTTAATGTAATAAGGAAAAGTCTCTACTTCAGTCGTGGTCCTCAGTCTGTCTTCTGTATCCAAGTCAGTGATTTCCTGGAGGCTTTTACAGTCGTCCTACAAAGCCAAGTATAGCGAAAGAGTCAGCGCTGTGGAAACCAACAAAGGTTTGGGAAAGGACAGGATTCCCTTAAAACATTACAGGATAGCAATTAATTGCTTTTATACTTCGTTGAGGTATTTCTTGTTGCTTGCTCGCTACAGGAATATAACTCCATAATATATGGTGTAGTGTCTGTTTTGCTGAAGCTACGATGCTCGCTTCAGTGGGACCAGACGTTCATCTACAGTGCTGAAAACTGGTTTCTATAATGGAACTGGCTGTTGTTCCACGGCCACAGCTGAACGTGAAGAGCACTGCCTAGGTGAGATATGCCTGGCCACTGAGCTGAGAATTATAGGGCAGACTACAGGGTGCACCTAACTAGTATGTCAAAAAGGAACCAAAAAGTTAAATAAATGGGCCATTTATTGCAAGATGATCAAAAGGCAGAATTGTGAAGCCTAACCTTTACAAAATCCCAGCTTGCTTTAATAGTTCTGTATCTTCTAGAGAGAAACCTTGGGATTTCCATTCATGCACTTCGCCAGAGGTCGGCTCTTTTGTAATCTCCATCTTATTCTTAAATAGGAAAGGCATTATTTGCTTTTGTGGCTGTACCGAAATGGATGCTTCCTGGAGGGACTGTTATGGACTCAGGTATCTGTTGTGCCCCTGAATTAAATTCTAACTATCTGTCTAGCATATCTTTAGTGGTGTTGCGCAACACTTTGTAGTGTGAAGCATGTGAAGTTTCACAGTGAATATTGCATTTTTATTGTCAGCTGCTGCTAGCTCTTCAGCAGTGTCTGTGCATCTTATGAATACTTGCAGCAGTTTTTTTTTTTTTTTTTAAAAGTCATACATGTGGGTACTCATAAGGGTATAAATTGCATAATGCTCAGAGCACTTTGCAGAGCTGTTATCGTAAATACGCAGAATCATTTTTTTTCAGCAATAAAGAAATCCAGTGAGGAGGTGTGTGCATATATGAGTTTTCTAGCTGCAGAAGCATTACATGTACCTGCAGAGTAGAAAGAGACCGATGGAGGCTCTTGACCTGTTGCCCTGGCGTGTTCTGTTCTACAGCTGAACATGCTATTAAGCCGGTCCAGGCACGCCAGGCACAGGGTTGATGAGACCTATTGAACACAGACTTTCCACCGTGCAACCGCACCGATTTATTTAGCCCAAGCATCTCTTTAACTATTAAACTCTGAATAACTGTCTGGCCTCTGCTGTAGCATTTGCACCTACATAATGGGACCGATACAGTCGGGACTATTAACTGGAATACAAAATGCAGCAGGAGTGGCTCTGCCTGAGTCCAGTCCTGGCTGCAGCTTTCCCGACCGCGGCTGGTTGCTTCCCGGCAGGAGGGTGTGTGAGTGCCGTGCGGGGACGCGGGAGCAGCCGCAGCAGTCGCTTCGCGGCACCGTGGCGTCGCAGAAAGCCCTATCGTTAAATGGAGCGGGCTGACAAAATTCTTACCAAACAGCTGCAGCTGGGTTATCCTTTCTGTGATGATTTGTTCAGAACGGGGAACAAAAAAAGTGGCTATTTGCAGCACGTTTTTGTTACAGCGTCAGGGAGGGCTTTAGCCGTGGTTTTGGTATGTGGTGCTATGAACGGCAGCAGAGGGACAGCCAGCACTGTGCCGCTCGGGGCGCGGGAAGGGGGCTTTAGATGTCCACGGATTATCTGCACGCAGGAAGCACCTCACGGACCCGCAAGCAGAGAGGGCTGCCCGTTTCAATAGAAACAAAAGCATCGAAGCCGGAGACAGGCGACGGGAGCGCAGCAGCAGGGCAGGAATGGCCTGGGGAGCCGTCCCGTTTCCATCACTCCGGACTGGGGAGGGCAGGCAGGGGGGTACAAAGTCTCTTCCAGATACACGGTGGGTACAAACCTCATTGCTAGCAGTCCTTCTGCTCTCATCTGGAGTTACTCTGAGGCAGCATTCGCTAACGTTTCTCTCGAAGTTTTATCGATTTTATAGATATACACGCACACACGCCAGGTGCCCTGAAAAATCGGAAGTTTTCTGTTAAAATGGCTTTGTGTTTAATGTTTGGGCCGAATGCGAGGACATGAAGAGTGGAAGGCTGTGGTTTGGAGGAGTCCCAGGGCTCGTTCGTACCAGCCAGGCTTCCCCCGGGATGCCGTGCCACGGCTGGAGCCAGCAGGGTGGGAGCCGCCGCCGGAGCTGCTGTGGAATCCCGGGGGAGTGTGAGGTGTCCGGGGTTTGGCTCCGGTCAGGCACCACCGCTGCGCTTCGGGCTGGGAGCGTGAGCTTTATCGAGATACACCCAGGTTATAATTTGGTTTCCCTGTAAAGCTGCTGCAGTTTTCCTGAGAATAATTTTCTCCTTCCCCGGCCTTTGAAGATGCGGCAGTTTTTCACCTTACAGTGTTCGGGTAAATTACTCTTTAGGAAAAGTCATTTTAAGACGACTTTTATCTTCTTATCTACAGCATGGGGAAAGGCAAAGAATACTACCAAAGAAAGCTAAATAAAACTGAGTGATAAAAATAGAAAAAACCAAATCTTCAGGTTTATGATAGATGGTCTTGGTCAAAAGAAGCATTACAGGATGTTTTCAGTGATGCCGTTCTGTGTCTGGAAGTGTAGAAAAGCGCCCAAAGCTGCCACGTCGCTGGCGCCCGCGCGGTCCTGCTCACCGGAGCCGCACGTTCTGTGTGGTGGGCGCCTGCACGAACCTCAGCCCGTTGACGTGATTTCTCTCAGGCCACTGAACCACCGTTTGATGGTAATAACTCCTTGGTCGCTGCGCCCCGTGCTGGATCCGGAGCAGTGACCTGCAGGCGAAAGGCTCCGTGTCCCGTTGCCGGTCCCCCGCGTTAGCCAGCCTCGGCTCCTCTGGAGCAGCCGCTTCCGCCTCCGGAGTTCCTGACTCGAACAGGCAGCGAAGAAATCTCTCCACGGCTCGTAGTCCCGCTCGGGTTCAGCGCTCAGGATCACAGCAGAAATAAGCCCGTCGAACCAAAAGGGCCCTTCTGCTTTTCTGAAATGTTCTTGGTGATATAAATGTTACAAAAGCGCCGCGTATTCCAATTAAACTTGACCAGCAGCTCTAGCAGGGAGCAACTGCTGCGCACTCGCAGGATAAATCAGCTTTCCTACTGAGCTCCAGAGCGTAGTTTAAAAAGGAGAACCTATTTCCGCAACCTCCATAAAAAGTGTTTGCAGTTTCTTTCTGTCTGTCTTGCTCAGTCCTTCTCATGTAGTTCTTATTTTTCATGGATACTGAATTCCTATGACTCCGTGTGGGGGTCACAGTCCTTTAATTTGAGAGCGCCTTAAACAGCGGTGCGGCGTCTGCGCCGTCTTTGCAGGCAGGCGGTGGAGCCAGCTGGGCTTGTCCCCTGTGGGCGTTAGTTCGGCTCCACATCCCCTGCGGGGTGTTGCGCAAGTCAGTTCTTCAAACTGGGCATAAAAATTGGGAAATTTCTTCAGATTTCTTCAAATGGGAATAACGATTCTTTTGCTCTTTGGCTTTTCTCTGCCGCAGGTGGAAAGTCTTTGGGACAGAGACATTTTCTTGAGCTGTTTAACCCACACCTAATCCAACGAGTCCTGACCTGCATTCCAGCTGGGGAGGGCTCTCGTGGAGCTCAACCAAATCCAGTTCACTGTCACCATTTTCATTGTTTCTGTCCCAAGCCATAACTTCATCTGAACCCATGGAATTCGGCTCATTTATGAGTAGAGAAAGATCCATGCTGCCTATCTGAGCAGACAGAGACACCTGCAAAGCTCAGCCCCCCGTGGAAGCCCCGCGGTAACCAGCCGTGGGCCGTGGTGGCTCCGTTAGCCACCTCTCAAGACACCAGCCGTTCCCCCACTCTGCAGAGCGATCCCGTGCCGCTCTTCCTCCTGTGGTGCATCGACAAAAGGCACTGTTCACTTGGCCAGGTACAAACGCACGCGTTACCCTTGTCGTGTTTCTTTTGCCCCTTGCGACTGCGCTGTGGGCAGCGATGACCTTGGCACGGCGTCGTAAAACCCGCCGCTGGCCGGAGCGGTGTTTGCCCTTAGCACTGTCGTAGCCAAAAGGCTCAGGCAGCAGCTCTGCCCTTCCCTGCTCTCCAAGCTGACCAAAACGAGAACGGATCTAATTAAAGCTATTATGGAAGTAGCACCGCAGAATGATTTACCCTGAGTGAGAGCCAAAGTCCCATTTGTTGGGGATTAATATAACTTTGTATGTTTGAAAGGCTGTGGTTCTCTACGGCGAACGTAATAACTGAAATTTCCTATCCGCAAGCCTCGTCGTTGCAGGCATGAAATGAAAACCAGCTCTGTGTTTACTCAGACCGCTTCTGTTGTTTGAATCACTTTACGGATACATGAAAGAAAGTCTGATGAAATGAATTATAGACATAAAAAATAGCAAGAGCACCCCGCATTTCAGATTTTTATATTGTATAAGGGGAGTCCTGGGAGTTCAGCTTGACAGAAAAAATCTTTTTTCTGCCCCCGCACGCCCCTCCTTTTTTTTTGCCTGCCCTTTTTTTTCTTCGTTGTCTATGAAGTTGAGCTGAGGACGAAGGAAGATATTAAATACCAGCTTTCCCCTCTCCGAGTAGGAAGGACTGTGAGGCAGCAGGATGCCCTGTGCGTTGCAGAAATGGGTAGCAGCCCCTAATGATGACAGGTTAAAGGTACGGCATTTCACAAACACACCAGTAGGACGGCAGCCTGGAGGACCTGTGGGCAGCTTTGCAGCAGGAGGAAAAGTTCTGGAGTATCCATTAGCTACGGCTAATTGCCAGATGATTTCTGCTGAAGCACCCAGATAGCCTAAGAAACCCGCAGTGTTCCAATGAACTAAAAGAGGCAGCTCCTGAAGTGCTGCCACCTGAGAGAGGGGAATAACACCACACTTTGGAAAACAGACATCTTCTGGTGCGTAGTTTTTCACATGTGCCTTATTTATTAGCTTTACAGATGGTCACAACAGCTGCAGCTGAAGTAGTAAGGGCTCAGACAAATTTTGAAATATAGGAAAATAAATGGACTTTCTGAAGTCTATTTAGAGGACGAGTCAATATTATACAATTAAAAACATTTTCATTTGCTGTCATATGTGATGAAGTAAGAAGCAGCAGTATCTTTGAATTGTTAAGTTGGTGCTTTGTGCATCTCAAGGTGATTTCTGCTGTGTTCTTCTCCAAATTTCCCCTTCTTTTGATAAAATGGGCTGCTGTTTAAAACAAGGATGACATACATCGCCCTTAAACAGAAGGAAAAGGTACCTGAAGATTTTGTATGAGTGTGGTCAGTCTTAATGCAGAATTACTTTATTGATGACGTAGTTATGGGTCTCCGTGTTGTATTTTCTGGAAGTAACAGGGAAAAGGGAACAAAGCCAACGTGAGACAAAAATCTGAAAGGAAACAAGCACTGTGGTATGATTAATGTTTAAAGGAGAGCTGTTGGATAATGAAGTTGAGCTGATTGTGAGCATGTCTAAGGAAGTCATTTTTCTCTTTAAAGTATGCATCGCCTTGGATTTGAAATGCAATTTGTTTTATTTTTCACTGATGTCTTGCTTATTAAACAGAGTGCTCTCTTGAAAGGAGGAGATGCTTGAAAAAATATTTTAAGAGTTGCTTTATTGAAATGCATTTAAATACTGCTGAAAGATTTTTAATTTTTTTTTTTTTATTAGAAATATATGAATGTTTAGTCAGAAATCCCAAGCGACGTTTTAGATTTAAAATCCCAAAGAAAACTCTTCCAGGTTTGACTGAAAAGAATGTAGTCTCCAAACCCCGGTGGTTCTGTCTTTCAGACACGCTGATGTTCATCCTTGAGCAGATACAAGGATTTCCCAGCAGTTTTTGAGGAGTTTGCTACCGAATCTTTTCATTCCCGAAGTCCTAGGTAGGAGTTCTGCAGGTGGCCTGTTTAAAGACCCGTGGGATGTACCTCCAGGTGCACTTCATTGTTCCTGGCTTTTGAAGAGGTGTGCTTTTGCACCGAACTTTGTTATTCTTCTTTTAACATAGGCGTCTCCTGTAAGCAATGTCAGCTATTGATATTCTGTCTGGAGTACTGGGATTTTCGGGCACAGTCAAAAGATGGGGCCATTCTCTACAGACCATGCTGTCTCAGGAAACTCGGAGACAATGGAAACGATGAAAGGCTGGAAAACGTTCAGTGTAATGCTTTTTGTTTCCAAACTAAAAGAGAAATTAAGTCATGATAAAGCTTGACAGTGTTTCCAAAACTTGAGCTATTCGGTTTCAGGCTCATAGTTTTCATTGTCTTCTACCGTAACATCTCCAGAAATGTTGTGTGAAATAGGAGCAGTCAGCTTGCAAATACGGTGTCAGCCTGGTTTCACGGGTGGCGTCTCTGTGGCAGGAGGTCCCAGTGGGCTGGAAGCGAAAGAGACATCCCAGGCTGGTTTCCTCTTTCCTTTGAGGTACAGCGCGTCCTGCCGCGGTCCGAGTTCCACGCTACGCTCTCAGAAAGCAGAGACCGCGAGACTAACACGCTTCTGGTCTCGAGAATTAAAATACCGTCGTTAACTGTGGGTGTTTGACCATGGGCCATGTGTTACTGACTACCTATACTCTTACTGGCTCCGTTTATTAATAGGAAAAAGTAAACTTTATTCAGGTTTAAGTATTAAATTGTTTTCATTCGCTACGTTCATTGCATCTGTTCTAATTAGGAATTGAAACGTGCTGGATGTAAAAATGGGATAAAATGCCTCTTGTAAAAGTAATGATACTCGTTTTAATTAATCCAGTTTAACACAAGATTTTCTCAGGGATTAGAGAGCATTCTCTTTAGTAATCTGAGTAATAACAGTGGGTTTTACTAAATGAAGTATGGTTACTGCTATGCCTTATCTCTCTTTTAACCAAATACTGTATTTCCCTGGTTAAGGAACAATTACAGGAACAAGGATTGCAAAGAGACAAAATTCAAGTGCTAAATGTGGATGCGTTTGCATGTTTGAAATAATAAGAGCTGAAGAGAGGGCTTCCTTCTTAGGGAGTCTGTCGTTTTTACAGAATTATGTAAATATTGTTCTGGTAGAAGCAAGATATTTTTATAACTTCAGAATGTTTCTTTATTTCAAATTTCTGCACAATTCATCATTGCAGGCTTTTGAAATGAATTATTTTTATTGGAGGAAAACTGAAACATTTTGTTTAAGACTGAGAAGGGTATTTTGATGTCTTCTGATTTTTGTCTGAAATTTTTCTGGCAAAACAGACACAATTTTGCAAAGCGTTTCACTTTTCACTAGGTATTATTTTTCCAATGCTTTAGTGAATAATTCATATTGAAATAGGTGGGATGAGACGTGCTAGAAAAAGTTTGTATGGGCAGACTGTGTAGTAGTAGTGGTCTGAATAATTGATAAAATATCATTTAAGTTCCTTCCCCCGCTTCTGCTGGTTGCAAATACATCGTGCTATTGGCACCGCATTCACACTTAATTAAACTGATACCGGCAAAGTGATTTTTAATACTTTTAAAAATTAATTAAAATACAATACATCCCTCAGTGTCTAACGTTACAATAAATGAAAATGTCGGCATTAACTGCTCAATGCCGTTACGCAGCCTTGTGGCCTGGGCTCAGCTCAGGACCCATCGGGCCGTCGGGATTTTCCGTCCATTCCTCACAGCGTTCCCACCTCTGCGTTGGGTGGAACGGCCCAGGGCTGACTTACATCGGGGTAGGGTAACATTTATGATCACTGCACGCTCAATTGTGAATTGCCGTTCATAGCTGTAACACCCTATGTTTTACCTATGGATGTAGAGTCTATTCTAGAGATTTCAGAGCAAATAGAAGGTTTTCTTAACCTTGTAGCAGACGTGTGTATGTGCTTCTCATCACTATTCACAGTGCAAAAGAGCTTTGTGTAAGATTTCCCTTTCGCTGCCTTTCCTTGCCCGGAGTGTACCAGGCAGTGTAACCGCACGGGGGCACGTTTATAGGCTGGCTGACGTTTCCTGACGTCGTTAGAATTTTACCCTCGCTGACGTTTGGTAGAATTTTAGGTGGAGCAACTTAGCTATGAACTTCAATTGAGTCTCCCATCGAAGCTGATAAGGACTTTAGTTCAGAGGTGCTATTGAAAAAACAGCGTAAAAACAAAGTGCAGGTTCAGCAGGCCACAAGCCAAAGTTGTTAGCTTCCCATTG
Source organism: Chionis minor (assembly GCA_013398295.1). Lineage (NCBI taxonomy): Eukaryota > Metazoa > Chordata > Aves > Charadriiformes > Chionidae > Chionis > Chionis minor. The sequence goes on from VZSF01004788.1 coordinate 72,513, forward strand.
ACTGAAGAGGTTTTCTACTCTTTTTATTACGTAGGGCTGTGTCAAGACCATCTACCAACAGGCACGTTGGGCTGCAGAGAAGTTTGGGTGGTCAAAAGTCAAGAACAGGAAGGACTTTCTGTGCACTTGTGCTTATTGCTGCGAGTCCTGAGGGTTTGTATGTTGAGACAGTTCTTGAAGACAGTTCTTTTTTAAAAACTTAAAACCTCGTTAGTTTTGATAACTGTAAAACAGTATTTCTGCTCTCTCTTACTAAGTTATTCCTTTCAATGAATTTTCCATAGTTCTTTGACATTAACTCATTTATAATTATCCTATTTACTAGGCCTCCGTAATCTTTAACATCTATTAACATGTCGTCACTGCAAGACAACCTTAACGTATTAGATCTCAAAAGAAAATTGCCTGCTATTAAATATCTATAATAAGGGTAGGTGTCCTCTAATTAAAGCACAGAGGAAAAAAATAGTTTGCTAGTAGTTAGAAAAATATTCATAATAGGTTGACATGATGCAGTTTTGGAGTCAACAAGAAATGCAGAGTCCTATTGAACTCAAGGTCACAGACTAGAGCCTCTTAAAAAGGGCTGTTTCTGAAGGGCAATGCCAAACCATTTATGCTTTTTAAATGCATAAGGTTTGAAAGGTAGAATGGTCTACTACATTGTGCAGTTCCTCATTAATATGCAGTATCATTGAAAAGTAGTTTAGCTTATTTTTTGTTAGCAAAGCTATAACTGGGTGAGCCTCAGGAAGCTGCCTTCTGAAACAAGTGTCAGAAAATCATATAAATTTAAATTTTTGAGTGTCTCTCTCCAGCCTGCGTGCCAGTTCTCGCTTTTTCTGACACTCAGACCCTTGTCTCTATAGTTAATCTTGCAGAAGTGTTGGGAATTTTAATGTGCTATGGGGCACATCAGCTTCAGAGACTATTAAAACAGAATAGAGGCTGGGGTTGTATTCGGAGATTTTCTATTTTACATTTACATCTTTTGATTTGTATGATTTCATGACTGAATCTTCAGACTTGTCAGATGCTAAAACAGCGCAGGCACAAATGTTAGTGCTGCTCTGGCTGAGCCGTGGACTTGGTTGGGGTTGGTCAAGTCTGGAAGAAGACAATGGACCATCTTGGAAAGATGAATTTTATCGCAGAAGCGATAAAATGTCGTGTTTTTGAAAGGAAGCCTGCTGCATGAGGGCACCGTGGTCAGCCAGTCGCGTAGGTGTCGCTGAGCAGTTTTGGCTGGCGCTACTGGAAGGGGTAGCTGCACCTGCTGGGTGTTACTGGGGGTACCAGCTGCTGCGCGGGGAAGGCAGCAGCGACGGCGGCTGCCCCGGTGCCCCGGTGGGGTTTGTGCTCCCGCGGGGGCGCCGGGGCGCGGGGCGGAAGCAGGGCTCCCACCCCAGGCGGTTTCTGCAGGGCTGCTGCCGCCAGCGCGGCGGAGCGGTGCGGACGCGGGCAGGGAGAGGTACAGACCTGCTGCTCCCCGGCACCACCAGGATGCCAGCGAGCGCCGCCGGGACGGAAATCCAATCTCTGCCTTTGTAACACCTGTACTAGCTCACAGCAGAGAGCCGCCTTCTCTTACATCAACAGCGGGGCACGAATTCAGGAGCTGAGGCTCAGCGGCGCTGAGACGGCTCATGGAAAATTCTTTTGTCTCACCGTTCCCACATTTATTTGGAAAAATCAAACATACGTGTGTTTGATGTACGTGTATGGTTGTTACCCTTCATGCTGCTACTCTGTCATCTTTCGTTATATGTTGGGTGCAGATTTTGTGCTTTTATTGTGATCAAAGCTGCATTATAAATAACTCCACCTCCCTATCTGTCCGGGAGGGAATCAGCAGCATCCTGACGTCATTAGACATCCTTTAGTGGGAAATACAGACCTGAAGGTTGGTGATGGAAATATCGTTGGGTTATCTAAAAACTGACAGTACTTTGCACGTCTGCTCAGGGATCTGAAATGATGGACTTTCACTAGGAGGGATTAGTTATCAAAACTTCGAAAGTCTATGAAAATATAGTTCATCGTAGGATTTTTCAGCTCTGTGCATGTTGCCAGCAGAAATTTGTGTGTGTGCGTGGTATGAATAATTTGCCAACATTGGAATCTGTAGGAGGTAAAGAGAATTAAGATTTTGTGTTACAGTACTTCCCTCTGCATTGTGATCTGACCTACTTGGTCCCTTTCAGTTGCGTGTTAGTCTTGTTCTGGCTTTAAAAAGAAAAAGATAAGAGCATTGTTTTTCTTTACCTACCCTATTCTGTCTGAGCCGTCCTCTTCAAACACTCCCTGACAACTGCCCCATTTCTCATGCTTTGGAAAGCAGGTGGTTACGGTTCCCAACCACGCTCTGTGCAATTTGAAAATAAAAAGATACTGCTCTGCCAAACGTTGAAAGAAATCTTCCTTTTCAAAAAGCAGAAGAAATTGTCTAGCTGGGATTAAACAAGGGCAGGAAGTGAAGCATTTGTTTGTTTTATGAAGTCTGGTGAATTTTGATAATGAGTCCTTTAAAATATATGATATTGAAGCTTTTCTAATTCCAGACAGATAAGAAATAATAGTTACATATTTCAGCTTCAAAGACAAAAGTAACCTTTTGTCACCTACTTTAACAATCTTCTTAGTAAAATGTCTTAGAAGAATACGAAATGTTATTTAAATAATAAAGAAAGCACTAGCTTTGAGTAGCGGGGGTTTTTTTAATTGCCATAATCAAAGTCCAAACACATTTCCCTGCTTGCTTTAAATAGATTCTCTTAATGACAGGTATTTCCCTTAATGAGGAGGAGAACAAAGGGAACTCTGAGCGTGTCGGTGTGACTTCAGCATGACGAAAGTTCTGACTTTTGACAGCCCCCACTAGGAAAATAGGAAAACTAGAAGGGGTTTAATTAATGTGTAGCTACGAACTGGTAGTTTGCATTTTAAAATATAAACTTTTTTTTATATTAGCAGTTGAGTATATGTTTTAAATGGCAAAAAAAGAGGGGGGAAAAAACAAGAAATCACATAATGTAGCTTATTAATTCACAATTATTTTTGATAAATAATACAAAATACCTCCTAAAATTGGGCATTCTTGTTGCGTTTACTAATCTTTACTGTGAATTTTGTGAGTGATAAATAGCTTAGAATAATTACACAATTCATGGAGATTTTGAAGATTAAGTCTTGTTCTAGTTCTAAAATCTGTGCTTTAAGAAGGGGACACCTCTAACAAATTGGTTAATGAACAACAGTATTTAGTGTTACTTAAATTCACGTGATGGAGTTAACTGATGTTTAATCATACTTAATGGGAAAGGAGAAGGTAATCCCATACTTACTGGTGATCCAATTTTCTGCAATTGACTAAACCTCAGAAATATGTTCTACATGTGGTTCTTTGTAGACAGCATTGTAGGTTTGAATAAGAGAGATGACTTTGGTATTAACTACGCAATAATTCAGGTAATATACAAAATTTTACAGCAGGGGTAGACATCTCTGTAATATTGCATCTCAAGCAACTTTAGTGAGTCCCATTTATTTTCTAAGAAATCACCAGGGGAGGTTTAGATTGGATATTGGGGAAAATTTCTTCCCGGAAAGGGTCGTGGAGCGCTGGCAGAGGCTGCCCGGGGCAGTGGTGGCGTCGCCATCCCTGGAGGTGTTTCCCGGCCGGGCAGACGCGGTGCCGAGGGACACGGGTCAGGGTGGGTTGGGCAGCGTTGGGTGATGGTTGGATGAGCTTAAGGGTCCCTTCCAACCTGGGGGATTCTATGATTCTGTGATTCTGTATTTGTTTTCAGAAGTTGCTCGGTTCTGTAAGACTTAGAAGGAAGACTTCAATTCCTTATGCTGCTAAGAACATTTTAGCTGCCCTTCTGGTGCGCTGGCAGCAGCGGAGTTGCCCCGCTGCAGTGTCTCCCAGGGCAGCGTGGTGGGGAGCTGCGCCAAGGAAGGAACTGGGGAAGCGCGACCTCGGCTGCTGGGACGGCAGCTCGGCAGCCGCTGACTGGGGAACTGGTGGCCTTCCCGGGAGACGGGGCCCTGGTCTTTCCCGACAGGAGGCAGTGTTTGCCCTCCTGCAAGCTTTTTGCTATTTTGTCAAATTGTGCTTATTTTTACAGCCACGGGCTGCTCCAAGAGTAATTATAGTCTTTAAACAATTATTGTGATTGCAAACTAAGAGTGATGATACCAGTTTAATTGGGGAGAAAATGACCACCGGTTTTTGAATGGCAGGAGGTTTTTTGTGCTGTTTTCTTTCACCATCCGTAAAGCTACGAATCACAAAAACATACGGGGAGAGTCACGGCTGTTAGCGGAAATGTAAATGAGCCACCGGGCTGGGGAGCGTCTCCCCCCAGTCCACCCCCCCAGGGGCATCTGCTGGAAAGGTTGCTCTGCAGAAGCAGTTTGCTCGGAATTCCCTCCCTTCCCTCCCTTTGCTCCCAGCAGCATCTGGTGCAAGAACAAACTGCTCTATGAAACCCAGTTCCTTATTAAAACAAGAGATTATAACTTCCACGTCATTCTCTCTATTCCCCACCACCCCCTTCCCACTGTTTGATAATAATCTAGTCTCATAATGAAATTCATGAGGCCGCAACAACAAAGGAGCTCGTGGAAGAGAATGGGAGCTTGTCAGATGGTATAGATTTGCATACTAATGAAGATTATGATGTTATTAATATTACAAAAACATGGTGGTCTCCAAGTGCCACTGCAAGGGGGAGTGATGGATCACGACTGAACTCCAAAACAAAATTAAAGAATGTATTTTACAATACAGCTACACCTTGCAACTGCTGAAGGCAGAAGTAAACCCAGCTCTTCTAACTGAATTATTTGGATTTTCATGTTTCAAGAAGGCTAGTAAATGTAGACTGGCAATATGTTTTATTGTCTGTACTTTATTGGAAAAAGGACTCAGAACTTCAATTTTCTTTCAACCCGCAAAGGCTGATCACAAAATGTGCAATGGGTTGGAGTTCATAGCACCGAGGTTCGGACTTTGACTTCGAGTGTGAGGTTCAGACAAGGAGGTTTATCCATCGCTGGCGTTTGATTCCTGTCTTTGCTGTAGGATTCTTGACTTCACTTTGCACAACCTTATGCTATTTCCCTTGGCTTGCTCGGTCAGTAAAGTAAGTTCATAGGCTGCACTGAGATCAGGAGAAGAAGGGCGAAGCAGAACTAAAGCTTCTGCAGCTCACATAGTGGCTTTCCACGTCCTGTGTCTTCTGAACAGTTAAAGGTCTTGGTTTGCTCCCGAAAGAGCACTTGGCATTTGCCGAGCCTCATGTCAAATGACAGCCTGGTCAGCAGTTTCCTGGGCTTGATGCCCTCTGCTCTCTGCTTTGCGGGACGGTGCTGCCTGTGCAGGCACACGACGTGCTCAGAGCAAGGTGGTGGGTGTTTAGAGCTGCTCTGCGTAAATGGAAACGAGCCCCGAAGCGCGGGACAGTAGCCACCCTCACCTCCAGTAGATTTCCCTTTTAATTAAAAGGCAGAGCAGCGGGGCTGCCCTTGTTACGTGCCGCACTGTGATTTCTCCAGCATATTTTCTGCTGCAGTTCAGCAAATGGCAAGTGCCCGTTTGTGAGGGAGATGAGGAGGACCAGGCTCTCACGGCGCTCGGCTGCTACGAGGGGCTTGTTCTGTGGCTCCAGCAACGCAAGAGAGAAACTGAGTGTCAGGGAAGCCTCTGGGGGTCAACAGGAGCGTTATGGAAAAGCTGGAGCGCCTCATCACTTGGGTGTGATTGAAGGTGGTGATGTGTTTGGGAAGATTTCAGTGAGCCGTGCGGATCATGACAGACTTGCGTGAAATGTAGTGTGGCTCCGCGGCTGGCCGGCCTCCTGCAGAGCTGTAGGACGGGAACGGAGGCGCCCAGAAGGGGAGGTGGCAGGTGCCGACCATCCGCGGGGGACGCTGCCGTCCCCCTGCCCTGCCTGCGGAGCGCCCCAGCCCACGCCAGCTCCCCCAGCTCTGTGCGGGGAGCAAGGACGGGTCCACGACGCAAGTGCTCCTGACGAGAGCACCACGGGTTCACCCTCAAATACTTTTGAGTGTCTCTGTTTATAAAATTTTGCCCCAGGCAGATATTTCTTGCACTTTGAATTTTAAATAATTAAAAAACTTTAATGTGTTTCACATTAGAAACAGCTTAATTATTTTTAGGGATTGTGATGTAAGTGTTTTCATAATATTGTCCCATGTTTAGTCGCCTTCGTAAGAGCTTGAAAGGCTTCCAGTACCCTTTTGCTTTTTCTCGCTATAATAAAAGGTTTTCACTTCACTGTTAATGTGGATTAATAAATATGCATTAAATAAAACGTGTAGGGAAGTGACAGCTCTGACAGCTGAAATGGTACTCGTTTGTGATGTCTCTTTCAGAGGGACTGATGAGCGAGCAGCCGCTCCTTGTAGCGCCGCGTTGGCTGATCAAGGCTCTCCCAGCTGGAGAGGGGAGGGCTGGCAGGGCTGGGCAGCCGCGGGGCCGAGGCGGCCGGTGCCGTGTCCCCAGAACCACCCCGGTGCCGTGTCCCCGGAGCCACCCCGGTGCCGTGTCCCCAGAACCACCCCGGTGCCGTGTCCCTGGAGCCACCCCGGAGCCACCGCGGTGCCGTGTCCCCGGAGCCACCCCGGTGCCGTGTCCCTGGAGCCACCCCGGAGCCTCCCTGGAGCCTCCCCGGTGGCGGTTCCCCGGTGCCTGCCCCGGCGCAGAGTGCAAGGTGGGTGCCGGTACCCGCGGGATGCGCGAGGAGCAGGGGACACCGGGATACGTGCGTCCCCGTGAACAGCTGCAATGAGGAGTCGTGTGGGTCTGTCAGCAGCGCCTCTGCCAGAGCACCCCTGCCAAGGCGGCCGGTGGTCTCCCAGGCTGCAGCACGAAGAGCGTGGCCAGCAGGCGGAGGGCGGTCTCTGCAACCCTCGAACCCTGGTTCTTCAGACGTGCTCACAAAACAACGCTTTGGATTGCCAAATGTTCTGGCTACGAGGTAGAGGCCACTGTACGTCCATTTCTAACAGTTAGTGCGTATAAAAACAACGGCAATTGGAAGTTTCACACGGCTTTGACTCTCTCTGGCTCCCCCAGCACTGCCAGAGACCCGGTGCCCGTTTGCCAGCGTGTGCGTTAGTGGCTCTAGACAAAGCACAGCGGTAGCCGGGTATTTAACAGCACAGTAATTGCATGGCAGCATCCTTTGGTGGAAGTCTTGGTAGAACTGGAGACGAAAGAACAGCTTTTACTGTGTTCAATAAGACCTATTTTTATCATCTTTTCCAAGGAAGCTAGTGTCTGTTTTGCAAAAGTTATACTTTTAATTTTTTTTGTGTGTTTTGTTTTCTTCAGCGTAGCAGAGTGACTCTGTTGGGTATGGGAGCTGGGGCGGGTACCAAAGCCTCTGTTCTCCTCCTTCCCCGGCCTGTCCCCTCGGGTCTGTTAACACCCGCGTACGCTATTGCTGTTTCTGGGAGTCGGTGCTGGCCCAAAACGTCGGTTCGCTGTGTGTCTGTGCAGGTCACTAGTGCATTCGGGCACTGGGGTCAGTCTTACTAGTGGTTTCAGTAGCCTGTTAACATCCCTGGGATTTCGATGGTCACTGGGGCTGAAACCTCCTTTTTTCCCTTCTCTTCTTCCCCTGAAATCATGTTAGTTATGAGGACATCGCTTTATGCAACAGAAATGAATCCATTATCTGGGAGAGAACCAGTTTCTACAAAACAAAACTCTTAGGGTCAGAAGCACTTTCTTCTTCCAAACAGAAATGTCGATACGATGCAATTTTCAGTTCTCTTGAACTGGTGCAGCTTTGAATGAGTTCGTAGCAGGAAGTGCAATAACAGCCCCCGCTCGCTGTTTTTGCAACCCACACTGTTTTTCATCCAAGGGACACACGTCTTTGGCCAGATCGGGGCTATCGCTTCATCCACACGAAGCATCGTCTACGTGGAACGAATGCGTTTGCCCCACTAACAGTGGAGTCTTCACTAACAGTGAAGTCTGGTTGTTCTCTGATATGTGACGCTGCTTTGCAGAGTTCGGAGGTGGGTACTTCTGATTTGACAGAGACAACAGTAAGAAAATTGGCTCCTAGAAATATCTGCTTGCCCTTAATCTTGGTGGTAATGTCTCATGGAGGTATGACAGGCCAGGGCAACCTGATTTAACTTTGAAGCCTGCTCTGCTTTGAGCAGGAGGTTGCACTGGAGACCTCCAGAAGTGCCTTACAACCTGAATTTTTCTGTGATTCTGTGATGCCCTTGCAGTATAGCAGGTCATCACATTTCTTCTGTGTTCATATTTTGTACTGCTTAATGCTACCTTTCACAGCTCCACAGTGAAACACTTTGCCTTCCTCTGGAAACACAGAATCACGGAATCGTTTAGGTTGGAAAAGACCTTTAAGATCATCGAGTCCAACCATTAACTGAGCACTGCCAAGTCCACCACCAAACCATGTCCCCAAGCACCATGTCTACCTGTCTTTCAAACACCCCCAGCGATGGTGACTCAACCGCTTCCCGGGGCAGCCTGTTCCAATGCTTGACAACCCTTTTGGTTCCTCACAGGACTTGTGCTCCAGACCCCTCCCCAGCTCCGGTGCCCGTCTCTGGACACGCTCCAGCCCCTCCATGTCTTTGCTGGAGTGAGGGACCCAAAACTGAGCACAGTGTTCGAGGTGGGGTCTCCCCAGTGCCCAGCACAGGGGGACCATCCCTGCCCCAGTCCTGCTGGCCACACCATTGCTGATACCGGCCAGGATGCTGTTGGCCACCTTGGCCACCTGGGCACAGGCTGGCTCATGTTCCGCCGGCTGCCCACCAACACCCCCAGGTCCTTTTCCAGGGGGCACGTTTCCAGCCACTCTGCCCCCAGCCTGTGGCGTCCATGGGGTTGGTGTGACCCCAGTGCAGGACCCGGCCCTCGCCTGTGTTGAACCTCACACCGTTGGCCTCGGCCCGTCCATCCAGCCTGGCCAGACCCCTCTGTAGGACCATCCTGCCCTCCAGCAGGTTGACGCTCCCACCCAGCTCGGTGTCACCTGCAAAGTGACCGAGGGCGCACTCCACCCCCTCCCACAGGGCGCTGATAAAGACATTAAACAGAACTAGCCTCAGTACATTAAGGTCTCTGTTACACTCTCAGTGATTCCCGAAAGAATTGGAAAGGGATTTTACAAATTACATTCAACGGTATTTTGAGCAGAGGTACAAGACACGGCTGGGCTTAGGGCATTGGGAACAGATGAATACAGGAGAGCATTCCAAAGAAAAATGGAAGTTGCATCCTAGGACTTAAGAGGTGATTGCTCTGAAACTGTGCTTCCTTACTCATTTCAGTGTGATCCTGATTTAAATTACCTCTCTGCTCTTTCCTTTCTGCAAGAATTTTGCCTGTAAGTGGTGCCTAAAGCCATGTTCTGCAGAAGCAGAGTTTTGCTATTTGAGGTTCAATTGATTTCCCCTTCAGTTTAAAGGGAAAGCTCCAGGACACCAAACATCAATACTGTGACATTGCAGATGCTGGGCAGCTGATGTTAAATGCATGGCACGTTTGGATCTTTTCCTGTGGCTTTCCTTTTGCTCAGATGCCTTTTGCAATTTCTGGATTCTTTTTCCCATCACAGCCTCATTCCCCTTTTAGTTCTTTTTATTGTATAAAGCGCTCTCTCTTTTTTTTTTTTCCAAAGGATTTTCTGCACTCGGTATCATAATTATGTGTCTGTTTTAAGTCTCTCTTGCTTCCTAAAACAATTACCTCATCATTTCAGATCTACTTGTATATTAATAGTTAATCAGCTTTTCACCCTCTGGTCTTCGTGCCCTTCTTCACACGGATCCTGACCCCTTTATCAGCGCGCCTCCCCCATTTTGCTCACAATTTAATTTTTGTATCATTCTGTCCTCTTTCATCTCTCTGTGCTGTGCATATTTCAGTCCAGATTCTCTTCCAGCCAATTAACTTTGTTCTGTTTCCTCTGCCATGTGAAGGAGCTTCACTGATGAAAAGCTCACACGTAGAATCCCCTTTCCCGGCGCTCCGTGTGTTGGCCGCTATGGATCACCCAGGGAGGGCCGCGGCACGACTTCGCCGCCAGCAGCGCCACAGCCGATAGCCCTCGCTGAGGTGCCGGGACGTGCTGGTTCCACACGAGCTCTTTGGGGAAGCACGTTGTCCATCGCCAGCGCCGTTAGGGGCGAGACGTGAGCGGCACGCACCGCAGCCAGCCCCGCCAGGGAAATCCTCAAAGCCGCACCAATACTAAGGAACTGGACCGTGCAGCTAGCAATATTTTGATAAGAATTTTCCCTGAAAAAGCTTTTTCTTTGCTTGTGGAAGACTTACTGCGGGAGGGGTTGGGGTCCATGAAGGAAAAAGGGCGTCACTTCAAGTTTACATGCAAGTTGGCAGGATTTTAACAGAGGAGCCTCGTTAGTCGTGTGCAGCGCTGCCGAAGAGCCAAAGCGCGTCACAGCGAGCAGACAAGAGCCGCGTCTCCGCTGCAACCGGCGGTGCCGGGACTGGAGTTCCCCGGTGGGGATCTCCTTTCTCTCTTGGGTCACCTGGGACTTCCTAGAGCCCTTTGCCTCCCCACCAGTTTCGGGAAGTTCAGAATAGGGGTCTGAACTTTGCAACGTGAATCTCTCTCTAAGGCAGTTAAGCATCTTTCGTTTTGGGTTCTGCAGTTTCTTCTCCTAGTAGTTCAGAGAATGACTTCAGAAATAGCATAAGAAACTGCGGATCTCAATATTTTAAAATAGTTATTCAGGAGGATTTCCGTGGGAGAATCATGCATAATTCCTGTAAGTTCATGGACAAATGCAGGTGAAGTCATAACTGTGTTTTTATCCCCAGCCAGAGTCCCAGTCGCACAAAAAGCCCTGCAAGCTCACCCTGATGCTCTGATAGTGTTTTTAACTTGAATTCCCCGAATCTGAAGTTATTGCAACTTGGTTAATTGCTATTGTGGGCATTTGTGAGGATTCAGGTCCATGCTGACAGTCGTCCAACACCACCTGTATTTTTTCATGTCAGCCTGGAGAGGACAGACCAGTTCTCCTGTAATTTACTACAAAGAGATGATAAAACAGGTCTTGAAGAAAGATCCCCAGGGGTCTTTTAATGCCCTGTACAGCTAAATCCTCTTCTTGAATCTTAAGTGAATTTGTCCGTTAATGACAATATTTTTAGTTAAATCTGAGATTACTGACTTCACTGTTTGCATTGCTCTAACTCACAGTTTAAAAACCCAATTGTGCAGCCAAGCACAACAGCCCTGTTCCTGATTGGGATTTTTAAGAAGGTTCATTAAAAATCAAAATAAGTCACAGGGCCCAATTTTTCTCTTGGGTCTCATCAAAACCAGCAACGGCTGACACTAACGTCCGCAAGGCAGACATCATACGTGACTCTTACATGGAACATTAATCAGTGTTATTCTGGTGGACGTTGAGGAGTGCAACTCCCGATTTATGGCAGCAGAAATGCACACAGAATTGATCTGGTGGCATTTGGTAACTTTCTCATTCCGTACGTGGGGTTTTTGCCATGAATGTAACCCGTTTTCACCTGGGAAATAATTTTTATGCATCTTGTGGTTAAGGCTGTGTGGTTTAGTGTGAGTGTAAACAGAATAATTACCACAGCGAGGCATTTCCCTCCGTTAGTGTAATAGACTTCTAAATGGACTCAAAGGAAATTAGGGAGTTACATACTGAAAAGAAATGACCATGTAGCATCCTGCAGTCAGTACAGAGATCTACCTGTTTTTAATTAATGCTAAACCCATGAAAGAGGGTTTTCTTTTCACGTGGAGTTAACAAAACCAAAACTCCACAAAACTCCCCCCACCCATTTTGATCCCGTGTATTAAGATGATTCTCTGCCATCTGGATTATCGGATTTCATGTATGCGTATTAGCAGTCAAAATGTTGAATTAATTTTTTTAAAAGTGCCGAAAGAGCACGGTGAAACGCATGCCTTCCTCTCGCCAGATCTGAAACGTAACGACACAAGGAACTGCGCGGCTGCGTCTCTCCCGCCTGCAGAGCCCAGAGAAGTCCCTGCGCATTGCTCCGCCGGGCGGGGGGAGGAAGTACCTGGCCAGTAGTGACGGGGCAAACTAAGCTCAAGGACAAACTTCCCCTCAGTTCCCAAGGAGCAGGATGTAGCTTTTAGCTTTCCGAAAACGCCAGTGGATTTGTAGGGTCTGAAGAGTCGCCGAGTCCCTGGTTCTCGTGTGCCGCCTATTGTGAGGGGGATGGAGGGGGATTTCGCCCCTTGCGAGCGGTTTGCTCCTGCCTCTGCACAATTAGGAGCGTCGCTGGGTTTCCTGCTTGCGTTTGGTATCCCGTCTTCCCGACGTCTTCTCAGCAAACGGAGCCTAAGTTTAAAAAACCGGTTCCGTGATGCCTCTGTGTAGCTGAAAAGGGGACGGGCCATCTGACCTGGGTGCTATCCTGGCCGGATTCCCAGCCGTGGCTCCGGAGGGACTGCGGGGACAGCACGGCACGCGCAAGGCGCCAAACGTGTACATCCCCGTGAGCGCCGGGAGACCGCGGCTGCACCCGAAATGCCGTCTTCCGTTCCCACTAGAACTTCTAAGTCAAACTGCTGTAGCAATCTTTCAGATAAGAAATTTTGGAGTCCAGTTTTATCAGTAGCAGAATTCCAGATCTTTTAAGCATGAGTCTGTGAAATACAATTTTAAGATTTTGCTTTTCAAAGATTTCATCTTTATTTACTTCCTGTTCCCAACTCAGTTCTTGATCACACACAAAAACTTTGTACGTTGCCTTCTGGCAGTTCTTGAAAGACTTTTTTTCATAGCAATTAGGCATGCACCATTTTCATTTAAAGTTTTTTCTAAGAATAACTAGAAAGCAATTCAATCAAAGCAGCTTGTGTGTGTGTGTGTAAATGACTGGCGTACACTGCGATGCTTGAAGTTCTGAGAAAATAAATTTGGTTTCATGTATCAGAGTAGGCGACACAGCAGGATTTTAATGTGATCATAATTTAATGTAGTATCCAGCAATAGGACCATAATTAAAGAATATTAGTTCAATATTTGGACTGGTGAACAACTGGAAACATGGGAAGAAATATTCTAGGATATATAGGAGCATGGATGAAAGGAGCCCTCAGTAAAATACTCCTCGCTTACTGGTGGAGCAGCAAACCAGTTCCGATGCAGTGTTTAGGTGTTTTCCACCCGCGTGAGAGAATAGCAGGCTCCTTTGAATATGAAGCGACATTAAAATGTTAGCAAATTTAAAAAAAATAAAAGAAAAAGGGAAAAAGGTGACGTGATTGGGATGAAGTCAATATGGGCTTTCAGAGCAATGTATTTTAGTGTACAGCTGGACAGGCTGCTTTGTGCTGGGAATGTTTTCCGGCGCGCCCGGGACCCTGCAGACGGCTGAACTCCGGTGAGGTGCTGTTGCCGGTGCGTGTCCTGCAGGCAGGTCTCCTCCGCAGCGCCCAGCGCGGGCTGAGCTGGAAACTCGTCTGAAATCCGGACTTGACCAGGTCAGGTGTGTGCTCAGGAATAGTGAAATGATTTTTGTAAAGGCAGACTGGCCTTCCTGAACCCTCGGGAATGATGCCCTTCAGTTCCTGGCAGCATCCCGGCGTTCAGTTTTTACAAGGCGCAGGAAAATGGTACTTTGAAGCCGGTATCTGAGTGAGTCATTGTCCTAGTAATTTGTTTGACTTGCGTCTTTTTGAAGGCAAAAGGAAGAAGGGTGGTTTCTTTTTGGTTTGCACTAAACACAATCTGTAATATTGCTGTATTATTAAAGGCAGTAGGAGAAGGGTATGATATCAAACGAGACGGGTGTGATGGGCTACCTTGGAGGCAGAGGCGAGCGCGCGTCAGTCAGCCGCGGCACAGGAAGGGGATAAGAGGAAAAACTGCGAGCTGCACACAAAGAACTCTGCCCCCTCCTGCGCGTACACAACAATTAGATCAAAGACGGCGATAGGCACGAGCTTGATGAAATTTCAAGTTGGCAGTACGGCCTATTTGGGTAATGAGGTGTCACTAGAGCGAAGATCACAAAATGTAACTACAAAAGAACGAAGCCTGCCAGGCGTTGTTAAAGCTCCGCTTTTGACTGCAGTCGGAGGATTCTCCTGAATCCTTTATGCAATGAAAATTTTGAACAATGCAATTAACCTTAACTATGTCATTAACGTAACACTGGGTTTGAAACGTGCTGTGCAACCTCGGCTGCCCCCACTTGTCAGTCTGGTGTTTGTAACTGGTCAGCGGGTGCCGCAACAGGCAAAAAGATGCACTTTAGTCAGCTGGGTACCCCCCCTTGTCCCCCCCGTGGCACAGGGGCGTCCCGCTGGGGAAGCACTCCCATGGCAACACACACAGGAACAGCCCTCAACACACACAGGGGCTCCTTGTCACCCCTTATGCTAAAATTTAACATCATTAAAATGTAGAAGTTTTGGATAGTTCACAATTCAAACTTTATGTATAATTTAAGCATCGATAGTACTACCTTGTTATACATAATCAAGACTCTAACTACCCATAGAGTTTAATCAAATGGGCCACACGTTAATTCTCCTGAAGTTAATGAGTGCTTTTCTACCGAGTCAATTTGAATCAGCATTGGATGCAAATACTGCTTTAGTTTTACGATAACTTACCTAAACAATCGCAATGCTCTTATACCGGCTTCCATTGACTAAATGCCTCAGCCATCTGGGTCAGCGAGAATCTTACCTACTTTATTTCATTCTGGCTATTTGCCCAAAGTCACGACACGTGGGATGCCTCAAAGCGTCTCCTTGATTGCGCTTTTCCGCAGTTCTTAACTGTTACTTCGAATTAAATCCACTTATTTGCGTTTCTACTTCTGCGTGTTTACCCTGGTGGTAACTACGGAACGAGCCCCGGGAAGATGCTAACGCACTCGCGTGGTGCACGGCACTGCTTGAGAAATCTCAGTGTCCTCGAGAGAAGGGGGATTTTCCCCAAACTTCTTAGTTGGAAAACTGAAGCTTAAAGATACGGGTTTTACCTGAAATCACCAATTTACAACTATGCTCAGCCAGGGGGAGAACCTGATGGTCCTGGCCCCCACGTCTGCAATACACCTCCTAGGCAATCATATTCCAATCTTCTTTTACCATTTTATTGCCATAATTCCATTTGCCACCCAGTATTCCCCAGATCTTTGAGAAATTTAGGTCTTAAGTCTTACATACTCTATGAAATACACCACCTCTTACTGGATTGAATTGTTTCACTAGAAACGCATCTGAGGATTTGGTAAAGGCTGTGATTTTGGTTCGGCGTGGTTTCTGCAGCAGGGTGCTACGACTTCGTGGAACAATATTACTAACTAATGTGTTAGAAGAAGACAGGAGGCCGGGAAAGTTCTGCAGAGCTTGTGACGCAGAGCCTTTCCCTCCGCCAAACAGGAGTGTTCCCAGGCAAACCCATCAAAGACTTCGCCCCAGGTTTCCTGCTCTCCCATCTGCCAGTAAATATTATTCAGGCAAAATATTGAAGCTCCTTATTTTTATTTTATCAGCCAAATTTTGGCACCTAGAAATTAAACTACATTTGAAAATATCCTTCATCATCTTTCCCTGTGATTTTGATTAAGTGATGACTGGTTTATCTGAAGTGTTGCCTGGGACATTAATCTTTCTATGACTGCGTGATGAGTGCAACTTTATTTGGCTAATGTTATTTTTCAGTCCATCTTTGGTATATTTTTCTCTGGGATTGCTGTGCATTTACTACTTTTTTTTTTCCCCCCTTGTTCATAATAAGAATTATTTCCAAGAGAGCGCTACAGATTTATATAAAACTCATGACCATCTGTGCAAGTTTGTGAAATTAATGTGATCCTCTGGTTTGTACTTTCAAGGAGATACTTATCCTTTGCCAAATAAGAGGAGTTTTATAGGGTTTTAAATGGCCTGTTGAAAGGTTTACTTAAGGTATTGAACTTTCCATGGGACTGTAAATGATCACTCCTTAATGTTACGGCTTATTTGACTTTAAGCAGTTTTATCAATAACCTGATCACTTTTTCTTTGTCATCTACTTTTATTTCTCCTTTAGTCTAGTTCCTTATTTTGGGGGCATTAACTATGTAATAAGGATGGAGTCAGTTTAATTGCCTCCAGCCAGCTTTTTAAATTGTCTCACGATCGCAATATCTGAGTGCCTGTTTGAAACAATTAATTGGTGACAAGTCAGGCAGGGAGGGTAGTGGCAAAACCCAAATTACAGACGAATTTGTTTTTAATTTAAAGACTCACTGTGCTTCAATGGCCACATTGATCTGCTACCTTAATGTACAACGAAATATGAACAATCTTAATTATCTAGTTGCAGAACGTTTTGATATTTAGAAAATGCAGTACTTTATAACAAACCTTTAAGGAGGAAACACAAAACTCCCTGATACTAATGGTCTTTAAAGTATAGCTGGAAATAAATTAATTATCCACTTCAGTATATTGATACGTGTTTAGATATTTATTATCAATACTGCCTTGACTACTTTGAGCTATTGATAAACATTGCATTTATGTTTACATTTCATTGAAGAGGAACGTTCTTGTTGCTGAAGTTCATTTGCCATTGATTGCGCAAGATGCTTCTTTTGCACAGTCTTCATCTGGTAGTTGACTATCTCAATTAACTGGTTTAAATGGTTTTCTGGTTCCGCTTTCCCTCAGGTATCCTCACGATAATTCGCATTTATCTCTCTGCTCCTGTTCTGTGCAATCTACTAGAAAGCCTGCCAGTACCAAATATTCAGCTCTATCTCTTTTATGATGCTCAGCTTTCAAAGACGTGTCAAATTAAGTGTTACTCCAAACTGCTGAAGAGTTTTCTTCAATTAATGGAGGAAAAAAAAGAAAGAAAGGAAAGAGGCTATCTTTAAAGAACAGATACATTCTCAGAGAAATTAAATATTGCCTGTAACGCTCTGAATTCCTTGGCAGGTTTGTATGTTGTGCACTTGGGGAAGAAACATTTATTTAAAGTTCTGTGAGGTAAACAACCCATTTTAGCCTGGAAAAAGAATAGCAGGAAATAAACAATCATGAGCAAAGTCTGTCTAAACTACTGCTTCATGCCAGTAACCTGAAAAGTGCAGAACCTGTGCTGATAATTCAGTCAAAACAGCCAGGTCCTCGGTCATCGCGGGGAACGCAAGGGTAGATTTCAATCACTGCTCAAGAGGCTGGATTGCTAAAACTGCTTTGAAGGTCTCTTGTGATCTTCTGCTGAGAGGTTGAGGATCAAAACTGCAGTAAAGTTAAGAAGTAAAAGGAAAAAAGGAGCAAAACCTGAAAAGAATAGATTCAGAGGCTTTGACTTCAGGTATTTTTTCAGATTTTGCTTTACAAGAATGTTTTAAAAAATAGTGTTCAGTGGTCAAAGACCAGCTGAAATCAGTCTGCCTATCCCAAAATGAAAAGGAAGATGTAGAAGGCAAATTTTGGGCTGCTGATTTTGAATATGCAGCCATGATCTCTAGAGCGATGTTAGGAGATGTTGTATTTAGAAAATGGCTTTGGTGATCTCACGTTACCCACGATTCTGAACGCCAAAAGCTTTTGGTTATTCTGAAGGTGCTGCAGTTTCTTGTGTGAGCTAGTCAGGTTGTCCAATTAAAAGGTGATTTCTTGCTGTTCAATGTGTCTGTTGGTATAATTTTTTCATCACAATTAGGCATTCACAATGGCAATCAGTTGATTTGAATTTTATAGCGCTGGCAGTGTCATGACTGTCTCCGAGACAAACTTTTCCCTCTAATTCCTCCTCCAGTATGAGAACCCCTCATATTAGCTCTGAATTCTTTCCAAAATAGCGGGATATAACGCATTGACTTTACTGCAGTGCACTTAATACAACAAATCAGGAGCAACAGTTAATGAAAATGTACTGTAAGGTACGTAACTATATGAAAAAAATATGATGGGGTATTTTTAGATCTATAAACTAATTACTGTAATTTCACTTTCTCTATGCTATCTCTTCTTCCCAGCCAGGGTGATGATCTGTCTTATCACTACAGTGCCTCTACTAAATCTTTTGAAATGTCAAAAGAGAACTAATATTTACATCAGAATAATAACTACAATTACTTACCCACTTCCGATTCATTTGGAGTCAATTATTCTTTAGTACTAAGAGAAATAGAGCCTTACTGTAATACTGGAATGAGTTTAATTAATCCTTTTTCACGTACAGCAGGCTGATAAATGAAATTCAGCCTGTAATTTAAGACCTTGGGGAAATAGTATGATATTAAGGGTGCTTTGAGTGATTGACAGTTTAATTTATTACAAAGAGCAGTAGTCTGTCTTACCTTGGAGTTCATTGCAGTTTTGCAATTAACGATTTCAACCGGGGAGATCATCATTCTAGGAAGACTTTCCAAACAAAAATTTTATGGGCTTCTTGGTGTCACCTATCAATTACTACACACTTGTAACCCTTTATTCTGTAAAAATGACTGATAAAGAATGCAATGTGTAATACCAGAAGAGGTGCTGAAAAGTTCGTAGGAGCCGGAGAATATGATATATTTGTCTAGTAGAATTTCCCACAAGTTGATATCATATTTTCATCAGGAAGGAGAAAGGGTAATTGGATTTAAATGTCAAGATGTTCCTTCTGTAGGTTTGAAGTCACACATCTATTTTCTCAGCTACAGTTTTTGCTTGTGATTATGAAAACTGCACCCACTTGTCACTGCGGATGACAGTCAAGAATTCTCTAGGAGTGAGTTAAATGCTGAACCATAACCCGAAGGTTTGACACAAGCAACGTAACACCACGGCTACAGATGAGAAATAAATGGTCCCATTGGATTTGGTAGATGGTAAGTGAAATAGTGATTTTTACTAAGAAGCAACCCAGATAAAGCTAAGAAAGATTAATCCAGCGATAGATTTCTAATTAATTCAGGAAAATGCAGATTTAAATGTCCAAGAGGTGAGGACAGAGTGCCCTATAGCAGGAAAACACCAGCAGCTTTGTTTTCCCATCCCCAGCATTTCTTTAGATGTTTAGAAGCAAATGGAACGAAACATTCCTAGAATGTCAGTTATTGCCCTAGATTGGCACTTGTGGGGCTGTTTAAAACAGTAACAGAAAGGGTTTTTAATAAATGATGTAGAAATGTGCAGATAGCTCCTCAGACAAGTCCCTCGGCAGCAATTCTGTTCCAGGCGTTTGACCTTTACTGCTGCTCAGTAGGTGTGGGCTTCTCCCGGCTCCCGCTGAACTCAAAAACAGCTTAAGCAGCACAGCTAATGCTAATTACCAGTTAGGAAAGTTGGGTAAGTAAGAACTGTCATCTTCCTTCAGTGCCTGCGCTGGGAAAGGGTGCCTGCACTACACCTTGTTTTTTCTAGAATCTCTTTAAATTGGAGGAGAACCGAGGGGGTTTCTCTCCCGTGGCTGAGGTACAAGAAGAGCCGCCATAAAGGCCGTCTTCTGCCAGTGTTGGGTTCCCATTCCTGTTGTCCTGTTGTGTGCCGCGTTCGGCTGTAGCTGATGACCCGCGTACCAAGACTTCTTGTGAATACGGACAGCGTCATTCCGGTTATGCGCCTGCATGCGCTGTTTGTTACAGCAATGCTAAATAGGCTCGAAATAGACTTGTCTTACCAGAACTCTGTTTTACAAGAAGTGTTCTCTGTATATTTTTTCATTTTTCCCTCTTATAGCTCAGGGTTTTTAAGAGGGTGCTTGTAATGCTTTAGGAAATGCACAGCTCCTGGATGCTGCTTGATGCTGAGGTAATTTTTGTGCATCTCCGTCATTCTGTGCGCTCTCTTTTGAATATGCAGTGTTTTTGCTGTCTCTTATTCTCTTCTTCCCCCCCCCCCCTATTCTGGACGGGTATCCCAAAGACCCAGCAGCTGGTTTACTTGGAGCGTGTTGGTGTGTAAGAGGGTACCATGGTTCCCCAAGGGAAGAGCGCCGAGCATGTGGGAAAGGACGAGGGATCTGTGCCTGCCGGGGGGGGCAGGTCAGGGGAATTCATAACGGAGAGGGAGCCCGAGAGGGGGGAAGTCGCCTTAACTAGTCCAAGAGGAGGGAGAAGCCTGATAAAGCCAGGGAAAAGCAGCCCTGGCCACCAGAATTCAGTATGGCTCTAGTCTCGGTTTTCTAATTGGTTTCTGACCGATTCCTACCTCTGCTTTATTAAGTGAACAGCATTTAGGAAGCTGGTGGTGGTGGCAGAGCTCAGAAACCTTGTTCCAAACCGCGTGGTGTATCTGCGACAGCTCCCTGGCGGTCAGTGCAATCTCCAGGAGGTCCTCCATGGACCTGAGTTGTCCACTGGCAGAAGAGCTGGGCTTAGAGACTGCATTTGGGGTAAAGACCTCAGCCTCCGCTCGGACGCTGGTGGCCAAACCCCGTGGCACAGCACTAAAGACAGAAAACAGCAGTTACTGATGCAAAACAAGTGGATGCTGTGGAGCTTGCTCAGAGCTGTGAAACCGTAACCCCTACACTGCTGTTCCGAAGGAGTTCCTCTAGCTGAGTGCAGGAAAAACATCTGTTCCCTCAGCGGTGGAGACCTGCTCTTTCCCTAGCGGCTGCAGCCCAGCGGTTTGTGTAAAGTTTTCCTTGCTTCCTGCATGTGGGACAGTTCAGTGAAAAGGTGGGAGAGCGGGAGCGCTGTCGGGGGCCGGGGCTGCTTTGCAAGTCTCCTTGTGGAGAAGAGGAGAGAGAAGTTTTGAGGTTCTACTCTTTGGTGCAGCGGGGACTTAAGAGGTGTCTGGAGAGTTTCTGCCCTTCCTCCTCCGCTCGCTCTCCAGCTGCTGCCCTGTGGAGGCACCACAGCTGCTCTGCCAGAAACTCTAATTTGACAGTTACAAATTCCTAAATAACTTGAAGTTTCTGAGTTACTTAATGAAACCAATTCATAAGAGATACCGGGGCTGGGAGCAAGAGCTATCATCAAATAACCCGCTGCTGTTGACACTACTTGTGCTAGCGCTGCCTTACGCCTTCACGGTGCCTCCCAGTTCCAGCCTCCTTGGTAATGAGATGCATTTGGCATCACTAGAATCCAGTGCGTGGACAGTAATAACCAGATGACACATTGCCTGTGGCAGGGTAAGGCTGTGGCCATAGCTATTACCAAAGACACAAGTGCAAATCCCAGTTCTTACAAACGCCTCTAAATGAGCTTTATCTGTTCATCGTAAGTATGGCCTCCTGGCAGATAATGGATAACCAGTAGATTTTAGTCATATTTATCGAAGGATGAAAAACTACTACCCTTTTTTGTACATTTTTACCAGTATATGTGGATTACAGCAACTAAATTAAAAAATATTACTTCAGTTTTTTTAATTTTACCGTCACTGCATATCACCACTTTACAGTCCCAAATATACCATTACTCACTGGTCTGTTATTTAAATAGTTTTTTTATACCTGCCCATGGATATCGAGATAAATTGTTGCTTGTACATTTAACTGAATTCCTAGTTGGATGGAAGCTTCAGGGTGTGGCGTTTTCTTGCTGGTTTGGGCTTTTTGTGTTTTGTTTTTATTTTGCTTTGCTTTTCAAATCTGTGTACGCCAAAGAAATGAAACCTCTCCTTTTCCATCAGCTTGGACCGACGAGTGTAGCTGGTAGGGCTCCCTCTGTACGTCGCCGTGCTGTTCAGGACTGTATATCACATGGACTTAACCCGCTCCCTGAAGCTGTTCTTTAAATTCCACCAGTTCTATGCAGGAGATACCAATTACTGGTGGGGCCTGACTCGTCATTGGCCCTGTGCAGTTTGATACTGGGACACCCAGTAGGTGTGATGGAGTTACACCTGCATCCATCGTTATTTCTGTGGTATTCAGTTAAGAAGGAATATCAGGAGTTAAGGTTTTTAGGAACAACCATCCAGTTTACGTTGACTTGGAGCTGTTGAATGCTCATCCACTCATGAAAGGCACGAGGAGATCCTGTGGGTTCCTGTTTGCCATGGCATTCCTTTCTCCAGACAGAGCTAAGCACCGTCTCTTCACGCGGCTGGGCAGGACAGACGGCGGGACGTCGTGTGGGAAAGGTGCCGCGTGGGACGGGAGCTCCTGGAGCCCTCGGGGAGGCTGTGGTCCACCCACGGACACAGGCACAGCCCGCTCACCGCGGGGAGAGGAGCAGGGAGCCAAAGGCATCGGGAGAATTAATCAGACGCTATTTTTAAAGCTGTAGGATCTTACTAGGTTTTTTTTTTTTCTTTTTTTTTTTTCCCCAGTACATGCAGATTGCAAAAAGGGGCTTGCGAGGCCCGGGGAGGAGGTCCACGAGGTCCTCCCTCTTTGATACGGCCTTAATTTCAGAAAGCTTTGTAAAGGGTCACATGGCAGGCCTAGAGGCAAGCTGCAATCTTGTATGTATAAAAGGCTTTTTAGGCTTGAAAAGCTGAGAACAGCAGCTCTTGAGATGATGAGGTATGCCTCCACGATGCCCGACAGATGTCTACCTAACCTGTGCCTCTAAAGAATTGTAGGGTTTCCATAACCTCTCTTAACTCTTTCCATAACTCTCTCAGCTGCTTGTTCCATTATAATTACCTTTTGATGTATAGAGGTTTTCCCAGTCTAAGTCCTTTTCACTGAAAATTAAGCCAATTATGTCTTGTCCTCTCCCCAGCAGACACAGAGAATAATTCATCAAACTCCCTCTTAGTAAGAGCCTTTTACATTAAGACGATTCATCTCATGTCCTCTTCTGATCCTCTCTTTCCTTCATGAAAAGAAAGAGGAAAAAGCTGAAACTTTAAATTTTCCTCTGCTTTTTCCAAAGCCTTTAGCATTCCTACCAACTTCCTGGAAACTCCCTGTTGTGATCTTGCCCTGTCAGGGTGTGCCCAGAAGCCAAGAAGATCAACTTCTCTCAGGACTCCAGATCTTTAGGGTCTGGTCGCAGCCATCGGTCACCAAGACAAGAGTCTCGGGAGCGTCTTGTGTGTTTGCTCAGGTCTGGGGGCGTCTCATCCCCTTGGAGCCCCTGTTGAACACTTCCTTAGCTAAACGTAAAAATTCCTGAATTGGGATAATCTTTAGCTGGTCTTTACAAGAATACCTTACTGTGAAATTTCGGTTTGGAGGGGTTTGGTTTGGTTTGGTTTTTAAAGTTCATTCCCTCTCTGTTTTATAAAGTGCTCAGGGACAGAAAATGCAACAAGCTGAGTACAGGAATAGTGTTGAGGAACAAAGGAAATTCCCCCAAAGTACATTTTTGCGCAGGGGCAGGTAGAAAATATTCTTGTTCTCTGTCATGGCTTTTTTCTGCTCTCGGTAACAATCAAGTGCCAGTGGTGGGCTCGATGTGCCATGTGATATGTAGATGTTCTACATGATCAATAATTTATGAAGCTGGCAATTCTTAAATGATTAAATTTTCACCAACGAGAGCAGGTTCCTTCTCTGCTCTTGTAGTTACTATCCCACTCAATAGTTACATATCAACAAATGCTGGAATAAATATTTCAAAACATTTATTTTAATTGTTGTGACCCCTGTTTTGACAGGCGACCTTCTATTAACACTGGGGCTGTACAAAGAGCATTCCATCATCAGTGATGATGGCTTGCTCTAATTCCCAAGTGACCAAACTATTCTCTGTGCTGTGACATAATTTGTTTAAATTATGGAGATAATGGTTTACCTGAAGAGAATCACATTAAGTAATGGGGCAGACTGTTATAAAATCCCACCAATGAGGTAGAAATTCAGTATGGTCATGAGGGTACTTGAGATGACTGTTTTCTAGAGCACTGCTGATGTCCGTCCCAAACTAAAGGCGAGATTTGGCTGCATCTTTATACTTGTCCACGGTTGTCATGTTATGTTGGAAGCGTGATTTTCAAAAACTTGAAGTGTCCACATGGCTGGTTTTACAAGATGCTAGGGAAAATCTGGTTTATGTCTTTGTCCCAGTTCTATCAAATATTTTAAATAAAAATCTCCAGCTTGCAGAGGCTGTCCAGCTTCTAATTTCTGAAGAAATGAATTTAAATAAGAATTTAATTGCTGAAGAAAAATGTTACCAATTATGCAAAGGAGAGGAAAATGAAATACGACTTATTTTTTATGCAGGAAGGAAACTTACTACGCTATTCTGCAATAATTTAATCTGTAGGAGCTGCTTTGAAGTCGCGCACGACGGAGCGGGGCTAAGGGTGACCGTAGTTCCCGGCAGCGAGCGCTGAGGCCCCCCGGGACCCGCAGGTCAGCACGGCGCCTCCCTGCCCCTCCGGGACCCCTCGGAAGCGCCTCCCGCCTTCGGCAGCGTCAGCTTGCTACTGGCTCAAGGCCCTGCCCACAGCAAAGTACGAACGGCAAAGACAACGTCTTGTTCAAGGCTGCGACCGAGTGGAAGGTGAATCCCAGGCAGCGGCAAAACCCCGGGGCTGAATGTTGCGGCTGGAGGCACGGCTGCCATTGCCTTGCTCTCACCTGTTTGCTCCCAGTCAGTCACCAGTGGGGTTTCTGCTGATCAACCTCTCTTGTCCCAAGCCCTTAAAATAAGCCTTGGTTTTTGCAGCGCCCGTGGAGGGTCACGTTCCCACACGGCCTTTCTGTCCTGCAGCCTCGCGCAGAGCCATGCCGGAGCGTTGCCCTTGGCATTGCTCGCCTGGGGACTCTGCAGGGCGAGAATGAGCCCGGAGTTGGGACCAGGAACTAAACAAATAGCAATGAAATGAATATTGAATTTACATTTCAGCCACCTGGTTTTAATTTTGAGCTTTAGGGCCGCTGTCTGAGTAGTTACACTGAATTTGTGACTCACTGTTCTTGCCCGTTGCCCTCCTAGCACTTGGGCTTGGTTTGCCACAGCCTCAGCCCAGTTTCTCTAATTTGCCCTTATTATATTGGCTGGGTCCTTAATTAGAAACAGCCGGGGCAGCCTGCTCCTCTTGCTGGCTCCCTCTGAGAGCTGGGAGACCCATCGCTTTCCCCTTTCCAGCTGGGACGGAGCAGAAGAGCCCCCCGGCGCAGCCGGCCTCGGGCTGTGTGTTCACGGAGCTCCCTGGAATCTCCGCAGCCGTGATCACGAAGCGCTGCGCAGTTATTTCTTTTACCTCTAAACTAAGGTAATTGTGGGGGTGGATTTATGGGGAGGTTTAGTTATATCAGATGGCAGTTTTCGTTTGTTTGTTTTGTGGGACGATTCCGAAAGCTGGGGAACTGTGGATAATAAAACGATTTCTTGCTGCAAGTGAGGATCGTTAGGATGCCTAATCTCTTATTAGGAAGCAGGATAAGTCTATGGATGAGTTTGCTTGTTGCAGAAATGTAAGGTAACAAAGGTTGAGATTGAATTTGTTTCTGAACTCTTTGCGAAAATATTATGGTTTACATCCAGCCTCCTTTAGCAACAGTACATTTACCATTGTGAGACAAAAGGATATTGAGGTAATATAATACCCAGGTTTTCTTATCGCAGATTTGAATGTATCAGTTACACCCTGTGTTTTCAGCTAGGTCTGTTGTCACTGACTAGATATAAAGCGGAAAATCGGTTTGGGTAAGGGAAGATATTTTCCTTTGTAAAATTCTGCCTAGTATCGGGAGGATTTGAAATATTTTTCCCTCCGCTTCACAGGAGATCCCCTTTGGGAAGCGGGCGTGCGGTGCCGTGTGCCCGGGTTATGGTGGTTTCCCGGGTTCCCCATTTCAGCTGAGCTGCTGGCGCTGCCTTTGCACAATGGGGAGTTGCAACTTATTGCTGCAAGAATCCTTACGGAGATTCCCAGCGCTCCGGGGCGGGTGAGTTGTAACTTACTTTCTGCAAGAATCCCTTTGGAGATTCCCAGCACTCCGGGGCGGGCCAACAGCCTGCGCCATCGGTCGTGGGGACGGAGAGGCATCGCACTAACTTGTAGAGCTTCTGTAACTCAGTTGTACTTTGGTTGTGTATTTGCACACTTCTCTTCCCAAGCAATATATTTAACAGCCTCTGGAATTTATGATGCATTCCAGTGGCGTGTAGCGAAGTTTTGGAGAAGACTTATGTTAAAGCTATCCTTTTTCTCGAGGTTGGTGTTATTTCCTCCCGCCTAGTGGATCTATGCCATTCCGATGCGGCTCTCTTGCGTCTGCCAGGGTTGACTTGTACCCCTAAGAACTTGGGGCTGCTTTTGGAAGGCACTGAGCTTCAGGATTCCTATCGTATTCACATGCTAATGTTTTAAGCAGGTGAATTCTCCCTTCCTCGTTTCACCTAATGAATGATGACCTACCTTCTCTGCTTCCCATCTAGTAATACATTTAGATGTTAAGTATAAATCTTCTTAGCAAATGAATTGCTTGTGTATGTTTGGCACATGATATATCTCTCTTTTGGTATGAACAAATGTTTTGTTTAAACAGGAAAACAAATTCCCTAGCATCTTTCTCTTCCTTTTTTTATGCGCAGAGTTGGGTACTTCAGCAGGGTTATAATAATAATATATAGCTAGTAGGCTGTATTATGAACACTCGCAGTACATAATGGAGTAGATGTATTACGTGAAAGTATACTTAACTGGAAAAAAACCTCATTTGGTGCTTGCAATCAGGGGAGTCAGTTCATGCTCTGTTCAAGTAGATACTCGTCTCTGCACCCTTCCCTGACTGTTCGCTGGAAAAAGCCAGGCTCGTGTTGAACTAAGGTGTGTTTGCTTTTTGGTTTTGTGTCCCCCCGCTGCCGCTCCACCGCGCTTTCAGCACTGCAGTTACAGTCCTGCCCCTTGGGGCCGAAGCGCGTGCGTTGTCACGTCCGTCTGCACGGACTACAATTGTAAATCACAGTTTCCCACCCTGATCGCCTTCCAACCCTTTCTGTTAAATATGTCAGCTGAATAAAATGACACACTAAAAGTCTCGAAGTCATTCTTCGGGATGAAAATGACTCCGTTGCCTTATACAGATCAGTATGTAGCACCGAGAATAAATATTTAGTTCTTGGTAGAAAGCCTTTTTAAATCAGGACAGCGTTGGTCGTGTATTTGTTAAGGGACAGAATATTCCCAGGATTTTGCTTTAAAGCTTTTGTTAAATGTCATGCAGGCTGAGGGAGAGTTTCCAGTGAGTGCAGGCACCCGCTGGGCTGGGTGTCCTGGCAGGAAGGAACCTTCCGCAGGGCACCAGGCTGGAACAGGGTTTGTAGCTGATTATTAAGCCAACTACCCATCCCCTGGTCACTGGAGAAGAGGGTGTGTTTGAGACACACGTACCATTTGCAACGAAGGCTTTAATGGCGTTATCTACATGCACGAATGTTTTATATTTGAGATGTCTGATGGTGAGGGTATTGACGACTCGACCCTACCGCTGCCCCTGCAGAGCCCCTGCGGATGCTAGAAGAGGTTCTGACATCCAAGTTCTGCAGTGAAATGCTTTGAAAATTATGCCAAAGAGGGAAAGAGAAACAGGACAAAGAAACAACATCAAGGCTGTGCATTTTGGATTTTCAGAGTAAAGTGGAGCAGCTGTGAGCAAAAGCGCCTTTAAACAAAGACTGACACAAACCTGTAAAATGACCTTTACCCGGAGTCGTGGGACGTGATCAGTAAATTCAAGGAAAGCTGAGGTGCTGTGTGGTAGCTTAATAAGCTCCGGGGAAAGGGCAAACGTGAAATTAGAGATGAATTAGTTTGTTGTAACGTAGATATTTGTCATCTTGTTCAGGAAGGATGTTTTCGATTATTCCCAGCATAAGAGTTGAGATTAATCAACAGTTTTAAAAATGGAAGGCATGGAGCAGTTTGGAGAAGATCTACTATCTTTCATATTCAGCTGAGACTGATACTGGAGAGAGGGAGGTAATGAATGAGTGACAACCTGAGTAGAAGCTCTGGGTGTGTGAAGAAAGGAAAAAAGTGAGATATCTACAGGAGATGTTTTTAGAAGTGGCTAAATCACGTCAAATGCAGTTATACAGTGGTGGTTCTGCTCGCAAGGATGAAGTTAAAACTGCTTGATTCATCTGGCATATCAGAGCTCTCCTATTTATTTTAGCTTTGACTCAACAAAAAGAATCTGTAAAGACATTCTGTCCAGGTGAGAAAGAATAGAGGATAAGAAAATAATGGTTGGACGTTTTTGATTTTTCCCATTACTGTCTTCTAACTGGCAAGAAATCCTGATTTTTGTGACGCGGGCAGAGGAAGCTGCTGGTTCAAGAGCTGCCGCACCTAAGGCTGGCGGGGGGGGACACACCACCTCACCTGGAGCCGTTATTCCTGCTGGAGCCCGTGACTGGGCTGGCACTGACAGAGCGGGGCTGGGGAAACACGCTTCTTGCCAAGCCAATTGTGATCACAGCCCCGAGTAATGGGAATTTCAAATATGGGATTAGAGATTCCAGAGTAACTTTAAATTAGAAATAAAGTTGGCCGACTCGGGGGAAGCGCTGTCAACAGCAGCCACCTTCAAAATTATGGGCAGCAAAATGGTTTCACAGGTTTTACAACTAAGCAAGGGCTAGGATTTTGGTAGGATTTTTTTTTTTTTTAAATAAAAAGCGTCTCCTGTAATTTTATGGGCAGTCAGTTTATAAATAAAACGAGAGTGGGAGATAAGCAGCTATTTGCTGATAGTGTGATACCTACACACGCAGTGTCTCCTTTCTGAAGTCACAAAACAATCAATGCGCGGGTTGTGATGTGTGTGGGGAACTAACTAAAGAGAAGATTGCAGCAGACCCTATTAAAAGGGATATTATCAGTTGGCAATTACTAACGATGTTCTTGGGAGAGCAGCCCTGGCTCAAGCCCGCTGCTCGTATGGATCAGCGGTGTGTGCGGAGGAAGCAGACGTGTACTGAAATTTGTGGATGGGACGAGCGGAGTGAGCCGCTGCAAGCTCTGCAGACAGCAAAATCACATGCAAAATTAATCGCATAAATTTGCTGTCTTTGCACTTTTCAGGGTCCAACGTAGCTTTACGCTATGGGCATACAGCTGTTGGAAGTAACGGCGGGGGCAAAGGGCTGGTGGGCTGGGGAATGGCTGGAAGTGCCGTTGGGACAGGCGGGGGTCATCCAGCCCAGCCAGGCTGGGAGCCGCTCGCCGGCACAGAGGAGGAACTGGGCTGGCTCCCGGATGGGGCTGTCAGGGGGAGGAACAAAAGTGTTTGGAGTGAGCCATGGACAGGGCTGCGTTACGAACCAGGAGATCTCTGTGAGTCCGGAACTGCGGGCATGCCAAGCGTCCGTGCGTCCCGTGGGCAGACAGACGCAGGGGGTTGAGACCGGACCGCCGTTTGTTTGCAGGAGTGTAAAGTATGGCCGTGCCTCGCTGCAGCGCTCCTGTTGGCCATCTACAGAGGTGGAAGACGCTGTTTTTCCCGCGACTGGTAATTTTCTTTTCTCCTGCTGAGTTGGTTGTTCGAGTGTCTGAGCTCGCCGAAGCAGGCGCCACCCAACCCCTCGGGCAGCCTGGCTGGCTGCTCACACGGCTGGACCCGGCCATGCTCCTCGCCCCGGCTTTTCGTTGCTGAATCACCAGCCCCTTTCCTACTTGTTGCAATAGCGCTCTGCATTTTTCAATTCTGAGTCAATCCTGTTCCTTTTTCTCCTAAAGCTCACCCCCTGCCAAAGGGATTTGTTCCTTTCACGCTCAGGTGTGCCGCAGCCAAGCTCTGATACTACTTGCTGTCTATGTGATGATTTTTTTTTTTTCCTCACCAGGGTATCAAAGCTGGAAAATCTCCCATATTACAGCAAGATATTTCTTTTGTCTGTGTGGTGGAAGGCGTATAATGCTCATTTTCAAAGTCTGTTATGAGTCTACTTTATGTTAATTTGCCATTGAATTACTATGCCTTGAGCTAGGAGCTTTAGGAAGCACAGCTTCAGTATTAGATAAAAACCTATTCAGTCTACTTTGACACCAGCACCCCATGCTGCACAATGTTCATTTATTTTTAAGCTACAATTTCCTCTGTATTTGTATTAGAGAACAATACTGCGGATGCACAAAGGCATATCACAAGCGGGTAGAGATCAAAGTGGCCACCTACCACACTTTAAGAAAAAAGGTAAAGGCTTGATTTGAAAGGTGGTAATGTTAAAATGATGGAATTGGGCACCATAGCCTGCAATGTAGCTGCATCTGTAATTCTTCCATTTTCTTTTCAGGAGACCCTCAAGTGAGCTGAAAATTCTGACTAATTAATTTTATATTCTCGCTTTAGGGTACCTATGGCACACCAGAAAGTCTCTAAAAAGTGTGGCGCTCTTGTTTGCTTTGCATGCGGTTGAAAAACATAATCTCAGAAAGTGGGTAGGACATGGTCACACCACATTATAAGATTTCCTGGAGTTCATTTCCCATTATATGAATATTTTTCCCTTCTGTCCTTGTTTTCCAGTCACAAGCTACTAGAACCCCTAACGGAATGGCAATTAATGCAGCGTGTTTGGATTTCACATCAGCTGAAACGTCCCCAGTGCAGTGAGAATTATTATTAACGCGGTTCCTGTGGTGGCAGGTTGGGCCACGCTCTGCCGGGGCGTTGCAGGGGCGTCCCCGGCGCGGGGGTGCTGATGGGGCTGTCTCTGCTCTGCCCATCTCGGCAGCGTGAAGAACCTTGGCTATTTCTGTGCCCTTTGCCGGGGATGATACGGACGCCCGGCTCCTTGGCTGCAGGGGAAGTGCTGGAAAAAATCACCACTTTGCTCTTTAAAAACTCAGCGCCGCCAAGAACAGCCCGGTGTTTTGAGGGTGATAGCTTAGATAACCTTACAGGCCTTTTCCTTCTTGCGTTTCAAGACGTCTCTGATGTTGTGGGGTTTCGTTAACTGGTGTGATGGACTATGCATTTCTATTGCTGGTCACCAAATCAGCTTCTGGGCAGCAGAAGGGCCACCCTTGGCTTCCCCGCCTCGCTGCGGCTGCTGACGAGCCTGACGATCCCAGGCTTGTGCTGCGGCAGTAACGTTTCCCCAAAATTGAGTAACGAACCAGACTGTGAATGTGAAACCTCAGAGAAAAGAAGTTCTAAGTGAAAAACCGATGATTGTTTTGCAGCTGCCTGTTCCCCGTGACGCCTGCCCCGTGTAGGCAGCCCTGGCTGCCCAGCTGTTCCTGCCAGCGCAGCTCGGGCGTTGGAGCCGGGCAGCGCGACCTGCCTCTGCCCTGCAGCCCCGAGAACTCCAGAGCCTGCAGAGCCCCGCAGCTGCCGGAAGGCTGATGAATACGCAGGGTGAGAGGTGTGTGAAACAGTCAAACCGAAATGAAACACAACGGCAAATTTCACTGATTTTCCTGAATGCTGATGAATTTGAGGGTGTCTGTTGCACGTATTTTATTAATGTGTTCAAATATAGAGCCTGAAAAATAGATCCGATGAAATGAGATGCGTTGTAGGTGCCTTTCTCAAATAAGGCTTTTATCCCGGCATAGGGCATGTGCTTTGCAACAAAAATAATGGCTCTTTGCTAAAAGTGTGGGGAGGAGCATAGTATTCTAGAGTCTCAAATCTGCGGAAGAAGCTAAAAACCGGCAGTTAACCTCGTCTGGGTTCAGTTCGGCCTCTTCAGGAGTAAGGAGGACCCAGTGCCCTCGCGTCCCAACAACGTCCCGCCGGCTGAACGCTCCGGCTGGGTTTGATGGCACTGCCCGCAGCCTGGAAGCGGGTGCACTGAGCGCACTGCCATCCCTACCGGGGCTAGGGGGAGCAGAGAAGTGAGGAATTCTGTTGTTCAGCAAGATCATCTCTGGGAAGCTTCTCTTTGCACCCAGCGTTGCTTGCCTGTCTCCTGGGGAAGGGAACAAGTCTCTGAACACTGCTCTGCCTGGAGACAGCTCTCCAGCTGTTTGCTTTGGTAAAGCCCCCCAAAGAATGGCCCATTCCTAAAGAGATATAAAATGTGAATTTCATTATATTTTGGATTTTGGGAGCTCCAGTCGCTATCTGGTGTTACAAACTGCTTTCCTAGGGATTGCACATCCACTGCTGCTGCCAACTGCAGCAACAGGGGTTTTTTCAGCTGTTTTGGATCCAGAAGTGCTCTAACAAGACAATATGGAGACCACAAGCCCTGAGAAAACCCTCAATTAGCATTTCCACCCTATTAGCCTGCAGAGACTCCAGACCTTACACTAGTTTTGCTGCTTGGGAAACTACTTGTTAATTATTTTTTGGTTTTGTTTTAAAGGACAGAATGCAATTTGAATGTATTTGCTGAATACATTCTGTCTAAAACCCCAGGATAACAGTTCAGAGATGTGTAAAGGGCTAAAATCCTTTCCAGTCTTAGTCGCTCGCCATGCTATCTGACTTTTTATATTCTGTACCACGATGCTTGAAATATGTGGCTGCTGCACTTTGTTACCTCCAGAAATGTCATTTTTCTACCGCGGAGTTTTCAGGTGATCTCATCTCTTTGCTGCAGGCTTGGCACATGGTATTTTCTAATGTTGTTTTAAGGTTAAGTATAATTGATCAGGTATTTCCTTGCCCGTGCTGGGGAAGGGAGCCGGCAGGGGCATGGCAGGCGATGTGTAGGTTAGAATGGCTGTGTGTGCCATGACGGCGCTATCGCTGCTGCCTCCTTTCCTGCCTTTCCCCGCCAGCCTGGCTTTCTCCAAGCAGTTTGTGCCCAACGCAGGGTGCTTCTGGTGGAGCAGCTGCCGTTCCTACTGGGGATTTCTATTTCTGCAGCCACAGCTCTGCACGTTTTTGTTGGCTGCTGTCGGAAAGGCCCTACACAGTCTCCATCCTTGGCAAACTCCGGCGAGTGAGCACGTTTCCCTAGCGTGACACTAAGAACCTGGCGCTTGAGGTTTTATCACAAACAGAGGTTTTGTGTCAGTTTTCCGTCAGAGCGTGAGCCTGCCGGAGCAGAGCGGTCGGTGCAGGAGGGAACGCCATCGTGTGAGCCGTGGTATTCCGATGACACCCACAGGCAGGCATACGTGGCAGCCTGTCCCTCTGGCGCAACAACACACGATTACGCTGTTGACTTACTTTGGATATAAATTATGATGCGTGTTTTAAAGCGAGTCTCATAACAAAGGGAGAAAAGTCCTGTGTCCGTGGGAGAGCTGCTGGAAGCTGCAGCGTCAGCCTTAGGACTGCGTGGCTCCGGGATCCTGCCGGGCTCATCAGTCTGGCTGGAGCTGAGCTTGGCACAGTAACAGAGACCCTGACGCCGCAAGTTCCACTGCACGTGGAGGTTGTCCTGCAGGGATCTAGGTCTACCACAGGAACATCTCACGCCCTTGTTAATATTTGGGTAACTCGCAAGACAGTGGGGTTTAGTGAGTTTCACAGAATCATTTAGGTCGGAAAAGTCTGTTAAGATCATCCAGTCCAACCATTGACCTACTCTGCCAGGTCCACCACTAACCCAGGTCCCTAAGCACCGTGTTAAATGATGGAATGGCAATGAGTGCAGGTAACACAGGACAGCTTGGTTGGTTTCAGGAGTCAGAACTCCCAGGATCTATTCCTACCTCTTCCGGGAATGTCCTGTGTGATGCTGTAACAGCATTCGCTTCCGTGACCGCGACCCTCCCTGAGGAGCCGGGAGGTGGGACGGCGGAGGCGGCACCCAGCGCAGCCAGGCAGGGTGGCACCAGCGCAGTGGTCCCCCAGGTCCCTGCCAAGGCTGCGCCTGCGGCCGAGAGGAAGCGGTGGATGTGCCAAAGGCACCCACAGGTTGACCAGTGCAAAACCCCAGGCAATTGGCACTGCCAGCCCATCAACAGTTTCCACGTGCTTTGAATTCTGTGGATAGAAGCTATTTCAATGCACAAGTGCAAGCAGCTCTTCGTAACAGCGCTAGCGGCTATGCTAACCTTGCGGACTTGCTGTTAGGTGTTCACAAACTGTAACTGAAAAAGCAGAAGGTTGTTGCTCCTAGAGTTCCCCTGCAGGAGACGGACTTTGTTCAGCGGGTATTAGAGTGCCCGTGCGAAGGTCTGCCAGACTTCATCTGGCGAGCGCCCGCAGGTTTTGATTAGGGAGCGGAGTACGCGGGAACACGTTGCAGAGTTATTAGGAGGGAGTTACTTTCAGTGCAGGCTCTTGAGCATAAAGCCAAGTGACAGACTAAAAGCATTCAAAGCAGCTCGTGCATAATTCCATCTGCCAGTAACAGCTTCTTCATTACAAGGAAAAGGAGGGAAGGAAATACAAAGAAAGCCGCACACAATATACCTATCCATTTGCAAGCTTGTTTTCTGCCATATATAATTGCAGTTATCGCTTTCCATTTATAAACCGGTAATTCACTTAGTGAATGTAATAATTCCTGTTATGTTTGATAGGAGCAGTAGGAATTCTGATGGAAGACTTAATCTGACATGTTTTGGCCCAATTTTAAAAGGGCATTTTGAAGCCTGACTCTTGCAATGGGTGTTGCAGCGGTGTTTTTGGGTAGCTGCAGCTGGTTTAACCAGGCAGGCGCTGGTGAGGACTGGGAGGAGGAGGGCTGGGACCAGCGGGTAGGACGGTGCTGCAGGAGGCAGTTATTTGGCATTTCTTTAGTTGTCTGACTTGGCAGCCTCTGAACTGGTCTGAAATTCTCGGATCCTGCCAGCTGCCTTTCGCGTCCAGGTTTCTGCCTGACACAAGGTCGTAAGAATTGCAATTCTTTGTTTTACTTCTTCATTGCTTTTCATGCTATACAAGTTCAAAGCTTCGAATGAGTTCGGACTGTGCTTTTGTCTTCCTGGGAAATTCACAGACAACATTGCGTGGTTTTAACACAGATTGAAAGTCGATGTGCTTCTGCCCAGCCCGGGAGCTGTGAGACCAGTAAGAGCAGCTTTGCTCCCAGTGCCTGGAGCCCAGCAGGGGGGGGACCGCCGGGGTGTAGGGTGCCGACACTGTGCGGTGCGTGGCACAGCGGCCACGACACGCTGTGGGAAACCCTCTAGAGAACATACAGGTCAAAAATATCTGGGAGAGTTAAGTCTTGAGGCCAGAAAATGGAACAAATAGATGTAAGTGTGTAAATACTAGTTGTTGCAAAGGCAAACAGAGGTGCTAATGAAGGGAAGAGCACAGAGACAAGCTGGATCACCTGCTTGTCTGATGATCTCACCATTTCACAAATGCACAAAACCAAGCGTTTTGGCCCAGATCAAGAAAACTATGGTGGTGTAAGTGCAGGTGTATTGAACGAAACAGGTGTAACAGAAAATGAAAATATCCAGTTACTCATCTGCAGGGCACTGCGCAGCCAAGGGCTTTGCAGTAATGCACCCAGCTGCACCTGCACCGCTTTTATGTAAGAATTCTTCCTACAAAAGTAAAAGTGGTGACACCACGTAAAGCCGAATGAATGTTTTATATCATTTCAGTCACGTTTTGTATTGCTAAAGCCGTGCTGGATGCCGAGGGAGTACTGCGCGCTGGTCGCTGGGGTGGCATGCCACCAGGACAGAACCGTCCCCCGTCTCGGAGCGCTTGGGGCAGCTCTGCTCCTTCGTCAGCTCTGCTCTGGCAGCGCAGGCACGGCCACCTCCGGCAGCGTAGTCACGTACCAACCGAGCAGCTTCCCTGTGTGGCTCTACTGCTGCTGGAATTTGGCCCAGGCAGCCCGTTGGAATAGCAGAAAGGCCAGACCAGCTTTTTAAAATTTACACGGAAATCTATGGTCAAGTTTCAGAGAAACCACAGTCCCTCAGCTGAACTGAACTACAGTTCCTTCACCTAAATACACTTAAGCTCCTCTCGCTATCCAGGGACGGGGGTTTTACCACAACCTGAGCTTGCCGCTCAAGACACAATGCTCTACACGTGTTGCTCAAATGAGATTGTAGCCGTCAACACCCGAATGCATACACCCGACCGCTGCGGTACTGCTCCTGTGGGGTGTCCGCCAGAAAGAGGGGCCACAAAGCGATTTCCTCCATGTCAGCCAGAACTCCCAGCACCCTCCCAGGCCCAACAACCCCTTTTTGACCTATTTGCTCAAACAAGCAGGTGCGCTCTGCAACTGCAGCAGATTGCAACTGAAATTGCAATTCATAGCAAGGATGGGAACATTCCTTTCTCTCCCAGCTAGCGATGGTTTTCCCACTAGTGAGGGAAGCTAATGGTTTAAACTGAAACTTGTTTCTCTATTTCATAAAGAATTATTTCTAACTTTTATTTTTAGTAAGAACAGTGAAAGTAGTCGTATGTCATACCTGAAGCATAAGTTTCAGAAGTTTTGGGTGTTACCGGTTTCTTGATTCAGACACTTTTCATTTTCTGTACGTGACCATTGAGCATTTAAGGGTGAAGAGGCGGGTTGTGGCGCATGCTGATTCTGGGACTTGGAAGAAAACTTGAAAGCGCTGCCTCTTGGGCAAACTGGACAGAACAAATCTGATTTACAGACTGGTGCTGGATTTCCGAAAGCGCTTATGTAGTTTAAGACCACAAGTACCACTGACTTGAAAGTCAATAAGATGTTTTTGAGAATCCAGTCCACAGCTGGCTATTCTGTAACATGTAAATTCTCGTGCAGCAAAGGCACACAAAAACTGCCCCAAATGACCCCCAGCACACAACCACGGGAGGTCGTGCCTCTGGCAGCCCCGTGGGGGACCAAGGAAAGGTTCCAGCAGGCTTAAAATCTTGAAAGAGAAACTTAATATCTAGGCCAGGAAAGTTTCAGCACAGGCATGGGGATTTGGGGGGAGGTCGGTATTGTGTATTTCTAGACTGGAGTCACAGGGCTTCTCTGCCTTTGGGTATTTCCCTGCTTGCTCTGCTGCTCCCAAAGGGGTAAGTTACCAGCACAACTTGGAGTTGCAGAATTTCTTTTTTTTTTTGGTGAGGATTGATTTTGTCGTTCCTCAGGCAGCCAGTTTAGGTATTTTCATTAGGGAACTAGGCTGTCTGTGTACTGAGGAAGAGAGAGGGGCAGATTCGAAGATGGGAATACCTTCCTTTGGATTCACAGCAAACCAAAACACAGCGAAGCCCTGGGCAGTCACGGGCCATCTTTTATTAGTGGAATTACTTAGCTCCGTGGGGTTTTTCCCAAGTAGAGTCCCAGAGTCAGGACTCCTAAACCCCTATTTCTGGGCAATGAGAGCAGGAGAAGGCAAGGTACCCCTTCAGTCTGTTGCAGCAGAGATGAGGTTTAAGGTTGCGTGATGATGTTATGGTTTGTACTCACATTAATGTTATACCAATGTGGAGACAAAAAAGATTTACTATTCCTGGATGCTTACATTTTTATTGTATTCAATTTTTATTGGAACTGTAGCTGTAGTAACTAGCGTGTTTTCTCTTCCTGTGCTGCTTTTCCTTCCCTGCTATCACGCTCAAAAAATGAAGAAAGGTGTCACAGCAGGAGAAGTGCATCTGCGTTGCCGTGCTTTGACAGCTTCTCCATTTCTGCCCACGGATTCTTATCCGTGCACTGTAAACACAGATATTTCAGTTTGCATTTTTCTCCTTTCATAATATTATTTATTTATAACAGAAAATAAAAATTAATGTGTCAGGTCTCTCTAGCATACTTCCAGACTACCTGGTGGAATTTCAACTGAGGCAGGGGAAAGCTCGTTAAGGGAGGCATTTTCCTCCAAACCTGTTACAGCCTTTACAGAAGGGGCTAAAATTAAGGTTGGAAAGGTGCCTCTTCATTGCTTTTTTCCTAACAGGAAACCTGATTTTGCTCCCAGTCTGACAAACCCATCTAATCTTTGTAATCCTACCAGCTCTCATTTTTCTTTTTCTCATCCTGCAGTATTTTCTGCTCTTTGCTGAGCTGATTGTCCGGAGGAGGTAATGAGTTTTGTGGGAGCAGGAGGCCGGTCAGACGTTCAGCGATGATGGCTCTTGTGGCACACGGAGAGGAGAGGGCTCTCGCCTGGGAGCGCTCTGCTGAGCATCGCCTGGCTCAGTGAACGCATTCCCTGCTGCTGGGAAGTTTAACAGCCCCCCGAGCGCGGGCGCTCCCTTCGGTGGCACCAAACGTGTGTGTGTGATCTATATACACGCGGTATAGGGGAGCCTGTGTCCTCTGGCAGTAACACTCCGTGCTGCTGGAAGACCGAGGAGAACTCAAATGTAAGTGGTCAGTGACATTCTGTATCGGCCCCCATCAATCTGCCCACTTGGGGAAAATAGCTTGGAGCTGGAGACATACCTGGCTGATTTTGAATCCGTGCCCATTTGTGCCTTCCACGTCGGGGAGTTCATTCGGGAACAGTTAGTTCACCCTTGTGAAAACATGAGCCTGCTGCTGCTGCTGCCAAGGGCGGCGGCAGCTTCGGTTATCCGGTGCCCGGGGACACATTTCCAAACCAGCAGAGTCCTTGGAAGGTTTACTTCAGCGCCTGTCCTTGGCTCCAGTATAGACATAGAATAAATACCCGTTACCACCCTTAACCAAAGCGGATGTATTCTTCGGGCAGCCCTCCAGCGCCGTGCCAAGCGCGAAGCCTGTCACGCTGCAGTCGGAGCAAACAGGTTACTTGTTCGTCTCTTTTTCCTGAGCATGTTGCATCTGTTTGTGGTCTCTTCCCACAAAATGGTTAGTTGCTGGAGTGGTATCGGTGGGAAAGCCTGAGCTTTCCTGTCCCCGGGGGGTTGTTACACCTCCCTCCAGAGCCGGCGCAGGGGGCTGGGGGTCCCGGGTGCCCGGGGCCCAGCCTCTCCCACGGGACTGGCCCCCACCGCCTTGACGGAGCCAGGTCCCCCCTTCCCAGCGAGCGCGGGAATGTGAGCGGGTTCGGCCGGCTCGGGAGGGCGTGCGGGAGCCCCGCGGGCCCCGGGCAGCTGGTGAGGCTGCTGGCACCGGGAGGCTGAACGGCGCCAGCCTTGGAGGTGCAACCCGAGGCCAGACCAGCCACCTAGAGCCATAAATGAGCCTTAATTAGAAAGCGTAAAATGAGCATGTGAGGATTCTCTTAATTGGGACACCACAGTGGAGCCATTATCTCCCGTAAAGGCAGAGTAATTTATTCTGTAGAGCTTTGAATGTAGCACGTTCATGTGCGGGAGGAAGAATT
The DNA here is from genome assembly GCA_013398295.1 of Chionis minor. Taxonomy (NCBI): domain Eukaryota; kingdom Metazoa; phylum Chordata; class Aves; order Charadriiformes; family Chionidae; genus Chionis; species Chionis minor. Next base: position 111,509 of record VZSF01004788.1, read on the forward strand.
CATGGCCAGGTGATAAGTCTAAAAAGACAAAATACAATATCCATTAAAGTAAATTCATAAAATATTCCCTGCGTTTCCTTTTTTGGTTTGTATTTTTTAGTCTTTTTACGGTAACTTATTTGATAAAAGACGAGATGAACATTTCATGCCTAATCAACACCTGGTAAAACACCACTTTACTTCTCGATACTGACCAAGTGTCACCATTAAGCAGAATATTTAATAATGCTGTCATGCTTAAGCAGCAGCTATTGTCAGTTAGTATCATGAAACAGAATTGCTTTCCTTGAGGAAAACCCAATTAAGAGAATTCTGAAGAACAGGGAGTAGTCTGCGGCGCTCCTAACGCTATTGATCATGCAGCACATTCCTTTGATGACTGTTCAAGGCCCACAATCTTCTGTGAGGATGGCTGCATTTGTCATGTATGTGAACACGTATGGAAAACAAAATAATAATTTTTTTTTAATTTTTTTCATTTTGGATTTACTGAAACCTCGTAACTGCTCATTCAGACTTTGGGTTCCTGTTCTACGTATGAAGGCCTATAATGCAAGCTCAAATCTGACGGATTAACATTCAAACATTCAGACATCTACCAGTAACATTCACTCGGTCAAAAACAGAGCAACATAAATTGCTTGAGAAGGTGTAAATTAATTGCTCCCCAAATCAAATCCGTAACGCCTCTGATGTAATTTGTGTCAGTGCTATAGGAAAAAGAGATCATACAGCATCAAGAACGGACTGTGTGTGCCCGAATGAAGATCTTTTTGTCATGCAGATACCTCTGAAAGATGTGTGTCCCGGCTGCTTTTTCATTGTTTCTCAACGTATTTGTGAATGGGCGCTGATTTAAAATAATGCTAGAAGACGGGAGTCTAATATTTAGATTTTTAGTTCAATTTTCGGGTGCTAGGGAGTTTTGCTAACAGAGCACAGTCATTCCAACCGGGATGCAGTTTTGTTAGAGCGGAAGAGACTCGAGCCGCTCGCCTTCCCTGGCCTCGGGAGCGGCTGCTCTGGTGGCCGGTGAGGCACCGGTTACGGCAGAGGAAGACGGGGAAGTTTGTTTCCTCAGCTGCATCTTTGATGCAGATAAACACAGCATATCGGTTCCCAGCTGTAGCAACCTGGCACCTTTCATGGCCATCGTCATGGAAGCCTTTGAGCTCGCTGTAGTCTGATATCTATCCTAATTTGCATTCTACTTGCAATTAAAAGCCAGTCTTTCATAAAAGCAGGCTGCATTGGTAAAATCAGGGCCAGTAGCACAACAACAAATTGTGGCGTGCTCTTTGTGACACAAAACTGTGGAGGAATGGCAAAAATACCTTACTCTTCAATGGGAAATACAATGCCAGAGACTGTGTTAAAGCTAAAGGAAGACATGAAATGCAACCAACAAAATGATGTAACACGGGCTAATGATTTCTATCCCATAGTTCTGTCTAACTTGGCACCAAATGCTGCAGGTGTACGAAAGCCGGCATTAAACCCCACAAAAGCTGACTGAAGTCTCTGCTCTGGCTTCAATATGCTTTGCAGTAGAAGCTGAATTTTTTGGGGGTGTCAAGTATACAGCCACTTATTTTATTTTCTAAAATACCCAGGAGTTTCTCATCTCGCAGTGTTACGGTTCTTGCCAGGTTTAAAATTCCTCTTTGTAAACACAGCTAGTGCAGAGTCAAGCATTTTTCAGAGCAATTTTCACAACTTGGCCTCTGTAGGACCATGAAGCGTCCTGGGAAGTACGGAAAAAGGTTCTGGAAATCCTACAGAAAGTGTATACGGAGTGCTTTCAAAATTAGTGCAGCTTTTTGGGAGTGCACTGGCAAAGACTCACGTCTGCGGCCCTTTGCGGAAAATGCATTTTTGTTTGGTTTTGCATCTACCTTTTATTCCGTGCGGAGGGTCGGGAGCGGGGCTGCTGGTCCAGTTCCCCTGCTCGTCCGAGCTGAGCAGCCGTTGGCTTTTGTGCCGGGTTCGGGAGGGCCAGGCCTTTGGGTACGGCTCAGAGGGGTCTCGTGTTCAGAGCAGTGACGAGTTTTGCACTGTTTTTCCGGCTTCCAAACTCCTTCCCCAAGGCTCCCTGTGTTCATCTTTCCTGGGGCTCAGCAGGGTTTTCCCGCAGTCCGTGTGGCTGCGGGCTGGGGTTCGGCACGGTGCCCCGGGAATGCCGCACCGCTTCGTTAGCACAGTAGTCCCAGGTGAAAACTTTGCGTTCGGTGGAGACGCTTCATCGCTTGGACATTTTCTGGTGCAAAGACAACCAGGAAATATAGGGAAAACCAGTCAGGTGCCGCACGCCTGTGGGAGCCGCGCAGGGACGGCCACCAGCCTGCAGCCCCGGGACCTGCCCCCTGCGCCCTCTCTCCGAAGAGCAAGAAGGAGGCCCCCTGAAGGTATTATTCTGGAACGCCGGGTACGCTTGGAGTCTAAATCACATCTGACTTGGTGAATGGCTCATACAAACGGGGCTCTGCGCCCAGTGAACGCCACGGCTGTGGGGTTTGTCACCCCCGAGCTGATGCTTACAGCAGCGAGTTGAGGGCAGCGGGGCTGGCGGCGGCGCGCGGTTTCCGATCTGGGGCGCAGCACCCGCGTGGTCTGTGGTATGGGAGCAGCTTTCCTCCCTCTCTGCGGCTCCGCGGTCGTGCCCACCCGGGCGCGTGCTCAGCCCGGCTGTCGTGGAGCTTCCCCCGGGAGCAGCGCGGGTGCGCCCGGCACTGGCTCCCGGTACCTGCCGCTGCTCCGCTGCCCCTTCGCCTTCTCCTGCCCTAACGAAGCAGCGTAGGGTCTGACAGACTGCGACAAGAGAGCGTGCTCTTTCACAGAGCTGTTTGTTAGCTTGTTAAAAAAAATAAAAATCATAATTGTGATAACAGGTTATAAAATCATTCCTTAAATAGCAACATCTACCCTTATCCTATCAGTAAAAATGTGTGGCCAGGAGATTGGGAATCAGTCAAATGAGTCATATTATGGGTAAATTTTATCACTTCCAGTGTAGGGAAGAAAGTAATTTCCATTTCTTTCTAGAGCGCAGTGAGCCAATTTGCTCTGAGGCTGATCCGTCGGCTAAATTGTGGGGAGTCACGCGGCAGACGCCGTTTTGATGGCAACGGGGATGTGCGTGTGGGGAGAGAGTTAAAATGCTCCGTCAAATTCTTCAGTTCCTCCCTCTCTCCTACCCTCCGTGCTGCATCCGACACCTCTTCACTTAATCCCGTCTCAGTGTCTCTCCTGCACCGTTTTTATCGCTTGTCAAGTCATTAGGGATGGTTTAATCACCGCCTGATCATGGCGCTCGTCTCCGAGGTCTTTCCAAAAGCGCCGCCGGCGGACGCGTGTGCGCAGAGGCTGGTGGAGCCGGTGCTGGGCAGTGCTGCGGTTCGGACACTTTGCAGTGGAGAGAAAGAGCTTTAGTGTCAAATCAGGCTCTTTAATGCCAAAAGCCAGCTCGGCTTCTTCGGGCCGCCCCGGAAAGCCCCTGCTCTCGGTTCCGAAAGCCGCTCGCCTCCGGGCCGCTCCTTTGGCGCCGGAGCTCTTCCCTGCGGGAGCAGCAGGCACGGGGCTCCACGAGACCAACACGCTACAGAGCCCCCCCTGTTCTGCAGGGACCTTCGCGGCGCTCTTCCTTCTGGCTCCTGCTGCCTGAAATTGCTCTTTCCGTTTTCATTTCAGTCGGGTGTGTTTGCTGACCGTGTCAATTTTCGTTTCAAATGGCCTGTGTGTGCTGCCTGCGAGGCAAACGCTTCCCTTACGGGTCTTAAGTGACAAAGTCAAGGTTAGTAAGGCTAATATCTGACCCTCCTGAAATAATAGTAATAATAATAATAAAAATAATAATAAAAAAATAGAAATGGAAAACCTCACAGAATTCCATTCAGTTATTTTTTTCTGCTTTGAATAAATTAAACTGCCCACCCTTTTTGGGGAGAGGGAAAAAGAGTAGGATAGGGGAAAACATCAAGGGCACAAAATTCATTAGAAAAAGTCACCAAAATATATGCAAGATGAGAGCAGGATAATGTGGCAATACACAACTGAGGAAAAATAGCTGGTTTGAAAACAGTTTTAAAAAATTATAAAGCTATATGTACATTAAGGTGTTTTTATGCCCTTGCAGCTGCACAAAGGGGACAGCAAAGGGCTATGAAGATGATTCCAGGGGGCTGGAACATCTTAGGAGGAAAGGCTGAGGGAGTTGGGTCTCTTTAGGCTGGGAAGAGCAGGCTGAGGGGGGATCCCATCAGTGCTGAGCAATACTTCCAGGGAGGGGGCCGGGAGCAGGGGGGGCAGGCTTTTTCCAGTGCCCAGTGACAGGACAAGAGGTGACGGGCACAAACTAGACCATAGGAAGTTCCATCTGACCACAAGGAGGAACTTCTTTCCTTGGAGGGCGGCAGAGCCCTGGCACAGGCTGCCCAGAGAGGTGGTGGAGTCTCCCACTCTGGAGACATTCCCAACCCGCCCAGATGCCATCCTGTGCCCCCTGCTGTAGGTGACCTGCTCTGGCAGGGGGTTGGACCGGATGATCTCCAGAGGTCCCTGTCAACCCCTAACATTCTGGGATTCTGGGATCCTGTGAAAGGTTTAATAGCAAAGCCCGATTTTGCCCAGCACTGTCCTGGTTATGGCTTTTTACAGTATTCCCACACTTGGTGGGATGAAAGGCGAAGTCTGTGTGGGCGGAGAAGCTAGGCGGTTTTGGGGGTGGATGAAACCTGGCAAGCCTGGTGGCATCAGCTGCTTTTGGGGGCAGGAGAGAACAGAATTTGACTAATACCAAACCCTCTCGCCGAATCAAGTCAGTAAAGCGGCAATCTATTGGATCCGTAATAAATAAAATTGCAGCTCCACCGCTGCAATTTCCCTTTTCTGTGTGCTAATGCCCGATGCTCGTGTGCGATCCGGCAGCTGCCTTTACCTCATGCCCTTCCCCTGAAAGAACCAGCAATATCTGCCCTAAAAATGCTTCCCCAGCTGCCGAGGTAGCAAAGGGACCCCTCAGCAGAAGCGCTGAACCCTTGCACCGATCGCACCTGAACTTGAGCAAAAGGAGAGGATAACCACTTCAGAAACGGCTCCTATCCCACGTAAGCACTTCTCTGTAGGTCTAAGTCATTGCCGTGCAGGCTGAACTGAGAATATCTAGCTTATTTGCATTTAATTTGTTTATTTTACCAGTATTTCATGACTGGATCCAGGAATGCATCTTTTATTCCGGTGTGCTAGCAAGTTCCCATACTACTGATGATAAATGTTGAAGAAACTAATTAAAAAAAGATAACTATTAAAATTACTGTCCTTTATTAGAACAAATACCTGATATTTTGTGTTTTGTGGGTTAGAAGAAATAACCTTTTTTGAATGTTATAAGCATAGACCTGTAAGTGTTCCTCAAGCACCAGACTCTAATGTACATGTCCTCCTTACGAACACCTAAATTCCATTTCTTCAGTTCTTGCGGTTTTGCTGCCATTTCATTTATTGCGTAGGAATCAATATTCTTTCAAGCATGTCTTGGTAATATAAAAATGAATAACACAAGGTACATATTTTGCACAGTAAACAGGAGCCAGAAAGGTTGTCGGTGCCTCTGTTCCAAAACTGGATAGTACTTATAATTCAGTAATGAACCTTTTAATTCAGTCTCAATAAATTGCTTATGAGCCCCTTGAAAGGAACTGACAAGAACTTTCATAAAAATTAACTCCATTATCTTTCCTTGGTAGCGAAGGCATGTCAAACATAAAGAATCCTACAATTGTTCTGCAGGAATACTTTATATTTGTTTTTTAATTAAGGCATTTTAAAAATCAGTTCCTTTTGAAAGTTCACTGCTGGCAGTTATTGAAAAGTTATTTAGGGCAGTTTTCTTATATTTCCTCTGTACCGGAGTAATTTACTGAACTACGAAGACCCTTAACCGCGTGCAGAAATTTGCGATTTAACTAATCTCTGGTTTTAACTGGGACGTTCAGACTCATAGCAAGCTCTTTGATGATCTGGACTTTGTTAGCGATAGAGTTTTCCCATAGACACTGGGATGGCAAAAGATCTTCATAGTCACTTATTCTTTCCTTTCCTCCACCACGGTGCACCAGTGTTCCCCATGGAAGAAACCCCAATGTTGGCATGTTTTTAAATGCTGTGAATAATTAACGTACCAGAACAGTGACATTTACAGAATCCTCTCTGACAGTAAGAGGTTTTGTATTTTCACAAGAGACTGAAACAAATACAGATGCTTAATTGTGGAAATGTGGATGCCTTTGGAAGTTGGAGCTTTAGTCTTGGGAGGTGAATTTTCCTTGATGGCTATTAGTTGCCTTGACTCACATTTTGCAGCTCCTCTCCAGCCTTTTCTTTTGACTCCCTTTTGCTAGTTGCAAGAAATCCTTCCTCTAAATTCTCTTCTTTCTCTTTCCCTTCTGCTCTTGCTGTTGTCGGGGACCCGCTTTGTCAGCGGCTCCGCACTAAGGTGCCGTGAGGAAGGAAAGAAGCCGGCCAGGGGTGGGCGATGGGGAGCAACACGCCAGCGTGAGAGAACAAAGACTCTCAGCTCCACCTAAAAATAATATTGCTTTGGTACCATCAAGCTCCACTCTCTGGAGAAGTGAAAATCCTTTGTTGTTTTGGACAAGTTTAAAAACTCAATTCTCTTTATGAAGTCTTCTTTTTATTTCCCCTGAAAAATGTCAGTGCTTCCGTCAGTCAAAAACGCAGCCCAACAGATCTTTCAGGCTCTGCTGTCTCTGGTCTTCCCAGCTATTCACCGCTACCTCTCTCCTTCTTGAATTATTGACTTACTACTGATAAATACATGCCTTCAAATACAAATTAGCGTATACAGAATTTTCATCTGTATAATTATAAAAAGAAGTCTTGCACTTTCGGGGGCTGTCTACTCCATTTCGTCTCATTTTATTTCTAACCGCTCCCGCTCCAGCCTTTACTGACATTTATAACATCCTTTTACTCTGGCATCGAGTACTTTTGCAGTTGACCCAACAGAGATAAATACCACCCTATAGGGATCCAGGCAGATATGAATTTTCATGACCCCTTTCATATGTATAAGATTGACAGGGGTTGCCTTTCCAAAGAGAAACTGTTATTCAATTTCAGAAACAAAGCACCCGCTCTTTAAACTGATTTAAACCAAAGAATGAGTCAATAAGAAAGAAATGAAATTACTGGGCCTTGCTCTTCTGTACTGGAATTAACTCTTTCCTTCCTGACTGAGTAGGAGAGGGTGGGAACTCAGGATGCACCAGCGTAACGCTCACTACTTCTTTACCGACAAAATGCTTGTAAGGATTTAATGGAATATCTTAATGCATTATGTTTTGTCAAACTGAATTACGTATCATATTTTCGAATGCAGTTTTAAATGTAATACCTTAGAAGGGAAGTCAAGTTGGTGATAAATAGAAATGACATACTGTGCTTAAAATTAAAAAAGAAAAAAAAAGCGCCATGTATAGAAAGCTGAGTACACACATCTAAGCAAATTTAGGGGTATATTTTTGTTTTGCCTTCAGGAAAAAGACAGCAATCTATACCATAACCTGAAAAGATAGGTGCGGACGGGACACGGCTTTTGTCTTTTTACAGAAATAGACTGTCATTAATACGCTCCATGCCAAAGTTCATCATGAGCCGCTCTCCAGCCAGGTAGAAGCAGCAGCAGCAGCCTTTCTTTCCAAGAAGGGCTCCTACGGTTAGGGGACACCTAAGACATTCTCTAGTTGCTTTTATACTGGTTGCAGATAATTTATTTTTTGGAATTGCGATGGACCTTGAGCTGGCTATTGCTTATTTACAGGTACTGTTACGAGTAAAACAAAGGACCTACTACTTGTGTTTGATACAGTCTTCGCTCTTCCACTGTATTTCAAGGGGAGCTTGACCATATTTTCGAGCAGTTGGAAATTCCGTTGTAAGGGTTGTATTTTGAAGTCCTCTGGACAACGTTTGGTGGACTCAGGCATCGTGATGTATCGTCTTACAAGCCCTTGGGGGAATATGGTTGGGTCTTCATTTACTAATAGGCATTACTAGAGTAGGTATTTCCAGTTGGGGAGACCAGAACAGTTCGAACACCCACTCAAACACCCACTCTCCTCTACCTAAACCCACATTTTTTCTCTCTCTTGAACTGGGTTCTGTCATACTATGAAAAATAAGAACCAGGTGGTCTGTGGAGCCCAGCAGAGTTGCCTGTGTCTTTCCTGCAGAGGTTGCTCAGCTACAGCGATGGCAGGGAAGCGCAAGCGTGGGTGCGTGAATGACCGGTCCTACACCTGTGTGAAAGGACAATGGGGAACAATGGGAAACACCTTGCGTTGGCATAGTTGTGTCACTGTAAGAGCCGCTCGTAACTGAAGTACATTTGAAACAAACGGAGTCAAATTAGGGTTACGTCAGTTCTAAGTAACGTATTGCTCTAACATAGACCTGTTTAAGCTACTGGATGTTTCCTGGGACAAAGGCAGGAGGGAGCACCAGGAGGAAGCCGTTCAGTGGGACGTACGTGAGAACCTCGCCTGCGGCTTGGGCATGTCTTTCGTGCTCAGCAGTCCCATGGGGCTCGGGGGGGTATGGGGAACTCCGTTATGGAGCTGAAATCAGGGAGTGAAAAGATTGACCAAAGCCTATGTTGAAGCCTAGGAGATGTGAATCGCTGCAGGAGAATTTGAGCTAGTTACTTGAGTTCAGATACACTGGATTCCACTGTGACTCCAAGTATGGAAAATGATACTCCAAAGCTAAATCTGAAATTGGGGCCCTTCAGGACAGGAGTTTTCCCAAAGTGCTGAACTTTCAGCAACATCACAGGGGCTTGAGTGGAGCATTCAAACGTGAGCATCTTGGAAGAGCAGTTTGATTTTAAAGCAACATAAATAAGGATTAAGGTACATAACTCTCCTGTCTCTAAGCTGGGATTCTCAAGTGGCTTTACGAGGCTAAGAGCACGTATAGGAACTCTCTCTCACCATAAGCATGTTTCCCTGAGGGCACGTTTCCCCTCGGATCTCTAGAAACAGTTCTATTTTTAGGTGTGTTATTTAAAATGTTACACTGATGGCACATCTAAGCATTGCTATAAACCTCTCAAAATGCTTTAATAAGAATTATTTTAAAGCATTTTTCTGGCTTAGTTGCAGCTAGAAATAACTGAAATAAGAAGCCATTAGGAAGCTAGTCACACTTCTTTAAAATTGATACTAAGCTGTTCATAACACATTCCGAACAAAATAACATTTTTTATTTGTTCATTAGAGAATGTGCCTTAAGGAGGATGGATTTTATTGCAGAAAACTAAAATAGTTATGCGCAGAATAAATACGTGGCAAAACAAGGAGGTAGAGGAAGAATCTTGAAGACCTATAGACCGTAGAGTGTGACCCGTTGTTGCAGTAACACGGCTGGTGCGGCGGCTGTCCGCACCACAGGCTGAGCAGGAACCTGTACTTACAGATGTCTTGATGATGTGTGGGACTCTGCGAGAGAACTGGAAGTACTGGATTACGAGGAAATGACTATTTGACGTGCATTTCCCCGCTATCGTCTGCAGTTGGCTCTCAGTTCTGTCCTGCTGACGCCTGTTATCAGCAGCAATGCAGACATGGCTGCTCAGCGCAGGCTGTGCGTCTATTAAGGCTGCATATACAAAACAAGACAAGCGGCAGCTTTTTCTGCCTGTCTTGGTGTCATTGCCGTGACGATATGTCACCGTAGGTGCTGTGAATTTAGAACTGAAATTCGGCTATACCGAGGGGCTTTCCTGCAGGCAGACGGCGGGTGCTGCTGCCCGGATAGACCCTCCAGCGGAAGAAGCGTGTGTGTGTGTGTGTGTGTTCACGTGCTCTTCTGCTCCTCTGGCCTGGCTACAGCCGCCTGCACGGCCTTTCCCTCAGCCCCAGCCCCATTTCCGCCGTTACGCCCTCGGGAAAGCTGGGGATTGCTCAGCCCAGCCCGTGGGTAGCACAAACATCTCTGCTCACCCCCGGCCGCGCGAACAGTAGTAACAGCGACCGACGGTTCGCTTTTGCGGGGACATAGGAGTATAACACGAAGGTTTTAGAAATGCCCTCGAAACAGTTTTGCATCCTAGCCAGTGGGGAAGGTACGGCGAGGCTGGCCAAACGAAGCCCGTGCCTCGCAGGAGGGGAGGGTCTGCTGTGGGAGCGCTGCCCGTGACCGGGTGACCGATCCCGGAGGTGCTCGCAGAAGGCGAACTGCGCGGTGCCGACCATCCGCGGAGCAGAGATGCGTCTGTCTTGGCTCGTCCTGGTGAGGTGCCGTCTGCTCCCCTGAGGAGCCTCAGCACCGCGCTGCTCCTTGCCGTGCAGGGGGGGACCAGGCGCAGAGCCCCAGACCCTGCTGGTTTCCGCTCGGTTCCCTGGGCTCTGAAGGACGCTTACATTTAGATCTCGTTACGGCCACGCACCAAAACCTACCAAATCCTTCAAAAGCCTTTAAAGTGGGAAGCTGTATTTTATTTGTGGCGCTTGCACAGTGGTAGACCTTTCCTTCCCTCCCCTTCCCAGGCTCAGAGGTCACCCTGCTCTTCCACACAGCATTTACGGCCGTATTTGCTTTCCTTTCAGGCACAGCACCAGTTTAGACCCGGGGCAGGCGGCGGCAGCCGCCCGTGCCGCGCTGCATCATGTGGCACACGGGGCAGCAACTGTCCTGCTGTTTCTCTGCTCTAATAAATGAGGAACCTGTGGGTAAATTACAGCTTGTGGTGCATGATCACGGACATTGGAAGTGGCTGCACCGCAGTTGTCTTAGCAACAGCCACATCCCTCAAGCTAAAGAACAGCTTCTCAACTCACAAGCGGATAAAGAGACATTGATGCTTTGGAAAAATACATGCACGTTGTATTAAGTGTTCTCCTCCCCGTTAGCAATAATTTCCAGGGAAAGCCTGTGATAAATAGACGCTCTCTCTTTCACATGAGGGGCTTGCGGTCTTTGATGCGCTGTGGGACGCTGTAACCAAGAGGACATGCGCACGGTGAACCTGCAGAAAGCAAAATGCCCTTATGCTATTCTGTCTGACCAGGGACCTGTTCTGCAGCTATGAAAAAGCTCTTGGCAGAAACCTGACGAGTTGCCACAGAGGGGCTGGGCAGGGCCGGCCTCATCCCGGGGCGGCTCGTACACGGGAAAGGCTCCCCTACCTGTTGGTGGCTTTGGACTGGAGCTGTGCCCATAAAACAAGCTTCTAGAATCCATCCCTGTGAGTGGGAGGAAATAACGGATACAGGCACCAAAACGTGAATCACTCAGTTGCTTTTCTTAATGCATGTTTTTAAATACGTTGATTGCGTGAGGCTGGCGGGGTGAGCTGGGCTCGGGGCCCTGCAACGGTGCCTGATGCAGCTCCGTGACGGCTGTTTGCTGTGCTTTTATCCTGCGCTGAAAGGACGGTGATTACTCTATCAGGACTGGATAATTTTCAAAGATTTTACTGGGAATTATTAGTTTTACTGCTCTAATAAACATATAATTAGACAATGCCTCTGTATTATTGGATCCTAGTCTGCTTTGTACACAATGGATTTACAGCGTGTCAGTAAATATTGAAGCTGTGATGCGGTAATTAAGATTTACATAAACCTTCTCTGGGAGGAGGACGAGCAGTTTCTCTGTGAGTCTCGGCTGAAGCGCTGCAGTGGCAGGGAAGTGTCTGAATGTGAGGAGGAAGCGCTGGCTGCTTCACGCCTTTCTCCCCCGAGTTACCTGGTTTTGTTCAAGATTCCAGCTCTAAATCTGGCACCGTCTGCACTGTAGGGAACAGAAGCCCTTCGCGCAGCCCAGGACGCGCTCCCTGACATAAGCCCAGGCAAACGAACATCTAATCTGCAACCTGAGAGATAACCTTGACGCAGGAGAGCGAACGAGGGAGCTCTCTTCCTCTGCTGCCCTGTACAGCTCTATTCAATTTGCCATGCCCTGAACTGTCAAATGCCTTCACCGAAGGACTGGAGCTGAGATGTTCAAACCTGACGTTTGATTAAAAGCACAGCATACTTCATCAGAAGTGGTGAACCGTTTTCGGGAGGAAAAAAAGCAATGTCCTTGCCCATGGCAGGGGGTTGGAACTGGATGATCTTGAATGTCCCTTCCGACCCAAACCATTTGATGATTCAATTATTCTAAAAAAGATCCTAAAAGATATTGAATTATCAATCAAACAAATTGCTGTTTAGATACCATGTTTTATGATGGTTGGATATTAGGAAAAACTTCTTTATGGAAAGGGTTGTCAAGCATTGGAACAGGCTGCCCAGGGAGGGGGTGGAATCGCCGTCCCTGGAGGTATTTAAAAGCCGGGCAGACGTGGTGCTGAGGGACATGGGTTAGGGGTGGTTTTTTGGCAGAGGTTTATGGTTGGACTTGATGATCTTGAAGGTCTCTTCCAACCCAAGTGATTCTGTGATTCTATGACAGTGTTGTGAAAGTTGCTCACAAGCAGTGCGGCTCTTGACAGGAGGAGTGCGTTGAGGTTAGCCTCAGCCTCGCGCAGCGCACACCCCGCCGGCCGTCCCAGCTGGGGAACGTTCCGGGTACGCGCACCCGCGGCTTCCTTTCCATGAGGTGATGATTTACCCTGACACGACGTGATGTAAGCTGCTTCTGGGGAAGATTAGCAGAACGGGTCCCAGCAATATAAAATGATGAAGACGACCTTTATCAGCGCATCCTTTATCTCCGGCTGTAATGCTGTCCCACCATCGGGGCTACGAGGCGGGAACGGCTGGACTCCAACGCGCGTTGGAGCGAGCAGGGTTCAAAGGGGCCACATTGATTCCCACGGTGGACAACCCTAACGAGGCTGAAGGACATTGAGTGACGACGGGAGTTGGGCAGGAGGAAGCTGTTCCTTCCGTGTCTCCGGTCGTCACGCTGACAGCATGGAGCTGCACGGTATTTCCGCTGGCCAAACTGGGCAGAGTGCCCTACGCAACCTTGCACTGCCGCACAGTCCCTACCCTGGTTTGTTTTAAAAACTCAGTTTTATGGTGGAGAAAGGACTCGTGGAAGTGTACTGCGTGTCTGTGTGCGCTTCCCTGCCTCTAGTAGCTGCTGAGCCCAGCAGACACTACGGGGGAACGCAGCAGAAGGGCTCTCAGCAGCAAGGATGCTCTTCCCACCGGGATGGGAACGGACAGCTGAGTCACGAGTCCCGTTGGCGCCCGCACTAAGGGAAGGTGGTGGGGGAGCCCTCACGCCAGCTTGTGGGCAGGAATTTGCGAGGCAGAAAGACTTAACAAGTGCCCCCGCTCTCTGAAAAGCTTCAGCCTCAGCTCTTCAGGCAGCCACGGCACACAGAGGTGTAGGAAACCAGGGGTTCGTTAATCCTGGCGCTCACAAAGCCGCTCTCGGTACAACGGCTGCTCACCGAGGCCAGTCCCAATGGACCACCAGTGGAGACTGGGGTAGAAGCACCTACAGTGTACTCAGTTGGATTAAATACTGCCTTTGGAGTTGGGTTTTTTTCTACAAGAGATGAGCACTAGGCATCTTTGAATTTCCCTTTGGAATCAAACACCCTCCAGAAAGACACCGCTCCCAAGACGCAAGGTCTTCCCAGCGTAGCCTGGGTGATCCCGCGCGCGGTCGGTGCGAGATCAGCGCTGTCTGTCGGGCTTTCCAGGGCCGAGCGCCTAAAGGTGGATTTTGACCGGGTGGCTGCTGGGTGCCGCGCACAGCCCCGCGCTCTCCTGTGGTAAATGGACGGGTGCCCTCTTGTCTCGGAAGTGCTGCCTCTCCCCCTCAGCCTGCTCATTACCAACCAAGCAGAAAAGAGGCTGGGGGGAGGAAAATGAGTTAGAGTAAATATTAAGGAAAATTAGACGGCACTTACAGTTATGTAATTTTGATTTCTGAATTGTGCTGCAGTAACATCTACCAGGCTTTTTCCTCAGGTAATTTGCATTCTCCCTCAAACGTTAACATTAACTCTTATTTTTGTCAAATTAAGGTGCTTTAAAAATTATTTTATAGGTAGTGCTTTGCAAAGTCCATAGAACAAACTATGTAATTATTACATTATGCTAAAAGTGTGAGTTTTATACTAATTACACTATAGATTCAATCCCTGAAATTTTGCCATAGTTCCTTCTATAGTACTGCTCTCCTGGGAATTGAATCGTTTGGCACCTGATTGCACTAATTACCGTTGAACTTTAGAACCTTTAATGCAGTGAAAATTCAAATATTTAACAGACACTGATATTTGCAGGGTGAAAAGGTGGAATTTATGCAGAAATATGATATCCAGTTTCTTTCTGTAATAATGCCAGTAACTTAGAGTTAACTCCTATTAATATTTATTACAGTAGTAAATGTAAGGAGTTGACATTATAATGTTATGATTATGATCAATAACACCTTGGCCCTAGGTGCGTTTTTCTGCTCTTGTTCCTTCTTTGCGTAACTTGATGTGGGAGGGGAGGCAGAAGCAATCTGCGAGTGAACCAGTTTATAAATATCCGATGCACATCCTGACCTATTTAAAGGGTCATGAAAGGGAGGTTATTGTCATCTCTAAATATAGGCGGCAGTTTCCATCCCTGTCAATAATGCAGAAAATGGTTTTCTACGCCCTCGTTCCTAACAAGAACGAAAGAAAATCTTCTGACGCGCAATGGCATGCGAAACGATGAACTTCCTAATCCGCGTGGTATTTTCATCCATTGGATTTGTGTAAGAAACGTCTTAGATGTCTTTACACCAAGTCATTTTGTATTCGACTGCCACCTCCCATTACACGTTTACCTGCTGATGAGCGGCTGGGACGCGTTACTTTGCTTTCCGAGCCTCGTTTAGGAGCGTATCCGCCAGAGACCAGAGCAGACACGTGCTAGGAGGAGAAGAACCAGAGAGGAATTTGGGTTCCTCCATCAGAAACACAGAGAATGACGTTCCCGAGTGTCTGATCTGTAACTGGTGGTTTAGGTAAACTTTTTGTGACCCGTTTTAGTTATTCGTCACACCACGTCACTGAAATTGCTTTTTGACTCACCCTCCGAGTGTCACTTAGTGGTCCGGATCCCTTAATTCTCACTGAAAACAGTCTAAATGCTTTTGTCTCTCACAAGCACATCTTTGAATATTAATTCTCTCTCTAGCACACATAAATGCCATCTCTCATGTATTTTGAGTTCTTTGCAAAGTCTCTAATAAGTTACCAGGGATGATACCTCTCTTGGTGGATTTCTGGTTTAATCATGCGGATTAGCTATTTGCAGGAGGCTCGACTGCTATGGGTTTTTTCCAAACTTTACTTCTGTTTGTACTTGGCATTGTCCTTGTCTTATTAAATCACTGGAATGGTCCCAGATCTTATCTGTATATTGCATGAATAATTTCAGCGGGTCATCATTTTCTGACAAAGCCACCTGCGTAACTTGTGAAGATTTGCTTGTCACATAAACCCAAACTTGTCTTTTCCCAGGATTGCTGGCATCAGCACTACCTCTAGGTAAAACCATGAAAACTTTATTTTTCTCCTCATAAAAAATCATTTGGTATTTATACTAGCGTCGTTGCTTCAAAGACATCTACCACTTTGAAGCTAATTCAGGTATTCAGCTAATTCAGCATGTGTAATAGCTCATCCATTCTAATGATCCACCCTTTCAGATGACTGTTTTCATTTCAAAATTTGCTGATCCCTAGAAATACAGAGGGAGGGCTCCCAAATCGGCGCCCCGCTCCTGTTCTGCGGTCTCTTTGCAGCGGCTCCGGGCTGCTGCCTGCCCAGCCGAACGGGGGTGGGACGGGGGCTGCGGTGGCACACATCGTCTGCCCTCTCTGTGGCCTCGTGGGGACGGTTCACCTTGCAGAACCTCAGCTCCCCGCTGCCAAATGAGGGTAACGGCTCCTTGTTACCTCGTGGAGGTGGACGTGGAGGTTGTGAGGAACTTGGTCATTGTGCTACAGGGATGAGGGCCAGATCAGAAGACAACCTTTTCAGCAGGAACTAGAGAGAAATATTCTCTTGTATCTGTATGTGGGGAGATGTCCTAAATGTATCGCCGTTACCCATGCCTTCTGTCGCCCTGAAGACCAATGGTGGCAATCGGAATCAAAACTGGGCACAAGGTGCCATTGGTTCTTAGTTTGAAACCCATGAACTTGGGAGAAAACCCACTGTAGCGTCTGGAGAGGAGCAGGGCTGGACGGCATTTTCGGTTCCGAGCACAGCTAAGTAAGACCTTCTGCTGAAGAAAAGTCCTTTACCCGGGCATGTGCTGAATAAGTATTGGTTTATTGCAACATTCCAAATGCATGTAAGTAATTGCTAATGCAGCATAGATGCTGCTGACATAGTGCTGCTTCTGGAATAAATCTTCAAGAGAAAAGTCAACAGAAAAGTGATGAGATTTAATGAGTGAGCTGTGCCAGACGCATACTGTAAAAGTGTTTGCCTACTGTGCATGTGTATCTTTATCCTAATCACTTCTTCACCAAAAATATTCATAAATATGCTCTTCCCACATTACAAATAATAGTATGCATTCACATAAAGACTAAGGGAATCGGGCATGAAAAGTCCTTCAGCTGCCAAGGACAAGTTTGGGTTTTGGTTTTTTAAGCAATTCCTTAGGGAATATTTGTGCTGCTTCCCAACAGAAGAAGAATGCGCTGACCATCTAACCAAACAGGTGTCCTGCACCGGCTCTGCCGTGGCCCGGAGGGGACCGTGGGCCACTTCCCACCACTGCTATTACCACCGGTCTTTCTGTCGCTTCATCGTCAATTTTTGCTGGACTTCTGTTTTTAGCACGAATGATAAGGAGAAGAGTGCTAAATCTTGGGTATCTGAGGTTCAAATTTAGCATTTAAGCACACTAACTACGTATCGCCGACTTTGTGCTGTCTCCTGACAAATGGGAGGGTCTGCCTATAGTTACTTACATACTTCATGCTCCGTCACTTTGTTCTGCCGCGACTTCCCCAGGCTAGGCTAATTGGACGGCTCTGAAGAATGCGGGGAGTATTTTGGCTTTTGAAAATGTTCTCCTTTTCAAGCTGCTTTCCAACCTGTTCTCCCCTGCCTAATGACCCATTCAAAAAAATTTCCAATGAAATTCTCAGACTAGATTTACATAAGATCATTAGAGTATTCCAGCTCCTTTACTTTAAAATATTCATGGCAGTCTCACGTTGCTGGCTTCACAGAACCAATTTCAGGCAAAACTCCCATCAGCTTCGCTGAATAAGGACGGCAGGCTAGAGCTCTAATTGTCAAAAGCTCAAAAGCTTCAGCTTTGGTAGCCGTGCTCCATGTCAAGTACCAATTCAGATGGAGCTTCATCGCGCATTCCGCTCGCTCTGTGGAGCTGGGGAGAGGCAGGTTAGATGCTTTTTGTTGTCCCCGGTCTTTGAAAACAAATTGCAAGAACTTGCTGACTTAAATCTCAGCCTATGAAGGCTTTTCTGTGTATCATCTGCAGGTAAAACTTCAGATTTGCAGCTCAGAAATTAAAGCAGCCTGTGCATCATTAGATTAAAGGTTCTGTGCAGACTTGGTGCTTCCTGCTCCAGGACAATACTTGCCGTGGACGATTTTGGAATGCCAAGAGGTGCCATCCGGTGGAAGGGTGGTTTGATGTGCCCACAAAATCTTTAGGAAATCTTTATGGACGAGATGCGTGCCGCTTAGCTGAAGCAGGGAAGTTCTTTCCAGCGTGAGCGGAGTATGAACGCTTTCCTCGGGAAGCCGTAGCGGGGACGTCATGTCCGTGCAGACGGGCCGGGAGGAGAGGAATAGGAACAGGCTGCCCAGGGAGGTGGTGGAATCGCCGTCCCTGGAGGTATTTAAAAGCCGGGCAGACGTGGTGCTGAGGGACGTGGGTTAGGGGTGGTTTTGGCATAGGTTTATGGTTGGACTCGATGATCTTGAAGGTCTCTCCCAACCCAAGTGCAGTGATTCTATGAGACCGTGCTGGAGCCCCGGGGCTGGGAGCCTCATGCGACGGGTCTCGGCAGCCGGGCAGCAGGAGAGCGATTTGAACGCTCTGCTTGTGCCAAAAAACTCAGTGCTGAGCTCGGCACGGGCCGTGCCCGTGGCAGCAGCCGACACCGCGTGCCCCTGTGCCTGCCGGCCCCTGCGCATCCGCCCCCCGAGCCCTCCGTGTGCCCCGGCCCCTCTGCCTGGGGAGGCCACAGCCAGACACGTCTTGCTCCGTGGTGGGATGTCCTTCCCGTTCCGCTGCTCCTGGCGCGATGAACAGCCCGGGATGCAGAGAGAAGTCTCTGGAGATCAGCAGGATGTAAAACGTCCCACCGTCTTAAAGATTTATTACTGAAGCGACTGCGCTCGGATATATTTTTTAAAATGGAAATGAATAATTTAAGGCTGTTTAAAATATATGAGTGTAACTTTAAATTACTCAGGGTTTTGTGTACATTGCTTGGCAAAAAAAATATATCTCAAAGGGTTTTGTTTTGTTAACAAAACTCACCTCCCTTTTTTTTTTTTTTTTTTAACAAAAAAAGCATTTTTGGAAACGTTTTTTA
>VZSF01004788.1:137884-209584 GCA_013398295.1 Chionis minor
AACAGGCCAGTTTCCCCCCCCCCCCCCCCCCCCCTTTTTTTTTTCCTTTCTGAAACTTCCCCCTGAGGAACTTTCTGACACCGGAGCCTTCTAACATCTCTAAATGTTGCTGACGGAGAAAACAACAACACTGTCACATTTGGAAAGTCAAAGCAGAAAAGTGTCTCATTTGTAGAGCGATTCATTTCGATTTTCATCTTGCTGCTGTCACTGAGGATACATGAACAGCAGCAGTTGGTATTATCAGGAGACCGAAGCAGACCTGTTTCGTTGGCTGACTTGACAGCTGTTCCGTGAAAGAGATTCATGCTCACAAAATCAAAAAAGTATGAGGACCAGATTTTCTTTTTAACCCTTTCGTGGCTCCCTGTACCTGGGTTATGCTTTAATAAAAACCCAAAGGGAAGGATGGAGTTGCTGTGGAAAAGAGCTGAGGGATTTAGTTTAGCAAGGAACGCGGCGTGTCCTACGGAGCACTCCGTGGAGCAGGGTGTCTCTCACCTTCTTTAGGTCTGCACAGCGCTCCGGGGAAATTAAACGCGGGGCCTAAATCCCCTGTTCCGCAAGCAGCGCGGGGCAGGGAAGAGGTTGACATTATTCTCCCAACACTCCATTTCCCAGGCAGCCTGCATGCTTGTGTCAGGCACCTTCCTTTCCTTCACATCAGCAAATGCGTAAATGCTTTAAAAACTATACTTCCTTTTAGTTTTCTGCTTGCTAGTGTTGAAAGAAACATATTATTTTAGCAGATACTCTTGCCAGGCGGTTGTGTTTTCTAAACAGTAAGGATCTCCTAATACACTGGTTTTAACTTGGCTGTTTTGAAATTTAGTTCCTAATATAGCATCTGTCTGCATGTTGACCCCTTGGTACCAGCGTGAGTTATGCACCAGAAGAGTTTGTCTCGCAGTTATTTAGATGAGAGCAGCTCTAATATCCGCCTGCCTCGTAGGAGTGGTCCTGCCGGCGCTGCACTAACACGCACGGTGACACCGCTTCATTTAGCTCCCGCTGCAAAACGCTGCGACTTCACCGCGGTTACCATGAGCTGTTGTTGCCGTGAATAGAGTCAATGGGAAGTAAAAGACTGTGGGAATGAATCTCCATGAGAAAGTCAAACCTGATATCAAACTGCTCCATCACAAATAGATGGGCTCACCGATGACGCGAGACGGGTGCCAGATTCCGGAGAGCGCAGAGCTGGGGCTGGGGAGTTTGCTGCCGACTGCGCTGAAGACAAAATGTGAAATAACGGCCACGCGTGAATGAAATAGGGCAGCTCCTGCCAGTCGGGCCAGCCAGGGTTCCTGGGCATCTCTTGTTCAAGGCTTTGGGAAGGTGCCGTCCGCCTGCTCCGGGGCTGGGGGCCCTGGCTGCGGTCAGGCGCGGCACTGGTTGGGTCTACAGTGGTCTGGCCGTGGTTACCGTTAGGCATTTTAAGTGATTCGCCCATTTATCTGGGGCCGGTGTCTTGGATTGCCTCTGTATAAATCTAACTTAATTATTGCATTAATTACGCCTCCAGGCGTGTCCCCCTCGCTGCTGGCCGAAGCACAGAGGGCAAAGAAAGGACCCCGCTGCTGGAACGTGTTGCTGAGCACCCGAGCCCTTTCGGTTGTCGGGTTGTTTAGGACACGCGGGGACTCCAAACAGCGAGTGGACGCGTTCAGCCAGTCTGGCATTATCCTATGGTCTGCCGTATCGCCCCCCGAAAGGGAGGGGATCAGAACTGCCCGCTGCTTTTATCAAAGTTCCGTTCCAAAGCAAGGCTCGGCCTCGGCTTCCAGCGCTGCTGCTACTTACAGAAATCATTCGCTGCACTTTCTTTTTAAGCATGTAAGCAAAATTGCTCACTCCACGCTTAGCATGCACAAAGGTGCTGTGCGAGATGCAGACCTGCCGTCAGCCATCAGCAACTTTAATTACCAAATACTTTGCTTTTTGATCTGGGCTCAAAAAGGGCTGAGCCCCGTGTTTTCCGCCCGAGGATTCCCGGCCGGTTTGATGCCGATGTCCTCGCCGACCACGTACCCTGGGCAAGGTTTTCACAACCTGGGAATCTCAGCAGAGGGCGGGCACAGTTTGGCGGCTCTGGTACCGCCGCGCATTCTTGGCTTTCCAGGGAGTGCTGTCTTTTGTGTTATTTAAAGGCAGGCAAGCCTTTTGGTTATAAGTTTTTCCGTGAGGAGAGCCCGTGCGTGCCTGCACCCCGGCCAGCCCCACGCGCAGGAATCCATCGGCACGGTCCGGGGTTTACGCCTTGGGTGGAATCGTCTTCCCGAGCCTGTAATATTTGGTAGCGCCGGAGTCTGGATGTTTTAAACAAGGCTGCCTCTTCCAACTCCTTTTTCATGAATAAATTATGAGTTAATTAATTATGTGATTTTATCCCATTTCCTCCTAAAAGCAGTCCTGCTGAGATTTTAACATGTGGTTTCAGTGAAGTCTAGGTGTTTTAAACAAAGCCACCCCTTCCAACTCCTTCCTTTTTTATTAATAAATTATGAAGCAATTAATTACGTTTTTGATATCCTTCCTGAAAATAACCGTGCTAAGTCCATTGTATAAATATTTTGTCATATTTTTCTTGTATTCTGAATAGACGGTTTGAGACCAAGACTCTGAATTTTTGTAATCTATCAGGGAATTATAGAATGTTTATAGAATTATTACTAGGAAATAGTACAGATCTGGGTCTCTTTCCTTAAGAATATGATTTGCTCAGGAAGAACTTTCATATTATTTGATTTGCATAGTATGAATTAAGATTTTAAATTCCTTTTATACCTGTTTTGTAGTATTTGTTGCGCCACATAATGACTACAGACATAAGACATTAATCTGGGGTTTTTTCCTGCTGAAGTATATTCATTTAAAAACTTTAGGCATCGTATACTGCGTGAGATGGTGAAGATAAGTATGTATCTATAAGCAGGGACGTAAGAAAGAAAAATAAAAAAATGCTGAAATTGGCTGGAAACAAATTGCAAAAGCTGAATAAGTAATACTTCATTAGCATTTCTGTAAAATATTTACCTAACCTCTACTATATATAATAATCTCTGTGACATTTAGCAGCTGTAGGATCCACCACTTTTAAAGCTGTTTTGTGAAATACCTGAATTAGAAATTATTTGTTTTCTGAGCCTCGTTTTCCAGCCGTATCGCTTTTGACCGGTGACTCAGCTGAGACGCTCCGACAGCAGCGGCTGTGGGCGCCGGGATGAAAGGGCGGGAGGGGAGGGGAGGTGCGGAGGTGGCCTCATAAAGTACAGAGTCACAGAATCACAGGATGCTCTAGGGCAGAAGGGACCTTAATATCATGGAGTCCAACCATCACCCAACGCTGCCCAACCCATCCCTGACCCGTGTCCCTCGGCACCGCGTCTGCCCGGCCGGGAAACACCTCCAGGGATGGCGACGCCACCACTGCCCCGGGCAGCCTCTGCCAGCGCTCCACGACCCTTTCCGGGAAGAAATTTTCCCCAATATCCAATCTAAACCTCCCCTGGCACAGCTTGAGCCCGTTTCCTCTTGTCCCATGGCCTGTTCCTTGGGAGAAGAGCCCGACATCCCTGGCTACCCCCTCCTCTCTGGCAGCTGGTGGGAGCGAGCAGGTCTCCCCGCAGCCTCCTCTTCTTTTGGTATTTGCACTCTCTGGAAAGTTTCCTCTTCTTGGTGATGGCAAGTGCAGACCAGTAGGACTGGGCAGAAATTACACCTCGGCAAAATCATGAGACTGCTCTCCACTGTTCGTTGTTCCCGTTTTGAGGGTGAATGTGAGAATTTGCCTTCCATATTCTCAGAAAGTTGGAATCTGCTCTTTTTTTTTTTGCGGAGAACGGCGCGAGTGCAGTGCGGTTAGCTGGGGAGGGCGAGCCAGCCATTCCCATGGCGAAATGAACCGAGCCATGATTTCCGAAGGGTTGGTTGCTGAAGGAGCAGCCTGGGCGGCTGAGAGCCTGCAATGCCAGTGACATTGTTATTTCCCTTGTTTTCTGAGAGAATACCTAGTCAATTCAAAAGCTGGAACATTAATGCTTGCTGATGGTTTCAACTACTCATATTCTCACTCTCTGTATTGAACAGGAAGGGGGGAAATAATAAAATTAATGTTTCCCTTAATACCTATGTGCACTGTGCTAAATTAGCCAAAATGCAGAAGTTCTGCTCTCAAGGGGTAGAAAATTAGACGGGTAATATGTTGGCAGGAGAGTATACGCAGCTAACGCGTTATAGATCTCGTTGAGCCCTTTACCCTGTGTCATGAAAAAGCAGCAAAGGTTTCAGCTGGGGACTACTGATCTTTCAAGAGTATAAAATTTGACATAAATCCATTTCCAAACTGATACTCTAATGCTTCAGCTCCTATAGAAAGCCTGTGCATTTTCAAAAAGTAGGACAAAGCAATGGGATCTATTTCCCACTTGGTTATTAAATGTGAGAGATTTTTGCCTGTAAATCCAGAATATTGATATTTAGTTGTCTTTGATCGTTATAAATTTCTGTGTCCTTAAACTGCTAAATATAGAAATGCATCCTGGAAGCTGAGAAATGCTCTAGTAGCTAAAAAAAAAAATAAAAAAAATCACGAAATACTCTGTGCTTTGTTATAGTGAGCCTCAGTCGTAGGTGTTCATCGGCTGAAATGCAAGTTGCTGTTAAAACTTGTAGGATAGCAGGGTAATAAATAGAGAGCAGGTGGGAAAAGACATCCTGCGTCTGATGATTACATGTGTTACAGTGGCAGTTCCGAGATTACTTTAATAATAGACGAGGCTGCTGCCTGCTGAGCAGATGTACGGCGATACGTCCTTGACCAGGCGCGGAACATGCCGGAGCGTCCTGCCGCAGTTCTGAGCTCCACGCAAGGACAGTTGGCTGCTAAAAATAACTTGGGAGATAACAAACTAAAATATTAATATGTTGTGGGATGCGATGATTCCGTGCGCGCTGAAGAGCGCTGCCGTGCAAATGCTGAGTTTCCAGAAGGAGCAGAGAGAATTAATTCTCATATTGCCACATTGAAATGACTTAAATATGCAGCGAAGCTATTTTGGGTGAGCAGACAATTGCATCCTGCATGGCTTTCTGAATGTGAGCTGACAGCCTGCTCCGGGAAAGTGCAATGCAATCATTTTTGGGCTGGGGCCAGGCATATCAATCCAATCGTGGCTCCTCCGCAGCCGCTCAGTGGAGGAAATGCAGAACGAGCACGTCGTTTCGTATCGAACGGGCGGCTAAGAGTTTAAGGACTGTTTGGGGACCTCAAGCAAGACTTCCATCAACATAGTTAGCGCCCGTTGCTTCCAAAGGAGCCATGAAGTAAACACTGAGGCTGTAGGAGTTTACTGCCTGTCCCCTGGCCGTGGAAGGCTGGCGGGACGCCTACACGTGCTGTTTGTCAAGCGCAGCAGAAAGCCTGCCTGTTGTACCGCGTGTGTGACCTGCATGGAAGTCGGGGTCCCTACTTTAATGACAGGTTTTCAGAAGGTCTCCTAGTGCTGCCGACAGACCTTCTGCCTTACCGGTACTTACACCTCCTGGCCAAAGTTCAAAGCCAAGGCGACATTGCTGTGGTGTGGTGTGGTGTGGTGCGAGGCGTGAGGGAGTTGCTCTTCCCTTGGCCTTGAGCGCGCGGCCCAGGGAAGAGCGGAGCCTGCCCGGTGCTCCATACTGCATCTGTGCAAGGATTTACCTGCCGAAACAAACGGGCAAAAGAAATCAGTCCATGTTACAACCTGCGGTGCATTTGGAATTGCTCATTGATCAAGAGGTCTGAGTAGCAAGGGCAGCACTTCACAGAATCACCGAATCACAGAATCACTTGGGTTGGAAGAGACCTTTGAGATCACCGAGCCCAACCATAAACCTACACTGCCAAAACCAGCCCTGACCCATGTCCCTCAGCACCACGCCTGCCCGGCTTTTACATACCTCCAGGGACGGCCATTCCACCACTGCCCTGGGCAGCCTGTTCCAATGCCTGAGAACCCTTTCCGTAAAGAAGTTTTTCCTAATATCCAACCTAAACCTCCCCTGGCACAACTTGAGGCCATTTCCTCTTGTCCTGTCGCTTGTTCCTTGGGAGAAGGGATTGACCCCACCTGGCTATAACCTCCTTGACAACAGCTTCTGCAGTGAAAGAGCCACCGCGTCCCCGAGGCTCCCGGTACCCGCTCAAACCAGCGCGTGAACTCTGCCAGGCCTTCCCCTTGGACAGGCACAGAGGTCTTCACTTACAGCAAGAGCAGCTAAAACCCACAAATAGGATTATTTTCATCCTTTTATATCTAGATGTGGAGAGAGATACACAGGTATTTATTCAGTTGACAAACAAGCTATCCTTGAGCCCATTTCCTGTGTGATAGTAATGATTCCTCTTCTGTATGGTTTTACGCTTTTTTTAACAAGGTACAAGCAGCACAAACACTTAACACGAACGGCTCTGCTGGTTTATTGCTCTTCCAGCATGCGTGCAATGCCGTCTGCAAAGCAGCACTTTGTGCAGAAGACTTAATTGGCCAAAGAAATCCGGCAGGTAACTAGCTCCTTAGCTGCCGGCAAGGGCTTCCTTGACACACTGACGGTGACTGTCACCTGTAATACGTGAGATAAAACTCTTCCGAGGTGGGTTCCAGCGGGAACGTCAGCCCCACCGAAGCGTGGGCCACAACGGCCGCTTGGGCAAACGGCCGCGTGCAAGAGGCACCCAAGCGGCTGCCGGGGCGCGCAACGGCGTGTGGGGGGCAGCTGTGGATGGGGGAGCGTAGTGGTGGGGCTGTGTGCCTCCCCAGCCGGGCTGGAATCTTGCATTTCTTAAGGAAAACGGAATTTAATCCCCTGCTTTCTATGACACGCCCTCCCCGTAGCAGGTTAAACAGTTCCTGTTGGAGACGGCGTCAGCAGAAGAAGTGCGGAGCCGAGTCGGCGCCACGGTGCCCCTCCTCTTGCCCGGGTGCTTTGCTGGGCTCTGAGGACTAACCCGGTGCTGCCCTGTGCAGCCGCCTCCTGGTTTGAGAAACCCACCACAATTCAGTGTCATTTAGACAACGATTCTCTCACCCCACGACCCCTCCCCACCCGGGAAGGAGAATCGGGAAGAAAACAAGGAAACCTGGGGGTTGAAATAGAAACAGATTTAATAGGATAAGACTAGATAATTAACAGTACTAACACTAAATAGCCACTATTGATCCCAATACCAATATAAACTGTGCAAGGGTTATACTCAGCCTATTCTATCTGTAGGAAGCTGTGCCCTCCCAGCAGGGGACGGCAAATGTGGGACACTGGGAGCGCTGTGGCTTCGGGAGGAAGGGAAGGGCTCGGGGGTCCGGCAATGGGGCAAGGAGTTCTCTGGATCGCCACCATCAAGGGAGAGAGCACTTCACAGCAAACTTTCTAATTTATATATTGACTGTGCTATTCGTGGTATGGAATAACCCCGCTGGCAGCTTGGGGAAGTGCCCGGGTCTCGCTCCTCCTCATCCCTGCGCCTGGCCAGCTCCACAACATCGAGACCTTGAAACCCGCACAGCATAGCTGGCTGGAAAGTAAATATTTTCACCAATTCAGACACTGGAGTCTTCTACAAGTACCGTTCTCCCAAGCATTAGAAAAGAAATCAGTCCTGTGTCACTCAAACCAGGACAAGCCCGTAGCTCCAGCCCTGCACCGGAGGTGAGCACCATGTTCCCACGCACGTGCCCAGCTGTATTTAGGTGCATGTGGTGGCACTCGGCAGCAGCAGAAACATTGTGAATTTATGGACTTCAGGTACTTGGCCATTTAATAGCGGAACAAATACGATTATTCACTGTCTTTTTCACCAATAGCCTTTTTGCAAAGCTTGAGGATAGGAAAATCCTGAAATGTGTTTCTCTTGGATCGTTTAACAACTCGGGGCTTGATCCTGTAAGCTGTAGGCAGGGAAAAGCAGAGCTAAGCCACTGGTGGGATTAAGGAGCACGCGGTATTTATCGCAGGGAGCAGCGGGAGGAAGTTGCCATGAAAGCCCACCATGCTGCTGCAGTCGGGGCTCCTGCTGCCCGCCACGTCCCACCACGTCCCGCCACGTCCCGACGGCCACCGGGCTGCAGCGGGAGGGACGTGTCGCACCGCAGCCCACCCTCCGCCCCGGCGGGGCCCCCACGTCCCCCGAAGCCCCTCGCTCCTGGACAGTCCGTGCGCGCTTCCCACCGCCCCCCTCAGCCCCTGCCCTGGGGGTGCCCGTGCGGCCCTGGCCCCGCCGGCTCCCCGCCACGGGGCGCAGCCGGCTCTCGGCACAGGGACCCCGCAAACCGCGCTCCGCCACGGAGCCCCCGTTAGCCTTGGGGAGAGGGGGTTTTAATGATCATAAAAAAATAATTATGGCTCGTTGTCATATTTTAAACGTGATTTTAAAAATTTGCCTCGAAGCATGAGTTTTTTTCCAAGTCCCTTTCTCCTGCAGTCAGGTGATTATGTGAGTAGTTATCATTTTACTTTTCATGGAATAAGTATTCTGCTGTCATATTAACAGAAAGATATTAGAGACGACTATAGAAAAAAACCCCTCTACTAAGCTAAAATTAACCAAATAAATACAAAAGAATTTTAAAAATCTTGTAAACTGATACTGTGAGTTCCAACAGCTTTCAAAATGTTGATGCCGTAGGTACTTTATGTCTTCAGCAAGCATTTTAAAATGAAAACACTGAATTAAAAAAAGCTTTAGAAGACTAGAAGCGGAAATATATACCGATCCCACAAAAGAGAGAGAAGAAACTTTTGCAATGGGGAGGAGAAGTGTAGGTGGTGTTTCTTTGCTTCCATTTCTCACAGTCCTTAGTGTGTTTATGGAGATGCTCTTCTGTCCTTGCTCTGTCGCTCCACAGGGTATTAAGTCGGAAGCCAATAATCGCGTCCCATTGGTGATTCCCACGGGAGGAGGCAGAGGATTTAGCATGTGGGGATGCATCTGCGAGCTCAGTGCTCCAGGCAGAGTCGTTCCAACAAGAGCCCTGCGTCTGGCGTCAGGCATCAGAGATGTGCTGTGGGTAAAGCCCTTTCCGAGGTCTGGGAATGGGTTTGAAACCCCATGGAATACACCTCGCCGACTCCCCAGGGTCAGCGCTTTGCGGGACAAGAAAATGCGGGAGGCTGGGACGCAGTAACCGCTCCTGGTGGGCTGATGCTTCCTTCGAGGGTGGTGCTGGAATGGCTTATTCCCGCCGGGCTTCTCAGGGACAGGTCGTGGGGAGCTCCCAGCCCCCGGCGCTTGAGGTTAAGAAAAAATGTTATGGTGGCGACCCCGAAACGTCACTGCTCTTCCGCCTTCCCAACTGCACGCAAGCGCTGCTGGAGGGAGACGGTGCTCGCCCGTGCCCGTGTATGCAGCTCTCAGGCACGCTGGATCTGGCCAGCTTTCACCAAAATCTCGTGCCGAGCTGAAGGCACCCAGTTGGGCTACGGGCCACCGGGCAGCCAGGAAAGCCAGTGGGAACAGGGGGACAGGAACTGCGGTGCGGTGACGCCTGGCTAGAGCAGCTGCGAGGGGCGGTGGGCTGCGTCCCCTGCCAGCGCACAGCAGCGGGGCTCCACGAGCCACAGATCGCATGTGTGTGCCACAAGGCGCCTTTCTGTCTACGCTTCTGTCTTTTTTTCTGGCTATACGTCGCAATGTGTATCGCAGACTTGAATGGGCGTGGGCACAAAACCTGACCGATATTGTAGAATAGTTACTACAAACCTAGAAGCGCCATGGTGGAATTTGGAAGGATTGAGAATCCCATGCGGGTGATCCCAGGCTTCACCGGTTTAGGGAAGGGCTTTTCAATCCTTTACATTTATGTATTCCTTCTACTGACTTTGTTGAATCCAGGGAAGCAGCAAAAATGTCTGTTCCTTAAATAAAACCTGTAAGTAATGTCTAAAGATTCCAGGCTGTTCTACGAAAAACCAGTGACGTTATGTGAGCCTTATTTTCGGTTACATTAACGCCCCCTCTCCACTTTCTAGCAATTTAGGTGGACTTTCCCAGGGTGTAAATTACAGCGGAAAGGCACAAACGAGCATCAAACTGCGTGACATTAAGCAAACTAAACTTGATAGCTGTGTTAACTGATGCATTTTTATTACGCTTCGATGCCTCCTTTCTCTTTTTTGTCTTATTCTGAAGAAGACACTCCAGAGGGCAGAGGTAGAGAGCATTTTATGCCACCTGGGTGGGACTTTGTGCTGGCCTCTCCTCCAAAGGCATGCCTCTCTCTTGAGAAAAGAAATACTGCTTCACGTACATTTTAATTTCATGGGTATTCAGAGGAAGCACTTACGTTACAACTGTAATCTAATGAATGAATGAAACGTGCTGCTCTGCCCTATCACTCACGCGGTTCCAGGAAATCCAGAGAAGTGGCAATAATATTAAAAAATCAATTTTGATTAAAAGAAACGAGCTGCACATTAGCTGATCTAAGTTCAGGCTTTGGAAACCTGAAAGTTGATAAAGCCCAAGGTTTGTAAGTCTAATCTCTTTCAGGAAACTGATTTCAGGTGTTTGCAATGAATGAAATAATGTATTTGTAAGTAAATATTCTATTACAATAATGTAGCAAAAATACAGCTATATAGGGTAACTAGCATCAAAACAACTGGAAGCATATTTTCAGTGCTAAACTTACGCTTTTGAAAGAATGTATATAGCGTGATACGCACTGTCTCAGATGCCACCTTCATTCTTTGAAGCTTTTTATGTTATATTAATAACACTGTGTGATTTGGGAGGCATAAAAGAACACACAGCTTCATTTCAGAACAGAACAATCCGTGTACTCACTGCAGTGTTTTATCTCTAAAGCCTCTGGAAAGCGTGTGAGTCGCCAGATAGTAAGTAGCAGAGACCGTGGCGTTTTCAGATGCAGCTACGCTTTATGCATTTTGGTTTTTTTGATTGCACCAGGCGTTTCCATGCTAAATCAGGAGTCTCCACTCAAACCACCTTTACTGGTGGCTTAAATGAAGGAGAAACTGGCTGCTCGTGGCTTGGATGGGCCATGGGGGACCGGCCCACGTACTCTCTGTGGGGAAAAGGACTGGCTGGGAGACCATGCCCGAAGAGTGGTGGTGAACGGAGTGAAATCTGGTTGGCGGCTGGTCACGAGTGGTGTCCCCAGGGCTCGGTGCTGGGCACGATTCTCTCTGATGTCTTTATCAGCGCCCTGTGGGAGGGGGTGGAGTGCGCCCTCGGTCACTTTGCAGGTGACACCGAGCTGGGTGGGAGCGTCAACCTGCTGGAGGGCAGGATGGTCCTACAGAGGGGTCTGGCCAGGCTGGATGGACGGGCCGAGGCCAACGGTGTGAGGTTCAACACAGGCGAGGGCCGGGTCCTGCACTGGGGTCACACCAACCCCATGGACGCCACAGGCTGGGGGCAGAGTGGCTGGAAACGTGCCCCCTGGAAAAGGACCTGGGGGTGTTGGTGGGCAGCCGGCGGAACATGAGCCAGCCTGTGCCCAGGTGGCCAAGGTGGCCAACAGCATCCTGGCCGGTATCAGCAATGGTGTGGCCAGCAGGACTGGGGCAGGGATGGTCCCCCTGTGCTGGGCACTGGGGAGACCCCACCTCGAACACTGTGCTCAGTTTTGGGTCCCTCACTCCAGCAAAGACATGGAGGGGCTGGAGCGTGTCCAGAGACGGGCACCGGAGCTGGTGAGGGGTCTGGAGCACAAGTCTCCTGAGGAGCAGCTGAGGGACCTGGGGTTGTCCTGCCTGGAGAAGAGGAGGCTGAGGGGAGACCTTCTCGCTCCCACCAGCTGCCTGAGAGGAGGCTGTAGCCAGGGGGGGTCGGGCTCTTCTCCCAAGGAACAGGCAATAGGACAAGAGGAAACGGGCTCAAGTTGCACCAGGGCAGGTTTAGATTGGATATTGGGGAAAATTTCTTCATCCAAAGGGTCATGGAGCACCGGCAGAGGCTGCCCAGGGCAGTGGTGGTGTCGCCATCCCTGGAGGTGTTTCCCCACTGGGCAGACGTGGTGCCGAGGGACATAACGGGGTGGGTTGGGCAGCGTTGGGTGATGGTTGGACTCAATGATCTCAAAGGTCTTTTCTAACCTAAACAATTCTATGATTCAATGATTCTAAGGCAAGTTTCAAGTAACCCCCATGCATGGTTGGCCTGAGCCCAGGCTGCCACTGCTTTAGCTTCGTTGCGTGATTTTTCTGCAACTGGGAAGCGGGCTGCTCCAAGCAGCTAACCCTGGTGCAAAGATGATGTATCCAGGAGGGTGAAGCAGCTGGAGGAACTGAGTTGGACTTCTTATAACCCAGGGAAAAAAGTTATTTTTTATTCATAACAGTTCTGTAAACAACTGTCTGACTTTGCATTGGAAATTAAAATTTATGGAATTTTTTTGGCCAGCCAAAATGTGGGAACAGTGATCTCTGGTGGAGAGGCAGAAGCATGGATCTCCTTGGGATTAACTTCCTCAACCGAACTCCAGTCTTGGCCTTAGATCTGTTCTTGCAAAATACATTATTTTCACAAAAGTACATTCAAAATATTTGGTCACCAAGAAGCAGTTGTAGCATTACAAGGTAGAAGCAAAGATTTTTTTTTTTAAATTGTAGTAGACTACCTATACATTTCCTCTCCAATTTATCAAACGTGGATATGTAAACTTGCCTCTACAGCCATTTCCATACTTAGAGTTCTTCAGAATTATTAAACCAGGTTGTGACTGTCTGTGTCTCTAAGCAACCTTGCTTTTATCCCCGTGCAGTGCTACCTGAGCCCTCAGTACTTGAAAGAGCCCAATGCACATGATTCCACAGTACTGCGTGCGCCGTCTTCATAGAGGGACTTCGTTAAATACGAATGATTATAATTAAAACGGCATTTTCCTAGAATGATTGCTGTGTGTCATTTACTGAGATGCAGAGACATCTGAGACTATCCACGCTGGGCATGCGACCCTTTGGGTGCCTCGTGACCAGTCCCATAGGGTTCCATCCAAGACACTCCTGCTAAAGTCGCCCAGAACCATGAATCTGCAATCATGAGAAGCAGCTGAATCCAAGCTCATAAATGTCAGCTCTTCCAAACGAATGCGCGTACATTCCCGTATGCTTAGCTCCTGTGTGCCAGTCCCAGAAGGGCATCCATCCTGCTGGTCCATGTCCCTAACGGGCGCCCTTTGCGGCAGGCAGGCAGGCACGGGCTGACGCCTGGCACACAGGGACAGAATGACATTTGGCATGTTGGAATTAGCCCTGTGCATTTCCAAATATGTGCTCAGAGGTAGTATTTAAAAAAAAAAAAAGAAAAAAAGATAGTTGCTGTCCATAAATCGCGATTTTGCACGTACAAAAGGCCACGTTGTACAGTCCTTTCTGTATGCAAAGCCTTCCTGCCGCTGGCCCGGGTCGCCCAGCCAGCGCCCAGCGCGCCGCCCCAGGCTTCCCAGCGGGGAGTTCGGCTTCCCAACGGGCACAGCCCAGCGCGTCGGTACGGAGACATGAGTAGAAGCTCTGAATTTACACCCACTCTGGCTGAAGTTGGACTCCTAAGTCCGTAACCCTTCATCTAAGTGAGTGTTCTGGTTTAAAAACGCAGTTTTGTTCAGTGGGGATTGTTCAGGAGGGGAAGTACTCCAAAAAGATGTGTATTTATATGTGAAACTATCCCGTTTGTATGTAGAAAAATAACGTGGAATTGGTTTTTTTCTTTTGTGGGTTTTGTTGGAGGTTTCAGCAGAAAAAAGGAAAAAAAAAGGACACAAAACTTCTCAGGGATAAAATCTAGTGTTTGGTTGTTGAAATCCAGTTACCTTTGAAAAGAATGATTTGTCTAAAAAAGTCTTTAGCACGTTGTGTTTGCCAGTTTAGATAATAAAATAATTTCCTTAAAGGTTCAAGAATAAGTTTAGGGAATAAAGGTGATACTTTAGGCTGCCTCAGGAGATGTCAGCGGACAGTTAATACTGCTGACTGAAACAGCTACCCTCCACTCTTCCGCTAAAAACAGCCACTGCATTGATAGAAAATAATTAAAATGTACATCTTCACAGAGAACTGTTGCATAGTTTTGCTATTAATTTGACAACTGTAATCCCTAAGAATGAGGCTTATCAGTGAAAGAGCAATAGAATCTTCGGGGTGTTGCTAAGCAGTGTTGTAATTACAGGGTTTGGAGAGAAACTGCTCTTGTGCGTGCGGGGAGGTCACGGCTCAGGAGAACGCCTGAACCTTTCCCACCGGGGCGGGAGACGCCGCAGACGATGGACACTGGCCTCACTCCGCTCCGGTACCGGCTTCTTCGGCACAGATTCACCTCAGTTTCCACAGATGGGGAAAAGATTGTAAAATCAATGAAATCGTTCTGGCCGTAGCTGATCTGTTTCAAAGCGACAGTTGCAAGCGATGCGCAAGCTCTGCGCCGACGGGCTTTGCTGCCAGTCGCCCTCCCAGGCACAGCACGACCACACAAAGCCCTGGTCTGCAGAGGGTCTGACAAGTGTCTACGCGTTAACATTCATTAGAAGGCTCGGTCAAGCAATTCATGCTTGATTAATTGATTATCCCGTGGCGACAGTTCATTTTTTTGGAAATAGCTGCCAACCTTAGCAGGAGCAGGACGGTCAGACCGATGACAGAAGACATTGACGGACAAACACTGGACTTACGGAACAGCTGCTGAAGTGCCAGACCGGCATCTACGGAGTTTAATCAGTGCCTCAAAGACACGGCAACACTGTAAAGACTGTTTATTCCTTTTCTGTGCGTTTATGAATTGTTAATGCCGTCAATCGACATTAGCTTCATTTGTTGGTTGGTTAAAATGCAATTTGAATTTTCCAAGTTAAGAGTTGCCTTAATATCCGTTTTTGTACAGTGAAATTTATGAGTCCTTACAGATTTATAAGGTTTTATTGGTGGCTAGAAAGCCAAGCACAATTCCTGACTTTGTTTATTCCTGCATTACAGAATTAGTAAGAGTTGACATTGCAGGGCTTATTGAATAAATTCATTTCCTTGGCAGCGTGTGCATTTTGAATTTTCTTGAGTTAAGCCAGAAAAAGTGGATGCATCAGCACAAGCCAGTAAATAGCAACTGCACTGCAAGAGAATTGCAAGCTAGAGCAACGCGAGGAAGAAGCTCTAAACCAAAGCAAATTATCCACAGACAGTAAATGTGTTGGAACAGATCATCCCTCGCCTAATGGTACTGAAGTCCAGGGAATTACCCAAGAGACAAGTTTGGCCCAATATTAATTTGCAGCAGATGTTTGACTAACGAATTATTTGAAAGAGCTTGAGCGTATTGCGATATAATTAGCGGATACTGCAGCGTACTGCCTTCAGAGCTGCTTGTTGTCTTATCCTCGCAGCAGAACAATAGCGCAAAAGTCACGGTGTGAGTTTTCTGAGTGATCCTTTGGGTTTGTGAGTAGAAAGAAACCAGATTCCCAAATCATTAAGCGATTGCAGCTCCCAAGTGAAGTCAGGAGCTGCCCGATCGGAAGCCTTGCCTGTGGGCAGACCTTGCTTTGAGCCTTGACGAGGCAAAGATTCAGAGTGCCGCCCTTGCATCGCCCACCTCCCTTCCTCTCCCTCCCTAAAACCCTCTTTCCCTGCGCATCACAGGGTGACAGGGCAGGACCGCGCCGGGGAGGCAGCGGTGGTGCTTTGTGCTGCAGCCCTTGCTACTGCCATGCCCAGGGAAGCTGCTGGAGCTCACATCCTTCTTGACAGCCCCACCTAAGGATCTGAGGTGCTTCTCCCGCAGTCAGTAGGTGCTACGGAGTTCAGCCGCAGCCTCCGCTACTACTGCTCTTGTCCCGTGAGTTCCAAGGTTCCTCGAACTGATCCCAAAGCTCAATTATTTCAGCAACGGGCTGTAGGAAAGAGTCCTCTCTATGCACATGATGAAGAACAAGGAGAGGCATCACTCCGTGTGTCTTCTGGATTGTGAGATTGTTCGGGAGTCACAGAAAGAGAACGTTTTGAAGAGAAATTAACAAGATTGGGCTTCTTTGCCGAAGTAAAAGGAGCTTTGTAAGAAATATGAGTGGCAATAAGAATACTGAAGGAACTGTACTGGATAGTAGCTTATTCCGTAGCAGACTACCCTGCATTTTCCTCTAAATCATATCATATCATATCATCATATCATATCTCATATCTCATATCTCATATCATATCATATCATCATATCATATCATCATCCGTTGCTAAAGACAGGCTATTTTAATGGAGAGGTGGGCTGCTGATCTGAGCCACCGTGGTAATTCCTATGCTCCTATTAACAGAGGCTGCTGTCATGTCAGTGACAATTAGCAGGCAAATCCTATTACAGGAATAATATCACCTAATCCTCAACCCTGGTACACGCTATTCGCTGTGATACGTGTTTAATTATAAGGCTTCTGCAGGCTACAATACTTTGTGCAAAAACTCAGGAAAATACAGAAATTGTGTTAGAAGACTTCACTTAAAAATGACAAGTTAGACATCTGCTACTTCAAAATTATTACTCCGACCTTTCTAATTGGCATAACTACTTTTCTGTGCCATTCAGAGCAGCTTTTTACAACTTGTGGTAATGCAGGGAAGGCAGCAAGGGCTGAAGTGTCACTAGCAATTTTCCTCTCTGCTGCATTTTTAACTTGTTTACAAAGGTAGAAAGCAAGAAAAAGATACTCGGAGAGAGCCTCCCCGGTACATTATCCACTCGGTGGTTTGATCCTTTTAAACTCGCTCGTGAGCTGTAGCAAAGAGAGAGGAACAGGAGCGGGAGAGCCTGGACGCCGGCTGCGGCGCTCCGGGAGCCTTCCCTGGGCATCGGCGCCTGGAGCGCCGGGCTGCGGCGCGTGCTCAGCCTGAGGAGAGCCCCTTCCTCTGAGCAGGAGCTGCCGCCCTGCCGCTTCTTGTCTGGCCGGGTTTGCTCTGTCTGTCTGTCTGTCTGTCTCGTAGGGAAAGGGCCAACTCCAACAAATCCAACCAAAATGAGTTAAGGGCAACCCCTGCTTTCTGTTGAGGTGGAGCGTGGAACGCTTTCCGAGAAGGGTGGCGATGACGTGTGTTACCAGAAGCCCTTCCACTCTTGCGTACGCTGCCTTGGACATGTGTAGTTTGCAGAATAAATCTTGTCCTTTGTCCCCTGTATATTTAACAAGCTCTTCTGTGTGTCACTTTCTACTCTTCACTACTTGAAGTTTTGCAAATATTTAGCACTAGCCCAGATCTGCTCCCCTTAGAGTTACCTGTTAAAGTTTCATGGTGGGAGACTGAGATCTGTTGTTGTTGTTGCTTTGGAAGACGGCCCCTAACAGCCCACACACAAACCTTGACTGTGCAAGCTGAACTTGGCCTTAAAGGCTGCACCCTAATGTTGTTGGTGTAATGTTACTAAGGACTCCAATAGCAATGCATTTTTAAATCTGTTCATTATAATTTTTAGTTTGCGGAGCTAGAGGAACGGCTGTGACTCTCTGTTCCCATGATATACGCACTATTCCTGGTCTTCCATTGTACTTGACAGTTCCCTGGATTACCTTGGCCGTGAGCCGGGGGCTCAGGCTCCTGAAGGCGTGCTGGCTTGAGCGGAGGCTCCTTCCACTTGCCACAATTAAATCTCAGTTACAACAACGAAACAAAACAATTAACAATCCCCCAAAAATTATTGTCATCCTTTCTCACAGAAATCTATTTATGTTTTCAGCAGCCTACATTACTCTTGTCTCTTATTCTTCCCCAAAGCCCAGGATACACTTTCTCAGTAGCTCTTTCAATTACAAGTATCAGTATTATGATTCTTTGTCACGCTTTGTATTTTGTTATCCCAAGACTCTAAATCTGTTCCTTTTCTCTTCCGTGTTATCTTCAACATCTTTATAACAAAAGTGCTGCAAAAGCTATTGGAGAAGGACCGGTCTGTCTGACAACATCATTCTTTGCAGCAGGCGAGTTTGAATGGGGGCTGCCAGCTCGGCTCGGTGGCGCAGCTCCTCGTTGACAATGGGGATAAGCATCAGGAGCAGCTGGGGACACTCCGATGCCGCGTGCTGCGCTGTGAATGTGAATTTTACCCAGGAACAAGAAGAAAAGCAGAGCGTCGTCTTTAGTAAGCGGAGTTGGACGCTATTGAAGCGCAGGGGCTGAAGGAGCCGATAAGTGCGTGGGACACGAGCCAAGGCAAGGCAGTGGCAAAGTTCTTCGGGACTTCAGTGGTCTCCGAGTCGGGTTTTCTCCAGCTGTTTTTAAGGCGTTGTGTATGTGAACCTTCCCCCGCGTGAGGAGCCCGCGTGGTCACTGAGCGAGCAGCTCTTCACGTGTACGAGAGGACGACGCAGCCCTGAGGAGGCGGCGCGTGCCCCGCGCAGCAGAAGGCTGCCAGCAGCGGGGTCGCTGGCGCTGGTGGGTTTGGGCGTTGGGGTGGGGAGGCTGCGGCTGGCGTGTGGCATGGCCAGAGCCTGGCCCCGTCCAGGCCCCCCCTCCCGCGGGGCTCTGCGCCGTCTCTGGGCAGAGGGACGGTGCCGTCGCCGCAGAGGCCACGCGCGACCTGGCAGCCTTTTCTGGGCAGGTTCAGTTTAAAACCAAACTGGCGGCACCGAAGCCTTGGCTGTTTCCCCAGGCAGATCTTTCCCTTCCTGTTGTCTGAGATACACACATCCATGGTAGAAGAAGAGCTGTGAAAGACATGCCTGTGCAGGGAGGGTTGGACGTGGGGGCCGGACGCGCTGGCGCGTTCCTCAGGCGCTGCTGCTCCCTGCCTGGCCCCACGCTGACTTACCGATGTGCTCCTGCACTGAAGTGACTGTGAGTTTTAACCAGAAAAGCTCAGAGGGGCAGAAACGGGGGTGCCAGAGCTGTGCTGGCAGGCGAGTGCCGCGGCGTCTCCCAGCACCCAGCGTCGGGCTGGTTTGCAGACGTAAAGCTGACGAGTGTGCCTGTGAGGGAGCTGTACGAGGCTATTTACACATTACCTCCAGAACAAAGTGTTGCTGGGGAGAAATCCCGGTCCTGCACCTTCAGACTGTAGCTACACAATATTCCTAGCTACAAGCTGGTGAATTCTAAGCGTAAGGTTCAATTCCCGTGGTTTGTACCCACCGCATGGTAATGTTTTGTTGTGGGAAAGAGTCTCTACCAAACCTCTACGTAACGTATACGGTGCATCGTTTTGTTTGCCACGTCCAGCAGAACAGCAGCTGTCATAATTTTCGGTTTTACTGCCTTCAAATAACCTTTCCAAATGCTAATTTCCTTGTAATGCATCCTCCAGTAATTTTAAATAGGCCAACATAAACAGCACTTAATTTGCAGTTTTCTTTTTTGAAGCACCTGAGCTAGACTTTTTTCATAATAAAACTGATATCTGTTTTACCACCTGTATTATTCTAATCACAGTAGCATCTTTCAGTTTGCACACTGTGTAATCAGGCTTTCAGATTATTCAAAACCAGTTTATATCTGGTGAACTTCTGATAATTTTTTCTTTAGTTTCTGGCAGTTATTTAATTGTCTTGTTAACATGGATCATTTGATTTTATAGCAGCTTAAACTGCAGTCTCGATGGTTCATTTTTACAATACGCTGTGTTGACAGAAAGGTGCAGAGACTCTGAATGGCTATATATCTTATTAAATGCATATTTCATTAGCATATCGTGTTAATACTCTTTTCAGTTCAGTAAATTTGTGTGGCACTTAGAAAACTATTAGCTTCTCTACAAAGCTTTGGGTAAACATTCGGAAGCCGTATGTTGGAGCCCATTAGTTTCATACACGCGTGTACGCGGGTTTTTGGCTTTGGGCTTTTGAGAGGAGGCAGCGGGGGCAGGTGCTGGGTAGGTGGTCCTGCATCCCGGGCTGCCGCTGCTGGGCTCGGGGCCGGGCTCCCTGGGATACGCGTTTCATGAAAAAACGACGTTCGCTGGCAGTAATTATTTTGTTTGGGACTGGGATGCTTGAGGAAGGGATTACATCTTTGCCTCAGTAAAATTCTCTAACTAAAGATAAGTCACATTTTGTACATCTCTCGTTTCGTATCAGGCAGGGTCCTCAAAAGACCCGTTCATTGCTCTTGTGTCATGGAAAACAGAGAAGGGAGCTCAGCGCAGCAGGACACCAAGCTGTATTTAATGCCACCTCTAGCATAAAGACCCCCCTCCACCTGCTGGCCACACTCCTCCTGATGCCCCCCAGGATGCCACTGGCCTCCTTGGCCACAAGGGCACGTTGCTGGCTCACGGGCATCCTGTTGGCCACCGGGACTCCCAGGTCCCTTTCCCCAGAGCTGCTTCCCAGCAGGTCAGCCCTGACCTGTACCTGTGCGTGGGGCGATTCCTCCCCAGGGGCAGGACCCAGCTCTTGCCCTTGTGTTCATGCCACTCGGCTGAGAAAACGCCGTCGTTACGAGCAACAGATCTAATGAGGGAGCAAAGTCAAAGCCAGGAAACAGAACCGCCTTTTCCCAAGGCAAACCTCTAACCCTGGGCACCTTCTCCGTTGAGACAGGAGATGGTAAATATTTTGCTGCTGTCAAGACCTGTGCTTGCTTCTGATTTCTCTAAATGACTGCTAGAAGACGGTTTGTCTTGCTAATTAGAACTGCTCTCATAGCAAATAGGGTTTCTCTGGAATATTAACAATTTGCCCTTCACTTGAATGTTTTTACAGCATCAGTGGTTGGCTGCTGAAAGGACGGAAACCCGGAAACATTTAAGAAATGAATAGTACAATATTCAGAATTCCTGAAATGCTGTCTCAGCAGTTCTTGGTGAAACGTCTCCCAAATGTTACAACCAAATGACAGCTCCTGGCGGGTGGAGGGCTGTGACCAAAGGGGCTGAACGCGGTGAAAACACCTGTGAACCCACCACCCTCCGACCGCGGCAGGAGCCGGCGTTTGACTTGCGCCCCTGCTTTGAGGGACTTGAAGTCTAGTCAACAAAACAGGCAAAGACCAAGGGACAGAGGTGGCCGTGGCCGCTGAAGGTGGGGACAGGGCTGGCAGCAGCACGCAGGGGGACGGCAGCCTGCTGGCCCCTCTGCTGCCCCCGCCGCCTCGAGGCAGGCGTTTAAAAGTTGGGGTTTCTTCCCTTACCCCAAAAATCAAAGTAAGTAACCAAAAGCTACTGAACTCCTGTTACGAGCTGTGTCCTTGGCGTATTACCTCGCTCTACGTGTTGTCCGGTCACAGGGGGAAGGGCTGCATTTGTGTGGGGGTGGTATTATTTTAGGAGATGTCTTAGTTAATTATTATCTACTGACACGTCACCTAGGAGATACCCTTTCTCTGTCACGCAGCTTGATATTTCACGCAGTAAAAGGTAACTCTTCCATAGTTCATTAAATTATGTTGTGGTGAACTTCTCTCCGCTGGGTCTCAATTAAGAAGTGGAGCCAGTGCCTTTAGAGGAAAAGGCAGAGAACAATCAGAATATACTGAATATATAATTTGATCTCTGGAAACAGGCAAGAGGAAAAATACGGTGGGCAAATGTGTAGACACCAAGAACGTGTTATGTCTCAAAGATTTGTATATGGAAGTTAGATCATTATTGTTCATTGGGAATATTTGGTGCTTTAAAAAATTTAAGGTGTTCCTTCTAAGTTCATTAAGTACCATAAATTTACTGTAGTAAATATTCATTTTCCTTACTCCTTCCCTCGTCTCCATTTTGGCACCCCTGGGAACTTCAGTCATAATGATTCTGGGCCCATTGTCTGGTAACATGAATTATGAAACCGCAGTAAAATTTCCATTACATTCTAACTTAATCAAACATTTGGATTTTAATATTTTTTTTAATTTTCCTTTTAAAACATGCTTAAAGTATCTAGCGCAACTAGTCTCCCTGGATGTTTTTCTACAAAAGCCCCACAAAGCTCCTTTCATCAAATAATTTCAAATGTGAAGAACGGAAAAGGAAGTTATCTCAACTTTTGCTTCTCAGATCTCCTTTCTGACCATTCTTCTTGTGTGCTGCAAACATCTTTTTTGTTTTTTCGTTCTCTCTCATTTATATGCTTTTCTCTCCTAACACTGTTGTTATAATGGTTTGCTAAGGGCCGTTCAGTTTGGTTTTCTCCTAGAAAACAGAAATCATCTCAAGAATCATTCTGCAGGTATTGGTAAATACGCTGCTGGAACAGGCAGGCACCTGGCTGGTTTAACATGCAGCACTGAACACACCGTGGATGTACGGGTGTTAAACAATACCTGACTTTGTACATTCTGGAGTAACTTAATTCCCTTCAATAGCATGAGAATGAGCAGCTCATAAATGCAGAATAATTGGAATTTTAATTAGGTAGTGACTTAAGGATGCCTCCTGTTTACAAGGTAATAACATCTCTTGAGCTAAATGAATGGAGGGGCAGGTTTCAATTTAACAGCTTATAAAAACCAGTTGATTGGTTTCCACTATTCATCTGGGCTGTTGGCAGTATCTAAGGCAACCTGGTGGCCGCGGTGCCGGTGTGTTTCGGGCATGCGAGTGCTATCCCAGCCCTGCATCGCATCTCACCGATGGCTTAGGTTGAGCTTTAAACAACCACGGTGAACGGCATTCAGGTCTCGAGGAGCACAGAATTGCTTTGCTATGGCACAAAATTCAGGGTATCTACCTGCAGGTATGTACATTGACTTTTGCGACTATTTGAATACACGCCTTTTCATTTGTTTACAACGGAGTAGTGAGAGGAATTTGTTTTCTTGCGTGAGATAAGCATCATCGTGTTTTTCCTAGCAGCTGCGTGCACAATTAGGCGGGCCCAATTAAGGCTGCATTCAGTTCACACAGAGCGGCAGTGATTGCTGTCTGTAATTTCTCCTGTGGTTTGACTTATGGGCATTAAGCTGTGCAGAACTTTATTAACACATAAAGTCAAGTCGACCAAGTCAAGAAAAGAAAATGCAACAAGCTGGAAACTGGCATGTTGGATCTCGGCCGACGTGCGCTACCCACAGCTGGCGGAAAGGACCCTCCTCTCCCACCCCTCTCCAAGAGCCACTGGGCAAACGGCCAGTTCCCTCTGTTTAGGCTGGCGCTTTCTGTCCTCCTGGCCACCAGAATAAGTGTTTGTGTGTCTCCTCTGCTTCCGCGTCAGCCACTCTGGCTGCAGCCGGTGCAGCCCTCCAAAGACTCCTGGGAATTCCAGCCTAAAATAAATCTAAAGCCAAATGTGGCTTTGTTTGTCGCGAGCCCTATCTGTGGCGCCATTCCAGAGCGCTCAGCACTGCCAGTCGTCATGCCTGATGGAAGGAGAAAGTCAACGGATTAGACTAGAGGAGGAAGAGGGCACTGGAGCACAGGCGCCTTCCTGAAGGATGAAGAACTTCCTTCACAACCTGCTTTTTTTCCCCTCCCAAGGCCGCTCAGTTCCCACTGCTCCATAAAGGGACTCGCTGTCCCTTGATTCGCCCCAGCCCACGTAACTCTCGGTGAGCGTGTGCGCACCCTGCGGTGGGACAGCACGTTTCGCTGCCGGCTCTCAGGGGCACCCAACGTCTGCAAAGGCTCATCTCTTGCTACAAAGAGCAAAACATCAGACACCCAGTCCCCGCAAAGAGTTTTAGGAGAAAATGTGTGGTTTCCAACTAAAAAGCAGGAGCAGAAGCCCCAAAAGACTCCATGCCTGTGGGTACGAGCAGGCAGGGGATGGCGATTCCGAAAAAGGAAGGAAAGAACGTGCCTGAGTTGCCCCGATGTGCAGAAGTGCCAGCGGAGGAAGAGCCTGGCCGGAGCGTTTTCCCCGTTCACCACCACACGGGTCTCCTGAAGTGGCTGAGACCGACAAGATGGGGCAGAATTTTACAAGGTGCGGAATATCCCGACCCCCGGGCAGTTCGGGCAGTTCGGGCAGTTCGGGCATGGGCCAGAGCTCGAGTCCAGCCCCTCCGCTGGTCCCAAAGGGCTTTTCCGCGCTGGCGCTACGCCAGCATCTTGCCGGGCAGGACCTGCATGACCAGTTACTCGCCTTCCCTGCGTCAAGTGGTGACAGACCCCAAACCCGTCACTTACTTGCCAAACGAGGTAGATTATTCCTTTGGAGAAAATGATAAAGATGTCGACAAGAAGTTGCTCTTGTGTAGGGCCTATACAAGATCAATTATTTGGTGTTTTAAGCTCTCTTGACTGGCGCTAAAGCGGGAGTTCACTGGCAGTTTTGACGCGGATACACAAAGCAAGCCGTAATAGAGAAAAAGCCACCTTTAATTTCAAGCTCCACTAGAATCATGAAAGGAAAATTAATGTTTACTAAATGAAAAAGGATGATATTGCTGGAGAGAGGGAGTTTTGGTTAAGCTTTTAGGAGAACGTTAATAACTTTGAGAAATGGAAACATATATTATAAAACATGTTTAAAATGGCATAAACTGTAGAAAATCCAGAAAGTATTTTAAACTTACCTAAGCTCCTCAATGTGGTATTGAGTTTTAAAAACCAAGCAAACGGAATGATAGCTGGCATGTGGAAGGCAGCCTTCTAGTACTGACACACATTCTATGAAAAATTCAATATAGCCTTATATTCAGAATAAATATTTGGAGGTGAAATGAAAGTCTGCTGACCAACTCTTGCACATTTCTGCAATGCCTCTGCAAATTTCCAGGGGAATGTGAGAAGCGTCCAGGCTTGTTCCGCAGGAATACACTTTCATAAAGCTGCCACTCCGAGAGCCCTCCGACACATCACGGCGCGGCTGAGTTTCGCCTGTGATATGTTGCCAAGCACCATAAACGAATGCAGCTCGGAGATGGCAGGTCACTTTTTATTTTGCCAGACACAACAAAGAAGTGTCAGCCTCTGACAGTTTTTAAAAGTAGGCTTTAAAAGAAATATCAAACCTTTTTTTTTCTTTTTTTTATAACCAGTCAGTAACTGAGAAGAAATGCTCACAGAGAAGAGAGGATAGGGAAACTCATGGAAGTGGAAGCTGCGCTACACGAGGGATTTAGCACTGCATCACTCTGGTTTTATGCCGATAAATCCATTGGAGATTAGGTGACGTGGACTTTTACCATCAAACAACTGGGCGGGGGATCTGAGTTCAGTCATCTGAAGTGTGTGGGCACCGCTGCGGTGGGGCTGTAACTGCTGCCAGCAATGCACTAGATTTTGTGATAATTGCGCAGTTAATACGCTTTGGTCTTGCATTTTTATTGCAGGGTCTCGCGGTCCTTAGGTACCTTGAATTCTCTGCAGAGAACCCGCGTAATAATAGGAAATGGAATCATTTAGCAGGTGAATTGCCTGATTTAACACAATATAGCACAATCTATGAGCAGTGGGGCAGGACAGGGACAAACTGCGGCAGGTTTGGATGCCAATTCCACAGTCTAACACCAAAGTGTTCTGACTCCCGTGAAGCACTTGCTGATGAAA
Organism: Chionis minor; assembly: GCA_013398295.1. Taxonomy (NCBI): domain Eukaryota; kingdom Metazoa; phylum Chordata; class Aves; order Charadriiformes; family Chionidae; genus Chionis; species Chionis minor. The sequence goes on from VZSF01004788.1 coordinate 163,260, forward strand.
ATGCCCAGGAAATGCTGGCCCTACAAGTGCTGGCTTCAATGGGCTTTAGGCTAAAGCATGTTAGCAGGAACTCTAAGCAAGAAGAAAAGGAAAAATAAAAAGGTTCTCTCTCAATACCATGCCATAAATAACTGCTGCATTTTCATAAGACTGCCAAGGATACGGCATAGCCATGAAAGCAGGGAAGAAGCGTCGTAGGAGACAACGTGTATATAACTTGTGATAAAACAGCTTATACATGATCGTGCTTGCCCTCAGCACTAGACTGCATTTCTTGGGACCAGGTTTGCCCTGGCAGTGTGCTGTAGGGTCTCCTTTGCGGCCATCTGGGCAGCGTTTGACGCCCCTCTGGCAGCAGACTGATGAAGTCACTGCCAGCACTTCTTCCCAGTGCGAAAAATAACCAGGTTCACGTTCACAGTCAGTCTAAACCACAACCCTTTCAAGCAACAGCCCAAGGAATATCATACTCCTAAGGGCACGTTTCCCTTACAGCTGCCTTGCCTCAGCAGAGAAGGAAATAGACCTTTTTCCTTTCCTGCCAACAACTGCAGACCGCCGGGAGCCAGTCTGCGCACAGCCAAGTTCTTTGCCGGGGAAAGTTCAGCTAAAGGAGACGCAGAGGATGCGACTGTGGAAGGTTCCTCCACTCTTGTGTTGGTGGAAGCCACCCTTACACACATCAGAGCCTGCAAGTCTGCTTCAAAAGAGTATCGGCGAGCCCCTCGCCTCTGCTATGGTCACCACCTTCTTTTGTTCGTGATTTCTGCCGATGCTGTTAGTTGAGAAGCAGATTAAATGGCTCCCAGTTCATAAGGAGAAGTAAGTTGCAAATTGTAGGAAAATTACTTCTGAAATTATACATCAACGCTAGTTCGTTTTCAATTGTATTTATAAAAAGTTTCCAGTATGACAAACGAGCGGTACATTGTGCGCTAGGATAGTATTATGGAAATGTACAGCAAGCACAGAGATGTGCATAGGGCTGTAATTTGTGAGTAACAAGGTGTATGTGCTCTGAATAAGTAATTAAGAAAATTTCAGTGCAGCTATAATATTGGTATTTGCTCTAAGGCTACTGCAGGACACGGTCAGATTTCTGGCCTCCCTCGTGCCATCAGGTTTGCGGTGGCATTCGCATGCCAGCCCTTCAGACTGTCGTCTCTCCTTCCTCCCGCTCCTCCCCATCACACCCTCAGTAAAGCAGAAAATAAAGAAGGTGACAGTATTATGTCAGGAGCTGGTAGATGAGGTAAGGACAGCAATCACTGCAGAATCTCAGTCAGATGAGTTTCAGGCTTGGTTATATTCATACTTGACTTTCAAATTCTGATACAGCCAGAGTGAAAAGCCATTTCTGTTCTCCTCCCTGTTTTCATCCTTTGGAGCGTTCACAACAGGCATCCTTTGAGATGTATTTTCCACCTTTTCCCAGCTCTCAGAGGAATATGTGTCCATATAAATTCATCATAAAACTTCTAGCTGAAAACTCTTACAAGTTTGAGAATTCAGTACCCAGATGGCAAAAACCCAGTAATTTTCTCCCCCCGAGTTATCCACTGTATACAGAGAACTTTGCTACAGGAATATGGGTGTATAGAAATATTAATACTTCCCTTGGCTTTTACTTGGCAACATCCCCTATTAGAGAAGTAGGTAGATACCATTTCGAATACGCCCCCTCTGCTGCCTGGCGTCCCCAGAGCACAGGGCGCCGCGTGCAGCTCGGGTACCGCAGCACAGCTGTAGGTACGGTGTCCCCGGTGCATCGCCCTCCCAGCCCTCCTGACCCCCGGAAGCGATGACCAGAGCCCTGTCCCCAGCCCTGGAGGGGATGGGCTGCAGCCTCCAGGCTCTGCTCTCGCTCGCGGACCTGGTTTGTGCAAGTTGCTCTCCTGGGGGCAGCGCCCGGAGGCAGCTCCCACAGATCCGAGCTCTCCACGCTGCCGGGCATCTCAGAAACCGCGCTGGCCCCAGCCAAGGCTGGGAAGGTGCTCGGTAGCCCTGTGAGCCCTTCCACGGCAAATCCCGTGAGCGAGGGAGCATTCCCTTCTCCTGCTGACCACGGGGCTGGACTTCCCAGCCGCTTTGCCGGTCCCGGGCCAAGCACGGCGGTGCAGTGGCAGCACACTTAGTTACTGTGAAGTTTTTGCGCGTTTCATACCCTGTCACAGACGGGAGGGTTAGACATTCAAGAGTCGTAAGGGTTAGGATGGGGATAGACGTACTAAATTTTTCTTGTGCAGCACGTGGAAATGTGCCTGAGTTACCCAAAACAATTCCTTTACTCTGCCCGTTTAAGAATGACGGCATGCTCACTGCAGAAGCCAAGTTTTATATAATTATGTGGGGAGAATAATTGGAAGAGCATTGCATTTCCGTACAGTGTATGACTCTCATCTGCAGCACTTCTCAACCCACCCCCGCCTTTATCCTGCATTCTCCCTAGTAATGGCACTTCTAAAAGATGCCGAGAAAACGACTATCGTAAGTGAAGTCATTGTCTCCCTATTGACCACAGGAATATCTATTGAATTGAATATATTGGCTTGGGAAATCTGTTTTGCCCACCCTAAATGGCTGTCTGTCTTAAATATATCTGCTCGGAGTGATGTGCATTATATAAATAAAACTACACGGACAGCATGTTTGTCAATCAGCAAAAAAGGCTCTGCACACGCCGTCCCGGGCACAGAGACTTTGTAAGCGTTGGTTTCCAACAGATAAATGTAATCAAGGTTTATACGCTCACAGAAGCCAACAGGATGGGATTGTTTCACTTGAAAGATCAGAAGAAAATTGTAACTAATGTTGTGGAAAATTACTTTGATATTGCTTTCTCAGTACAGCATCACAATTAGGTAGCAATGTGAAGCACAGGGAAAGAATAAATGAATAGTAACAAATCAACACAAACAGCTACTGTCAGGAGTACTTTGCTCAGTGAAAGTAATGTAAGCATTACTTAAAGTTTTATGACTGTGGATTTTACACCGGTTGAAGTAGTACATCAAGGTCCCACCATCATGCTTGCGAGGACTGAAACAATCAAGAACAATTTCCAGAACAGACAGCTAAAACTAAAGTACCAAAGTATTTTTATTAATCTTGTTTCATAAGTTGTACTATCTTGTATTAAAGATGACTGAGTGTACTAACAATGAAGAACGCCCTTCTGGACAACGCAAAATTCTCCTGTGCTGCTTTCCAGTGGAAAACAAGCGTTACTGACTCTTCCCCGGCCTTCCTGATGAGGTTCCAGCGTCTGGCAAATGGGTTTTACTACACAGAAACTAGGTGGGAAATACAAAAGCGAAGGCTGATCCAACAGAACTTTGCCATGCAGAGTCTGTTGCCCCAAGCAGCTTAACGACGCGCGCGTTTGTGCCATTCTGTCGAGGGAGCCACCAGAGAAGCAGATTATCGCAATATGGGATGTCGGTGAGAAGCAGCCCCTTCCACGGGCAGCGCTGCCCCGGGGCAGGGAAGGGTCCTTCCCGGTCCTTCCCGCCTGGCAGATTGGCACCGGAGGGAGACCGCCCGGAGATGAAGCGTGCCTGCCTCTCCTTAATGAAAGGAACGGGTGTTTTTTCCCGTGTCCCTTAAGCCACCTCATGTGTGTTAGTGACACCCGTGTCACTTGCAGAAGCAGCGGCTGCGAGGCGTTCCTGAGCCCGCCGGGAGTCCAAAGCACTGAACACCCATGAAAATCAGCCAAACAGAAATCAGAGTAATTGTATTGAGCACCTTTTACTCAAGGGTACGGTCTGGTTCCTATTAACACAAACAGTAATTGAATGTGGGAGTCGAGCGATTGATTGCCCACCTCTGGCAGCAGCAGCGTGGCCGGGAAGTCGGTGCGGCAGCGGTGCGGAGCGCTGCCCGGGACCGTGACGCGCTCAGCTTCCCTGCTGCGCCGCGAGCTCTCTTCAAACTCACTTTGATTTAAACGTGCGTGGCCGTCCCCTTCAGCAGTGCCACCCCTCTCGGAACTCCCCTCACGGGCACGACCATCGGCCGCTGGCGTTGAGGAGGTTTGTGCCAGGGGGAACAGGGCGAGATGAGGGACCAGTGGTGAAACAGCAGAGGAGAAATTGCACGGTTTTTGAGACCCCACTAGAAATTCCGTCTCTTTCAGGAGCAAGGAATTAACTTTCCAACGTAAAGCTACGCATTCTTAGCTGCATTAGAGTACTGCCTGCATTTCTTGTCCGTGTGGCTTTCCCCTCACCCCCAGTCTACTGGCTAATTTCAGCCAGACGTGGCCAGTACCACCAGTTCTAACCTGTAAGCTCTTTTGCATCCAAGTACACAAAAATAAATAGCAAAAGTGCTGAAGGGACCGGTTAATTCTCTGCTTTGCACAACACCGATGAGTCATTATTTCTATAGTTTCAGCTGAGTGGCTGCTTTCAACATTGGTATGCAGTTGGGATAAATAATAAACATATTAAAGTACAGTTTGTTTAGTGACACGGAAATAAGCACTTAGTAAACCTGGGCACAGAAATTAGCACTTAATGTAATTATTAAAGTGTTCTCTGTGTTAGGGTTCAGCTCCTTTAAAAATGTTAGTAATACTTTAACATATACACAGTCGTGTACAGCGAAGACATCAATCAGACTTCCTATAAAGCACATATTTAGCCAAAGCAGAATTTCAGTGCAGCCCAGAACAAGCACAGTGACCAAACCTCGGTGCAAGGGGCTTTGCTATGAGTGGGAGTAACTGGTGTTGCTCTGGGCTCCAGACCAGCCTCCCCTGCAGCCTCAGCACAGGAGAAAGTGGCTCCAAGTGAATCAAGAGATCTCCTGCTGCTTCCCGCTCCTTCCGTACCCTCCTTTGAAAGGAAACCACCTTTTCAGCCCACAGGTTTCTAGTTCTCGCACTGACATGGTCTTTGTGGCTTTTCACAGTCTAAAGTCAGTAGCACGGGGAGACAGCGTGTGCATGAATGAACGTTACGACAAGCTTAACGGGAGCTACGCAATTAAAGCAACGCATCCCCAAGGGGTTGTTCCCTGCGTGACTCAATCCTGCAGCTCTTATTTTGCACCTCTGTGACCCACTGAATGCCATACACAGGCAAAGGGGGATTCAGAGACATGCGTTCGCAGCAACCGAACTCTCGGCACCATTTCTCATCTCCGTGTTGACAGTGGTGGAGCTGGCAACAGAAGCTACAACTTTAGCAGAAAATCAACTCCGTCCAGCTGGACCCTGTGCGCCCTGGCAAAGATTCCTGCAGAGTCAGCCAATTGGTTCTTGGAACTGTTCTTTAAGCAAACTCCTCTTTTTTTTTTTTTTTTTTTTAAATAAATTGTTAATTAACTTCAAAATAGCCTTTATTTAAAAAAAACCAACTCACATACCTTTGTTGAGGCAACCTCTGTGAAATGTGTAAAACGCATTAAAGGCATAAGTACAAACTGGTGCACGGGAAAGAGCGAGCGAGTCAAGCAGAAACAGGAATGCTAACCTGGTGTCTGCTGATGAACTATTTCCTCTGGATCCTGCAGGTGAATGAAGACAACAAGTCCAGCAGCTCCAAACAGCAAGATGAAGGAGAACATACATGTCAGCCTCATAATTATTGTTCTGGGATCAATCCGGTCCTGACCCAGGAAAAGCACGGCACGCAGTCTCCAGGACACTCTTCACTCATAGTTTCGTCCTCTCATCTGGACGTCTGGCGCGATAAGTCTACAAGAGGCAAAAAAACAAACCCCTAAAACTTAGCATACAGAGCGCTGATTTTTTGAAGGCAGATTAGTAGATTTAAGTCCTTGTTTAGACCAAAGAACTTATTTCTCTAGTATTTCTTTGGTACAGTTAATTGCAGTCATCCAGTCGATTTCTGCCCCATCAGTTTGTCGTTAATTGTATGTCACTGGTTTTAACATGTTGAAAGACAAGGTAGAACATCATTAAAAAGCACGGTTGGGGAAGAAAGGTCACACCGCAGCTGCAAGTCGCACAGAAACCCCTCCTAATAGTTTGATTGCTTGAAGTGAAGCACGTCCCGCTCTTTATCTTTCCCTGGTTAAACCATGTGAAAACCATAAAGTGAGGTGACGAGGGGCAACGATGCCAGGAGCTGCACCTGGCACGTCGGAGGTGGGGCGAAGGACGAGCAGCTGCCTGCCTCCCCCCGGGTAAGAGCGGTCCCGCTGAAAGGCGGCACCACAGCCCACCACCCATGGATTCCCGAGGGAAGCCCTGGTCACACAGCATGGGCCTCCTTTTGCTGGCTCTGTGAGCGCGGGGAGCAGGGGGGCTGTCCCGGCAGGGACGAGGGGCACGGCTGCCCCCCCCCCCCCCCCCCCGGGAGCTCCCAGCCGCTTTCTGGGCTGGATTCTGGAAATTCTCGCTGCTGGCTCCAACGCTTGCCCTTACGTGCAGCCCCCGGGAGACGGCAGCGGCCGTAGTCCCAGATGGCCACCGTGTGCGTCCTCTGGAACCCCCCACCGAGCGCAGCCCCAAGGAAGGTGGATTCTTCACTGCGAGCACAGGAACACCCCGCTGGAACCAGCCTCCCTCCTGGTCAGGTACGAAAAATTCAACACAGGAAAGAATGGGACTGAGAGATGAAAAACCACTAGCATTGCCACACGGCTCGCTTAATTCACATAAAGCATAGTCATAGAATGGTTTGGGTGGGAAGGGACCCTAAAGCCCATCCCATTCCACCCCCTGCCCTGGGCAGGGACACCTCCCACCACACCAGGCTGCTCCCAGCCCCGGCCAACCTGGCCTTGAACCTCCAGGGATGGGGCAGCCACAGCTGCTCTGGGCAACCCCGGCCAGGGGCTCCCCACCCTCACAGCCAGGAATTTCTTCCCAATATCCCATGTAAATCTCCCCTCTCCCAGTTTGAAGCCATCACCCCTCGTCCTATCACTACATGCCCCGGTCAGAAATCCCTCCCCAGCTTTCCTGGAGCCCCTTTCAGACACTGGCAGGGGCTGGCAGGTCTCCCCGGAGCCTTCTCTTCTCCCCGCTGAACCCCCCAGCTCTCCCAGCCTGTCCTCCCAGCAGAGGGGCTCCAGCCCTCCCGGCATCTCCGGGGACTTCCTGGCCTTTGTGGCGTAAATGCTTTTGCCACACAACTACACTGCTCCTGCCTTTTTCAGTAAAGGAAAGGTCCGTTGGAGCCGAGGCAGTGGAACTGGTTTCCAAAAATGTATCCAGACTCCCGACTGAAGGCAGTTACTGGACACGGGGACTCGGGCTGCAGATCAGCATCCGGTGCAGGGGTGGCTTTTCTCATATTTCTGATTGTAAACGCGAGCTGGTACAAGGGAAGGGTTTTGAAGGAGGCTTTTGTTTACAAGAGAGGTATTAAGTACAGCAAGTCGGTGTAACATCAGTGTTCAGGGAGGATGGGTTGTGGAAGGTCCATCATTCTAAGTAGTTATGCCAGGAAAAGTCTTTAAAGGTTTGTCCTCAGCATGCCCAGAATATCTGGTGTCGGGGCAACTTGTTTACTTTTCCTGCTTTCCATACCTGGTGTTTAATCTTCTGCAGTGTGTTGGTATTCTGAATTTATAAAATGCACCAAAGAGGAACACTAGTTGTGCGGTCCTGATGAAGTCATTTCTGTGACTCTGATTGATAAGGTTATTTAATGGCAACTATTCAGCGCGTAAAGCAGCAGAAGGCAGGCTGCAGGCCAGGAGCACTGGTGGATGCTCGTAGCTTAGATAATACAGAGCGCCAAGTTCTCTCTATAGACAGGCAAATTCAGCTTTATTTTCTATTAAAATTATGGCGGACATTAACTGCATATTTTTATTATTTTTTCCCCTTAAACCTTTCTTGCCCCTTTTAAAAGGAAAATTAAAAGTTTTGCAGCACTAGCAAAGCCAAATCCCTACGGGTCCTCGTGCAGGTTCATCTGTGGTGTGCGTGTGTGCAGTGTATGCAGTATGGACGGACTTTCTGCATGTATACTTATTACATATATATATATCTTAAGGGTCAAATCCAAACTGTAAAGCCCTAGGGGGGTCAGGTTAGGGAAGGAGGATTCGACTTCAGAGCAACCACGTTAACTTCCAAACACTGTTGTTATAAGCAAACAATTGGGGAACCCGAAGCACCCTCTCCCTGGCTGCAGAAACAGTTGGTGGTGCGGGCAAGTGGGTACCTGGAGCCAAATCCACCTGTGGCAAGGCTGGTACAGCACCACAATCCCACCATCATTTTGTAACGCTGCCCAGTCAGGGCTTTCTAAGAACCGTTGACTGATAGAAACGCTTCCCATTTTGTAACGCACTCGGGCTCTCCGCACGTCCACGGGGAGCAGGGTGCTCCCAGCCCGGATCTACAGGAGAGGCGGGAGGTAAAGTGTCTTTGCCCGAGATTGTACAGCAAGGCTGTGATGGAGCAGAGGGTTGAAGGCTCTCCCAGCCCTGGGCTGGCACCAGCGGCGCTGCCCTTCTCCGCTGGGAATGCCCTGGCCACTGGTGGGATAGAGAGCTGGCAAGGAACACGCGACCGTTGTTTGAGAGACAGCAGCTTAAAAACATTCACTCCCAAATAACAAGGGGTTCATATTTGCTTAACGCTGAGTTTTAAGGTCATTTTTTGAATGAATTATACCCTCGAGCAAATATGGGTTTCTAAAACAATTATTAGCTTAAAATGCTAAACCGTTTCCCCGGGTTTTGATTTGTTGAAATGTTTTTGTTTGGAGTGGAGGCAGCATCAAGAGAGAGGGTCCCTGGCTGGTTTTTAATTAGTGGGAGAAATGCGACAGCAGTGGGTTTTAGCAGTTATAGTGTTTACATCATTCCGCATCGATAGGACAGCCCTGTTCAGGATGGCAGGGCAGACGCCGCAGCGCCTTCGGGACGCCTGGGGATGGGACAGTAACGAACGCCGGATGGCCCTGAGCACTGAAAGAAGAAAAGGCCACGTGTCCTCGCGTAACGGCCCACAGACAGACAGACCACTGCTTGTTGCCCGGCCATTACACCTCCTTGCCCGCGGGGAACACGGAGGCACTCCGAGAAGGAAAAAGAAAGAAAAGCTCTTTCCTCTCAACGAAATTATTACCTCTCACCAGAACACAAACTTCAGAGATCTTTAAATTATGGGTCTACTCTCCCTGCTCTCCTGTAATTATTTTTTTCAATCAGTTGACTTTAATTAAGGTGTCCTAGGAGAGCAGCCCTGGTGAATGGGAATGGCTGTCTTACAGATGCCGAGCATGTGCCTCCCCAGCGCTCCCAGGCTGGTGGCGGAGCTACAGGAGCAGGGAATTCGGGAAGCCAATAGCTCCGACGGATAAATGTGAACGAGGTCTCCTCATTAAGGAAACAGTTGAGAATATCGTTTACACTCAAATCATGTCGTTTTAAAGATGGATGAGATTAAAAACCTACAAAAAACCTTAGTGGAGCATCAGCTAACGGTTTCTTCAGGCGATGCTTCCTCAGGCGTGTGAGGGAGACGGAGAGGGATGCCGTGGGGGGAGCTTTGGAGGGATCCCTGCAGAGCCCCCGGTGTCTGGGAGGCAGAACTGGCACAAATCCATAGCCTTCAACTTACCCTTTGGATCTGCAGTCACACACTTCAGCTGTGCTCCTCAATGGACAATAACATATTTTTGTAATTCTTATTAGTATTAGTGAGAGCGCAGGAAGATAAGGGTGCAACAGTTTGCCATCTAAACTCCATTTTCAGCTGCCCTGAACTTATTAAACAGATGGAGAGTGGTTCTCTGGAACGTGCAGTAATGAACTGAAACATCTAACTTTTAATTTATTCTTCCTTTATACATTCCTGTGGCGGATAAAACTCCTAGGCATCAATATATGTTTTTTTTGCGCTTTGCCATTACTGGGGTATGTGAACGCTCTGCCCTTGAAAGCAGCAGAAGTACGTGTATACGTGGATAATAATTAGCGCTCAGACAGCACTTTCCAGTTCAAAGACGTTCATTAATCACCACAGTATTCCTATGAATTCCAAGGTGAGGAAGGACTAGCATCAGGTAGGAGAAGAGGTGTTGCATCATTAAAGCAAACCTTTTAAAGAAAAAAAGTGTACAGTTTTAGGTAAAACTCATCCAAATATGTTTGTGGAAAATATCTGAATATTATAGCAAAATTTTTCAGGCACCAAGTCTTTTACTCACAAGCAGAAGGAGGACTAATTCCCCTCCGCTCCCAAGCGGAACTGAAAGACACTGCAAAGGGGTACGGCAGGGCACATTTATTGAAGCTTCTGACGAGAGCGGGGCCGGAGAAGCGCTCTGCGGCTCTGCTGCTGTTCCGCAGTTGGCGCCGAAGCCTGCGGCTGAGCGTTCCCGGGAGCAGCCCGGCCCTGGGAGAAGGGGTCAGGCCAGGGAAGGCGAAGAGCCTCTTCCCACCAGTCTCTGCCGTTCGGTTCCTCACCCGAGACGGGCCGGCCAGGCTGCGCTGGGGGCCGTGTCCCACGGCACGGGGCGCTCTGTTCCTTCATCGGTTTTGCGGGCACGACGTCCACATCCTCGCCCTGTCTGCCAGCGCCTCCGTGAAGATGATAACCGAAGGGCACGGTGTTGGTTCTTGGGTGGAAACTCATGGGATTGCCTTTGGCCCACCCAGAACTGGGTCCGTCCCTAAGAGCAGCCGTGTTGACGCTTCGGAGGAAAGCGCAAACCCCGTGCGGAGCACGGCGGGGGACAACCCGCCCCAGGAGAAGGGCTGTGGGTCTCTGGTTGATGTCACCCGCTTTTGATGTGGGTGGTGTAGGTGAGACCGGCCGTCTCGGGCCAGCGTGGTGTCAGGGCGTGCGGCTTCCACAGTGCCACCCAGAACGGCCATCCAGAGAGCCGGAGGGAGGGGGCAGATGCTGCGGCCCCTCTCCCCTCTGGGCCGGCAGCCGAGACCCCGCGGGACCCAGGTGGCCCGACCCTCTGTGCCACTGGCTGTGGAGTGCTGCGGCCACGGCCGGCGGCCAGCCCAGCTGGACTAGCCCGAAGACAGAAGGAACGGCGCCAGGAGGAGAGCGAAGAGGCTTTTCCTGTGCGGATCCAGGGGCGGGAGCACCAAGGCGAGCCAGAGACGCCGTAAGGCTCCTGCCCACGCTCCCTTCTGGGGGCTCCGCTGCCAGGCGCCGATGCAGCTCCCGGGGAATCGAGGGACGCAAACCAATGCCGGCATCAGGTTTACACTGCCATATACGTCAGCAAGTCAACAAAACAGCCAGGTTGTTTGCAGACATCTGCTGATTGCTAAATTGGACAATTACAAATCACCTACGCATGAATGTCGATGCCTCGTTCACACCTACGGGCTGAGCTCCCTTCCTCGGGCTGAGCCAGCTTCAGCTGGGGCTCCTGGCTCGCAGCGGAGCCGAAGCCCTGGCTCCGCTGAAGGAGGGCAGCAGCGAGCGGGCGGCTCTGCCTCCTGGAACGGGGCCAGAGGTGCTTCCCCCAGGTGCTGAGGAGCCACCAGGGACCCAGCGGCAGAGGTCAGCCTGGGCACAGGCTCCCACCGCTGCGGTGGTGCCACTCCGGGGAGGCAAACTGGGACGTCTGGACGGTGCCGTGGAGGTCCGGGTCCGTGTGGTGCTATCCAGGCTCTCTCCGTGGAGAAACGTGGCGCCGCACGGGCACAGCCTCAGCGGTGCCAAAGTGTCCTCGGTTAACGTCGACGGGTCGTACCGCCAGTTCCAGGCGACGGGTTCACAAACGCAGAGGTACCTTTACCAGTCAACTTCACCCAGTAGAAACAAAACCTGAACCTCAACCGAGCCCATCTGGGGCAGTTTAACTGGGAGCTGGTGGCAGCTGGGAGCTGTGACGGGATTTTGTCTTGTGCTGTATTTCGGTTGGGGCGTTGGGACAGGGTGCGTAATGCAGCACGCGCTTCACGCGCCATTGAGATAGTTCTACTTAGATTGTGTGATACGGTTACAGACTGAGAGAACGACAGTGGGCAATTAGCCGAAGAGGAAAAAAAGGGAATACTAGAAAAAGACTGGCTGTTACTACTGAAATGATCACTCCCAGTACGTCAGCTGGGTCTCCGTGAGCTGCGTGGCCAACGGCAGCTTCTCCTCCCTGACGCCGAGCCCAGCACCCGTTGCCTTGTCCCAGGGCACTCGGGGACACAACAGGTCCTCAAACACGGGGACCAACTTCTCCCGTCCCTCAGGTGTCCGCTCTCGGCCTCACCCCCGACTTCTAGGTCAGGCTTGTCCTGACATTTACAGAAGAAAAAAGGATTTATAAACATTACTTGTATCCACCTGTAAAACTAACTTTTCACAGCAGTTTTATGAACGCAGGCACTGCACCGGAGGTGGAGATATTAAAAGTCACATTATTCTGTACCTGTCAGCACGTCTTCTTGGAAATAGGAAATGCAAATGAATCCCAAGTATTATGCCCCAAATCCTCCAGCTTCTTTAGCATAGAAAGAAGCAGGAAACTATTAATCCTGTGGCTGCTTCCATTCACCAAGCGTTCATCTTTGGATGCAGGATTTTCTGTCACTATATTCTTGATCATGTCTCAATAGAACAAAAACTTTGATTTTTCCTGAGATTTGAAAGGAATAAATTTGTTTCCAGCCGATACTTCAAATCAAAACATTTTGTCTGGCTTACCTCAACTTCATATGTAATTATGTTCTTCTTTGTGTAGTAACAAAACCCAAGTATTTTGAAGAAGGGCGAAATAAGAAATTTTAAGTTAAATCTGTTCGAAACGCCCTGCCCCTGAAATCCCCCCAGAACTCACTGCATTGTAACAGCCCTTCTCTCCAGCCACGGCGCGTCTTGGCTTTCAGCACCTCCTCCATTGCGCAAAAGGGGCACGTCTCCGCACGAAGAGAATCCCCCATAACTACGGGATCCTCTGTTGCTCACATAGACACGAATCCATATACTGCACAAAGTGGGGAAAACGGGCTTCACGGGCTTTCTGTTATTCTGGTGGAAGCTTGTTTCACCAGGTACCAGCGGGTCCAGTTCTACTCTGTGACATATACCAGTCTTGCCCTCTGGACCTGCACACCGCTAGAAGGACCGTTAATCCGTATCCCGTGCCAAGCCCCGAGTTCTGCCGTAACTGCAGAAGGCTGTGGCACTGATTTATGTGGCAGAAGCCACAGCGGTAACGTGTGACCCCCTTTTCCCATTCCACCCCCCCGGCAAAGCTGCTAAAGCTGCCCCTCTCATTTCCATCGCACCCCGCAATAGGAAGCGGGCACTTCTGGTTTCCACTTTCATCTACAATTTAAGACCAAACGGGACAGCACTCAGTAAACAACCAAAATAATCCTTTCGAAGTCGGGAAGATTTCCTCCCTCTCTCTCTGGGCGCAAACTGCGGGCGGACGGTGTGTTACTCACCTCCTCTGCACGGCGGCCGCTCGGCAGCACGGTGACCCCCCACCTCTCCAGGCCCCTCGAGGGGGCAATACTGCTTCTAGGCTAGAGCAGAACCTCTAACAGCGGCTTGCGTTTGAAATGACAAAGGTGTGCTCCCCTTCGTTTCAGGTGAACATGTCAGAGGAGCTGTACAGTGACAGTGCAAACAGCGCGTGGCGGTGCCGAACTCCTGGCATAGGTTTATGGTTGGACTCGATGATCTTGAAGGTCTCTTCCAACCCAAGTGATTCCGCGATTCTATGATTTCATACGGCAAACTGTGCCGAAAGGAATGAGCTCTCCTGTAAAATACAGCAGAGAGGTTCCTAGTTTTTCAGGTGTCTGCTTGGTTCTAGCTAAAGCCCGGTGTGAAATGCTTCCCTCTCCCTCCACTTGCTGCAATGTCTCTTCCATTTAAAGCAACTATCACATTCTCAGAGGTTTTTTTAGATGATTGCACCATCGTATGACAGTGGTGGTGGCAGATCCCTGAAATGCTTTTCTTCAGTTGTCCTGAAGGTGCTTCGTTTGTCTCTTGTACAGGTTTCCTGGCTATTCCGAATAAAACGCCTCCTTTCAGAAGATGTGGCACACCTGGAGCAGGCTGGACTTCCAGAGGCCGCGAACAAGTAACTGTCCCAGACATATTCCCTCCTTTATGTCAGTATGAGGCAAATGTACATTGGAGTTTGCTTTTATAAATTAATTTTTCTGTGCGGTTTTAGATGTGTTGTGGTAAGGAGAAAAAGATTACAGAACTTAAAGATTTCATGAGCTGCTTTTATATATATAGTCTTTTAAGTATATAAAAATATAAACTTAAACAATATGTTACCAGCCATTGGGTAGAAGTTTTATTCACATGCCAAACCAATAGTTTTTAGAACAACAATTTGGAGTGGCTTTATGTGTGTGAGTGTGCGGAGCCCTGACCTCCACCATCATGGCTTAACTTTGTGCCATATGTAACACGGGTCACGTAACATGGTTCGGAGATTCATGATTCCTCAATGTTATTTCCTTTTCCAAAAAGTGTTCGAAGTGGAGATTCTTTGTCTGGGAGTCATAAGCACGCAAGAGAAACAGGAGAGCTGTGAAATGGTCCCTGTGAGTTAGGAATCAAACCCCTCGGTCACAAATGAGGGTGGTTTCAATTCTGCACTTGAGGAAACAGAATGCAGCAAAATTTCTGCAAAAGCAGAAAGAAAACAACCTGCTGGCTCACACTGCGCCTGGCTCGTTGTGATGCTACTATGGTTACTCCAGGAGGAAGAAAACAGCCCTCCTAACCTCGGCACGGCGCGTTTGGTGGTGGAGCGGGTCCCTTCATTGACTCGAGTGACTTCGTACCGGTGTACGTCAGGCTGTTTTCACCTAACACTGGCTCTTAGTCCTTCTAGCCAGGATGACTAATTTGTTTCTTATTGAAATTTTACAAATGCTTTCTCCCTAATGAAAGATCACCATCTGTTCAGTCAAGGTTCTTTCTCACTTAGACTATGCCCGTATGTCAGAGAGAAGCTATTTCCTCTTGTTCTTGCTTGGGGCGGTTGAAACCCAGCAGCTAACTGAAAGGAGATATTCTGTAAGTACATCTAGTTAGAAAACTTCTTTTTTTCTTCTGCAAAACGCCTCTTACATTTTCTTTAGAGCTGAAATTCCCCAGGATACATTGCAAAGCAAACGGAAACAAGTATTTACGTTTTCTTTTGAAGCGCAATTTTAAACAAAGCGGAATGGCATTTTTGGTTGGCATTGAGTTGTCAGGTTACTGCAGCGTATGAGGGGGAGCTGCACCGTGCCGAAGGACCAGCTGGTGGGTGCGGGTGCCGCCGTCCGGGTGGGCTGGCAGGTCTGGAGCGGGGATCAAGCCCCTCAGCCCACGCGCCATGGGCAGCCGACCGGGAGAAGCCCTTCCGCAGGCTGGGAGATCTCCTAGGGGGGTGGCGGGGAGCTGAGAACCCCCTGGGCTCTGCCGCCACCGGAAGAGGAGCGAGACGGGTCTGTGTGAGGGTGAGGGAGGACCCGTAGGTGTGGGGCCGGGGGGCTGCGGGCAGGCACAGCGGGGCGGTGGCCGGGGGGCTTCCCGGGGAAGCACGCCCAGCGTTGGGGGCCGATGGCGCCTCTGCCAGCTGGCAGGGGGGCGCGTTTGCCAGTGGTACCGGCGCGTCGCTCGCGCTGCTGCGGAGCGCTTGCCCGGCCCTGGCGCTCCTCGGCTGCTGGAGGTTTTGCATTTTAGCGAGGTCAGTCTGGGGAAGGGGCACCACAGCCCCCGCCGCTTCCGCACGGGCGGGCTTCGCCTCTCGGCTGCCGAGCGCCGCTGCGCAGCCAGGCACGGCCCCGCTCGGAATGGGGGACGCTTCCCTGGTGCTGGTGGCAGGGGCCGTGGGCTGGGCGCGACCGGAGCTGCAGGGTGTCTGGCAAAGGGCCGTAGGTCCCCAGTTACGCAGGGGAGCAGAGACACCAGTATGGGCACCGTGTAAGGGACTGGGTTGCCCACACTTCCAGTTCTTCCTTATCTGTGCGCTGCTATGAACCAGAATTTCAGACACTCCAAATTTCAGAGCAGTCAGAGGAACCGCATGGATTTTAGAGCAACTACTCAGTAGCCTTTTAAACAGAAGGGGATTTTCAATATTGAGCTGTAATGAGAACCCTGAATAGGCATGAACTCTCTTTAAAATCAGTTCTGTGACGCTAGGAGAGTGGGACCACATTACTATTTGGTTTGCTGTTATTCAATTATTTTTAAGCACCTTTTGTCAGATTGGTAATAAGAACAGATAAGGCAACTAGCTGCTAGGCATACTTGTGTGCTGTAAATATTGGAGATCATTAAATGTCACTGGGCAGGTTCCTGTTGGTAGATTGATACTCTATAGGAATGGATGTACTCTATTGACTCGATGCGTTTGACATCAGACTCGGTTTGTAACTCCATCCCTTCTCGGCTTCCGCACTTGGCGAGGGAGCGCCAGACGCAGCCTCGAAACTCCGGTCCTTCCCTCCCTCTTTTTGCTGCAAGGTAGACAGGCGTAACGACGCCCGCTCCGGGAGACGGAACGGTTGTGGAAGTGTCTGTGATGCAGAGAATCCTCCTGGGGAAGGAAAAGGGTATTCTGGTGTTCCTGTCCCCAGCGCTGGTGCTCGGGCTGTCCCGTTGAGACGCTTCCCAGCATGTGAGTGCAGGCGGATTTGGCTCAGATAACGGAACGGCAAAGATGAGAGAAAACAGGGATCTTGTCCTGTTTGGTGTGTTTGGTCCTGTCCCAGGCAGGGTTACTGAAACGCCGGGGAACGGCTCTCGGGGCTGGCGGTACCAGCTTGTCCCGGTGCCTGCGCCCTCTCTCCGGTGGGATAACACCCACCAGGGTCTGGCTGAGGGCGGGGAGACGCGTCACCGCAGACACGGGTATTTGCTTTCGTTACTGAAACGGAGTATTCGCACTCCGAGAACTTGACTGAAGCTCAGAGCAATTATTGCTAGTTTTCCGAAGTCACTCACACCTAATGGTTCTGTAAAAGGTACCAAAAGAACTGGGGTTTGACTGCGGGCACCGGGTTGTATGTCACAAGCAGTACAGGAAGGCTGAGAAGAAGGCGCAAGGGTGACTTGCCAGAGTAAGACTTGGTAAGACAAATTTTAAGCAGATTCTGCACACACAGAAGCATCAGTATTTGTCCTGGCACCAATAATAAACGCCAAAGTTTATCTTGGTCTTTTGGTTGGGTTTATGGTTGCCATCAATGTAATTACCTGTGCCTCTCAACCTGCAGGGATTCCCTTTGTGCCACTTGTCTGAAGCCAAGAAGTAATTGCATTGATTTTGAAGTTTTTTTTTAACTTACAGATCCACTGTTGCACAGGGAGGAGTTATGTGATTTGTGTGAAGTTATTTGGGATATTTCTTATGAAAGCAATGGCTGATGCTGGTTTTCTCACATCACAGATAAAGGCTAATCATGGATTCATTAGTGATAGATGAAATTAAGCTACTATTTTTATACACTTTTTTTCCGAAGGCTTGATCAAGTATTTGCCTTTTAAATATAAACCCCATATGGAGTAAAACATGTATCTGAGGGGAGTAGTTCCTGCTGGTAGTATCGCTAGGGTAGCATCACTGTTGATATACTCTTAATTCAGCGAAGCCTGAAGGACCTTGGTTAAAAAAAAGCAAATGCAAAAGGTGACCGGCAACAAGTCAAGGCTGGAGTCAAGGATTGGGGTCCTGCCCTGTGCTGTGGGTCTTGTTCCATCCTGCAACTCGCTGAGCGCTGCAGCGCTCACAGCAATTCAGGGACGTCCAGTCCTTCTCCTTTCTGCACAGTGTTTGGCAGAGATACGGTTCAAGTTGGCCTAACTGCTTATCCCTTGGCTACATCACTGTAATATCCCTTTTGGACTTTAATTTTCCGATGACAGCACATCGCTAAATGGTTTTCTTGCTCAGTCATACCATTCTGCGCCTTCACCGGGGTTGCCCAGAGAACCCGACCAGGCCCAGTCCCGCAGCGCTGGTGCCGCCGCCCCGGGGACCGGGTGTGCTTACGATCCCACACGCACAGTTCGACAGGAAAAACTTAAATACCTGCACTTCCAGACCTAGGGTTTCCTTAAGCTCTCACTGAACTCAGGTGGCAGCAGGTAAGGGTTACAACACTCCATGGAAAACGGTGCCAGGGGTCGAGCTCTTCTGCTTTGCCCAGGGTGAACTCCGTCAGGCGAACCTCACCCCTGGCGACACGCTGCTTCCTACCCTGCCCGCAGGTGGAGCCAGGCACGGGGCTTCCCCGGCCCCCTCGGGCTCTACCAGCAAATCATCACTTTCATAATCCCTTCTGCTTTTACCGCTCTGTAATTATCCCATTACAAAGAAAGCGGGTGTGCCCGAGCCAGGGCGCCCGGAGAGCCCGCGGAGCCGCACAGGACTCTGGCTTGCCATCCGCGCTCCGATGGCCACGGCTCCATTCCAGCCAGGACGATACAGATCAACTTTTAACTCCTGGTTCCATCAAATTCAGTTTTTATACCCCTGCCCAGAAAACCGCCTTAGAGCCGCTCTGGCGCTTGACAGCTGCTTAAATCCTCCTCTGTCACAAAACTTTCCTACGAAACCACAGGTCTGTCCCTTTCCAAAGTGACCGTGCCCCTGAGCCCCAACCCCGGCGCTGGCAAAATCCTGGGAAGCTGAACTCTGATTATCTTCATTTCCTGCGTTACCCACTAGTGCCTCGCGGTTTCACTCCCTGCCCTTCCAGGCGGGATTTCCCAGGGAGAGGCTCCTCCGGTGAAGCGGCTGGGAAGGTGCCGTTGGCAGCGGGGTCTGTCGCTTCCGCCAGTTCCTGAGAGCGAACCGTGCCTCATCCCTCCCGCACTTCCCACTCGCAGCCATCCCACCACGGAAAGGACTCGCTCAGCCCACAGTGTGCAAATATTTGTATTAAGCTATCCGAATTTAAAATCCAGACCTTAAAAATAAAATAGTTACTGACCTTTCAGCTGATTTATAATTAAAACCCATTCTAAAGTTGTGCATATAAATAATAGATAGCTGTTTTCACAGATCAATGCCTTCTCCCGCTTTATAAGAAACATTTTTAAGTAAAATTACTGTGCCTTTAAGTTTAATAGGAAAATTTGATGTGTTAGCAACTATGGGTTGATCTCTGTACATTCTTCAATTGTAAATTGCACTTTAAAAATGCAAACAATTATTAATATTGATTTGGACTAAAACAATATTGAATTTCAATATATTTCTGGCTCTTTTATGAATTACCCTGCACAGCCAGTGTGATTATGATGAAAGAGTATTTGCACGCTCAATTTCTTTTCAGCAAGAAACCTTGAAGAGCAGTAGTTGTGTTCAGGCTGATAATGATAAGCCCATGCATTCAAGGAAAATAAGACTACCTTAAAAACCTCAACTGAAGCACAGTAAATTAATATTTCACCCCGTACGCCCAGTTCTTATGTCATGCTAGCTGAACTTTTGTTATTAACAAATATTGAGAATTTAGTTAGAATGCAGCTCGCTGCCCGAGCCCCCTGTTTTGGTCGTGCATCGCACGCGATTGTAAAATGATGTCAATCCATCACTGCGATTTCCTGCGACTAAGCAAAGAGACGAATATATTGGTGTCCCGGAATGCTGTAAGACACCAATTTATTTAAGTGCCACTAAAACCGCGTCTCTGTGCTGCGGCTGGGACAAACTTTTCACAGCTCTGTTGGTAGAGGGCTTTGAGCGTCTCTTCCCATCTCAACGCTGCTCTCAAGGCCTGTTGGCCAAGCGCTTTCTCAGACGCACCGGCACCTCCCCGGACGTGATCCTCCTTCCCGAGGGATGCGGCGGCGGCCGTGGCCAGCAGGGTGGTTCCAGCGGAGTGTCCTCCTTGGGACACGCAGGAGAGGGTGGCAAGGGGCTCTCTCAGAGCCCTGCCCTACACAGACGGAATTTCCTGGAAGAGCAAAACGCCCTGGGGAAAAGCGGCGTATTGAATCAGGGCAAAATGCCAAAGGCAGGTTTTTGGAGAAATGGATTTTCAGCAAAATGTAATTTCTTGGGCCCGTAAGTGGCGTTTTCATTGTGCTTGGCAGCTGACCGCTTGGACAGCTGTGCTTGTGCGCGCCGAGGGTTCCCTCGGCATGGGAGGGCTGGAATTCCCCACCCCATCCTCTCCCGCGGCAGCCGTCCCCGTGCCGGGAGCGCAGCGAGCCAGGGGCTGGCCACCTCCGGCAGCGTGCCGTGCCGGCACAGCCGCACGTGAGCGCGCTTTTTAGCGGAATCGAGGAGCGTGTAGCGGGCAGCGGCCGGGCGAGCCTTCAGCTTGATTCTCCCAGGGAAAAATGTGTTTTTCCAAAATTTCTCTTTCCACGTAGAAAACTGTGAAAAGGGCACTTTCCTACCGAAAGCTGTTCTGCTGGAGAATTCCCCAACCAGGTCTTCTTCTGGAACTTACTCCCACATAAACTGAAAATAACCCAAACGCGGTGACTTTGCAGGCCTGTTACAAAAGCGACTGTTCTGCCAGAGCCCCTGGAGACGGCCGGGTTACGCGGCTCCTGTTGCGAAAGGGGCAGCAGCCGGCTAGGAATTGTCTGTGGGAGCTGCTGGGAGCGCTGCTGGCCCGAGTCAGTCTCCTGCAATGAATGATTAATAACGCCAGGGCACTTCACCTTCAATAGTGCCGTAATTACTTTGATTATGAAATAAAATCCAGAAAGCGTTTATGACATTTGCTATTTTTAAACCTCCTTATTTTGGAGAGCGTCATTCAGGAATTTTGAGCACTTGAAATCAGTAGAACAGAAAAGCGAACTGAGGCAGGATTCCTCTCCAGCTGGCCGCGGTGCTCGCCGGTGCGACGGCTCCTTCTGCGGGCAGAGCGGGGGGCAGGTAACGGCAGGCGCCTCCGGGGCCTTCCCTGCACGTGTCAGCTCGTTGCCCCCTTTCAGGCTGCGGTGCCCAGAGCAGTATAGGCACCTCCCAGTTATCTCACGTCGCAATAGCATTGTGGTTTTGATTACAGCAACTCAATTTTGACAAAATGTCTTTTTAACAAAACGGTACCTTTCAGAAAACACGTTCTTTGGTCATAGTTTTGTGGTCTAAGAGGCGCTTTCCTTGACAAAGTTAAATTCCATGTCCTATATTGCCAAAACGAATACTGTGACTATCACTATAACTGTGTGACACACACACCTTGCATGGAATGCAGTGCATTGATACAAAACACTCTTAAAGATCCAGCTTCGGGAAAAAACCCGGGGCCACATCCGTTTGGCGCGGTAAATGCAAGCCATCGATCTTCTCGGCAGAGAGCAGCCCGGGTCAGAAGAAGGAAGGATATTCTCCCTGTTCACTTTTCCTTAGGTTGACGCGGGTCCTGCCCACTCACCACGTACTCTTCAGCCCGACCCGTTTCGGGTACACCACAGGTTTTGTGCCTCCCACTCTCGCAGTCGCCGTGGCCGACGGAGCTGCCCCAGGCGTCCCGCGAAGAGGCGCAGTGTCCCAGCCCCGGCGACTCCCCGCCGGCGGGGCTTCCATCGGAGCGGGGAGCCCACCCGCTTCCGGGGGCTCCGTGAGGCTGGACGGACGCACTGCTGATAACGGTGCACTCTGGCTTCCCTGGGCCGCGTTCCTCACGGAACACCTTGCACCATCCTGCTTTTAGGTAATGAATTTTATTATTCTTGGTGTTTGGACGCTCCTCGACATCCTGAGCTGGTATCGAAATTCTTGCTCGAGGTCAGCGAAAGCAACTTCTGGCTCCTCAGCACCTTTCTTTCCAGACGGATGCCTCTACTCATCCTGGCACGAGGGAAATACCCAGAGCCTGAAACCTACCTTTTTGTAATTACTGCCTGTTCTGCTGCCTCATCAGATGACAGCTCATGCTTGTGTGACTCCAATAGAGGGAAAACAGCGTAGGATTTGAGGAAAATATACTTTTCTAGAGTCAAATCAGGCTGCGCATTATTTCTGTCCTACTTGCGGTGAGCAGAGCGTGGGCTGTCGCTAGCAGCACGCCGCGGCGGGAGGGAAACCTCGCTGTGCCGCGCGTGGCCTCGCGTCTCGTCTCGCTGCTGACGTTTAATCGAACAAACCGGAGAAGGCGTTAGAGGAACGCCGTGGTTCCAGACAGCGGCGTTCCAGCTCTGCGGCCCTCGTTGGGGCTAACGAGGACTGGGCTTTACGTACGTTCACCATGGGGAAAACCACAGCTTTCCCCTAGACGACCCTGCTATGCGTGCCCCAGAGCGGCTGGACCACGGCGTCAGATCCCCCGAAGACCCAGGGATTACAGCGGGGCGAAGTGTGCCGTGTTAGACTTCATCCTTGACTTTCCCAGCTCACGGCCAGCCCCCTCCATTCCTGGGGTTTTTTAAAACTGTGTACATTTTTTATTATTTGTTTTTACAGTGAATTTTGCATCCCTTTTCAGCAGCATCGTGGCTGCATTATTAAACCTTGCATTGCAACATAAGGAGGATCCGAGACCTCGTCCAACCTTTAGCTCTGGTGTAGACACGCTTCCAGCACACGCTGTGTGAGGCAAGCGCTGAAGAGCTGCTCTCCCACACAGGTACACTGCAACTGACAGCTCATAATTGTGTGCAAAACATTATGAGAGATCAGTGAAACAGAACGAATTGAGAGCATCAAGACTAATGTAAGTAAACTCTGCCTCTGATGGCTAATGGTTGCGATGTATTTGTGTTTGCGACCTACTGAAACATAAAATAGAGCTATTTTGGCTTGAAGTATTAGTGGTATCTTCTTTGCCACCTCTGTTTATCTTTTTCTCCTTCTTGCCTCACCTTTTTTTTTCCCTATTCTGCCTATGTACAATGAGCAACTTCCTGTTAAAGTGTTTTAATGTCAAAGACGTTAAAGTGTTTTAATGTCAAAGACATTAAAGTGATGACCCAGGGGACTGGGGAGACAACGCTGGCAAACGGTAAGCGCCGCAGAGAGCAGCGACTGCGCGGTGCTGCGCGTACGTGGGCTGTTCACACACTGCTCTGGAAAGCAGCGGAGGAATTCAGCCTTATTGTTGTAGACTCGTTGATCTGCAGAGGGATTCGGGGACTCCTGAGGAGAGATGAGGAGTCTATCCATCAGGACAATAAAGAGCCCCCAAAGTCAGGCTCTGCCCGAGGCGGTGAAATGGTCGCGCCGTGTCAGCAGCATCCCCTGACCCCCCGGCCCCGCTTTGGCTGCAGGAATGGGCAAGGCTGGGCAAGCAGATCCCTTACTGGTGCACGGGGCTTGCGTGAGATCCCTGACCGCCTGCCCACCGCCCCCCAAGCCAGGACGCCCCAGCGACCGACCCCGTCTCTCCCCTTCCCAGGGAAAACCGCTGTCAAACTCCGTCTTGTCAGAGAAGGAGCCCCGGGACTGCAGAGGGGTGGTGCAGCACAGGGTGCCCCAGCGTGGCCAGCAGAGCCCGACCCTCTCGGGGCTGGCTCCTTGTCGCCTGGCGGAGCTGCCCGGGAGGAACCGGCGCCTGCGGATTGCAGGATGAGAGAGGAGAAGAACTAGCAGCTGTTTTTCTCCTTCCTTGCGCTCCCCACTGTGGATTCGCCGCCCTTCCAAATGTTACGACTAATGCACCAAGCGCTGCTCCTCCCCCGACACTCAACTTTTCTCTAGCTTCAGACTTAAAAAAAAAAGCCATGAGTCCGTGTCTGGCCGCAGGCGTCGGCAGGTGACCTGTACCGCGCGTGCCAGGCTGGCAGCCCTGTCCCGTCTGCGCCGCGCTCACCAGCCGCGCGGGCTGGCTGTGTGTGCCGCTGTCCCTCGGATCCTTCAGATCCTCACGTCCCTCAGATCCTTCTCCAGGTACTCTCTGCCACCCTCGCCCGGAACTACAACACTCAATGGCAACGGCACCTCTTGGAGAAACAGCCCCAAAGTGCCTCGGCGATATTTTGCGCCGAATTCCTCTCCTTGGACCTTTTTATATCATTGGTGTATCTTTCAAGACACCTCTGGGGTTTTGAAACTAATTTTCCATCATCATTAGCGAGAAACTTACCCTCACGCTTCCCTTCATTAATGTCTAATACAGAAATGAGAAGTGCTATATATGCACACTCTTTTTAACTTGATGATGCCATATGCAAATAATTAAACACGGCACAGAAGCAATGGCTAAAGATTCTGCAAAACTTCCTCATTAAACTCAGCAATTATCTGCAAGAAGAGAGACATCTGAACCCTCTCCCTCCGCACCCAGGATAAAATCTCCACCTTTTGCAGATGCTTAATTTTTGCCCAGGAGGAGAAAATTCCCATTTAATTACCACCAAGGGCGAGGACACCGCGGCGGGTGCACAGACGGTGACGTTCAGCTGGTACCTGTCGGGAGGTGGCGGTGACTTTGCACGTGATCTGTTTGGATGGTGTCTGCAAGGTCACAGCTCCGTGCAGGACCAGTGGAAACATCAGTTGAGTTCCAGCTCTGGCATGTGCTACTCTGCAAAGAAAGGATTCGGGCAGCTCCGGGGCCCTGATCCGCTGTTTGGTGGTGGCACAACCGGAGCAGTCAGTGCTTCCAGCCACCTCGTCCTGCCTGCTGCAGCACGTCGGCATCACCGCTGGGAGCTGGGCAGGGAGCGGGGGAAACCAGCTCAGCTGAGACACAGTCCATCAGAAGAGAACAGCACCCAAAGGAAGTCGGACTCGGGGAGATAAATGTATTTTCAAACCACTAAATCAGATGAAACCCCTCTGTGTTCTGTTCTCGCAGTGCAGTTTATCTCTTTAGTCACCTGCGCTGTCCCTGTCGCTGCAACAGCTGCGATTTGCACAACCTGGAGCTGTGAAAACGGCGTTGTTTGTTGCTGCCATTGTACGAATGAGAAGCTGAGGCAGAGAAACCTGCAGAACTTCCCTCGAGAACTGGGGAATCTGTGGGCAAGAAGAGGCTGTGTTTGGACTTTCCACAGTTCAGGTCAATATTCCAGCTACTGAAACTGAAGCTAGCGGAGAATAATGCGAAAGTTTAAGTGTTTGTTTTTTATATACGAAGAAATTGAATATGCAAATCTGAAAACGGGAATAGATTTTTTTTAAGCTTACAAGCAGAAGGTGTGTAAATCTGCCAAGAACTTCAGTTAAGCAACTGTTTCGCACTAGCTGGGATGTAGGTTAGTGGTTTCAGCACATACACGGATAATTAATTGAAACTCCTTTTGTTCTGGCTGACAACATAAAAGCAATGCGAGGAAGGAGGAGAATCCCAGGGGAGCGGTGTGGCATGTTGCAGGGTTTCCAGTGCAACATACATGGGATTACACTGACGAGCTTTTCTAGTGCTAATGAAGGGATGTCAGACTGGCAACACCAAAACCTGATGTATTTGCTGAAAAGGAGCCACGCGAGGAGGAGTAGCTCGAATTCCCTTCTCCGGGCACCGTTCAGCCTGGTTTTCCCTTGGAGCAGTGGCGGAGTCTGCGGCACAGGCAGCTGCTGACCCAGAGGTGGGCAAGCGGGCAGGTCCTTGGGTGCAATACACGGCACATTAATATTTATATATTATGGGCAATATAGAGCCAGGTCACCCCTGCCGTCCCTCTGGAGTGTCCCTGCAGGTCTCACTGTGCCCCTTACCCATGAGCACGGTAAGGAGAAGGCCGTTACCTGCTTCCAAGCTCCTCTTTTCCTCACTCCCTCCAACAGTTGGCAAGAGGTCACTAGAGCAGCGTATTAATTTATTGCAATAGAGAATCCCGCGCTTAGTAAGACGCCAATCAAGGAGGCATCTCCAGGAAGGACGAGGTACCTTAACCCAGCTTCTTCCACGGCCACCTTCCATCGGATTATGTTATTAGTGAAGTTATTATTAATTTTCCTCATTACAAAGGCAAAGCCACAACTTCTATTTGCATAGCCGCAAGTTTGATAACAGAAGGAGGGGTGGGCGTCCCCAGTCAGGTCCGTGGGGTGCTCAGCGAGTGCTCCAGGCGCGTCCCTGGTAGGTGCTTCCAGAGGAGCCCGGTTGGTGCGGCAGGACAGCCCAGCTCTGCCGTCCTGGAGCGGGCGGGAGGGGGATGTAAAGGGTGCTCCAGGGGCAGCAGCACAGCCAGGACACCACCTCCCGCAAAGGCGCCCGCCGAGGTGTCTGTCGCTGCAGCCTTGTTTGCCAAATAAGTTGCCTGTAAACTCTGCCATCATTAAAATTCTCCACGGCGATAACCGCACCTTCCCCGGAACATTTTGTTGAAGCTTGCAAATGGAATTATCCGCTATGACTGCTCTTTTGAGCAGTGTAAATCTTCAACAACAGTCCTAAATAAACCTGTGATATACAGTGCATGGAACACCTATTTTTATAAATATCTCTGCAGAGGAACGCTAGAGGTAGAAAGAATAAATTACAAGCAAGAAAATGGCATTTTAAAATGTGCTCTAACCCTGTTTGCTCCTGCTCTCTCTTGGCACTGCTCTACATTAACTTCGCTCCAGCCCCTGGAAAGGCAAAGGTCACAGCTTTTATTTACATAACCCAAAGTTTATGAATAACAAGCATTAAGAAGTTTTGCAGGGAGGAGGAAAAAAAGAAAAAAGTATGAACAAGAAATAACAGTTTAGCCCCTGTGGCCAGGAAGGTCTCAGCATTGGGAATAATATGCCATTTTAACAGAGATACGTAAACACTGTCACCTGAATATCGTACCAGCTCCAGACTCCCCGCGGGGGAAATACATCTCGTGGCCCTCGGGGGACACCAAATCAGGCTGTTGCCTTGTAAGCGCTCGGTGCTCAGCACCTCCCCGTGCACAGGACCACGTCCCCGAATTGGGGCGTAATCCCAGGCGTGAAGCACTTAATCTAATCCCGGACTCCAAAGTGTCCAAAGGCACCGAGTGCCCGTGGAGCACCGACTCGCGGTGCGTCCCGTGCCTCGGCGCCGACAGCCCGGCCCCGCAGGGCACAGCGCGGGCGCTCAGCAGGGACCCAAAGGCCGTGCCACATCCCACCGCTCCTACTCGAAGGCGTCAGCGCCATCCTGCCGCAGCTCCCGGAGCGGGAACTCGTGGTCCGCCGCCGCCTCAGCCCAGCGCTGCCCGTGCTCGCGCTGCTCACTTGGGTGAGTTTCGGGATGAGGGAACCTGGTCAGGCCAAAGAACCCATAAAGCTGCTGTGCGAGAACGATGGTCCAGGTGTCTCATTCTAGGGCAGGTGACAAACACCAGGGGTCTAACTCAGAAGAATCAGTTGCGCTGTAGTGTCCAAAAGGGATTCCTAATGCTAACCCGGCAGAGAGGTTACGCTGCTGCGGAACCGAGTTCGCCAATAAAAGGTGTTTTGCTCCACTATTGTACCTTTAAATACCACAGAGCAGGTATGATAGATCCCGTCACATGCGATGGAGCTCCTGTCATTTTCCACCTCCCTGGAAGATGACTTTTGTCACCCTGGCAATATCACTCCTACGCAGCCACTGCGACTGCGAGATGTGCTGCTGCCAGGGGAAAACACGCACCTTTTTAGGCATTGGCCATGGTGACGGATGGCTGGGAAGAAATATAGAATTCATTTTCAGGATCAGCTTCTACTCAGGGCAAATGAGGAGCACATATGGATGTTTTCATTTTTCACACTATGCTGCTGCCCCATGTGGCCCAGGGTTTCTAACTAGTGTCAACTCAACAGTCGGTTGGTATTCATTACACCTGAACCAGAGCAAGGCATTTCTGAAGACCTTAAGGAAAGCATATTTGGCTTCTCGTGCTCGAGAGAAACTTTGGAAAAATCCCAAGCGTGGAAAGAAAACGGGGTAAGAATTTTTGACTTTCAGCGAGCCGTATCTGCACACACACATTTCCCGTGTTACCGCATTTTAGAAGGACTTTTGAAACTGATGAGATGTGACCAACCCCCACCGTTCCCAGAGACCAGTGGAGCTCTGCTCCTCCTCCATAACTCAGGGCTGCGGCAATAGCACTTGCGTTATACACTCCGTTAAGTTACCCCTCCCGGAGGCGGTGCTGCAGCCCGCTCCTGGGGGAAGCAGGAGGAATGCCGCTGGTGGGGGATCAGGTGAAGCAGATTCTGGTCCCCTCCCTCCTCACAAGCCCCAGCTGGTGGGCATCACCTTGACGAGAGCATTCAAAGGCCTTGCAAGGGGCGGGGTGATGCTGTGTCCTTGTCTTTGTTGTGGTGGTCCCTCTCCTATCGCTGCCGAGGCCGTAGGGAGCAGCCTGGAGAGGTGTGAGGGGACGCGGCTGGCGTGGGGACCGGCACTGCCAAGGGCCAGCTCGTCCCCTGGGGGATGGGGCCGGGGGGGGGCTGCTGGCTGGAGGGTGGGAGAGGGTTTTGGAGAAGAGGCAGGGGGAGAGCATGTGTGTGGCAAAAGCATGGGAGTCAAAGGCTGGGATTGCGGAAGGGAAGCTGGGCAATAGGGAATAGCACCTGGACAGTAAAGCTAGTGAGGGAGGCGACCGAGAGAGCAGCGGGACTCCCAGAGCAGAAGGGGCTCCACTGGTGCGAAGACAGAGGAAGCTGTGGATATTTGTATCCCGGCCACGTCCCACTCAGGTGAGTCCCATTCCGCCTCTTTATTCCCCTCTGTCGCGTGCGGTGAGTGCCGCGCTCCCGAGCGCTCTGCGCTGCCAGGCCATCGCCCCCTGTGCCACCCTGGGCTGGGTGACGGGGTCTCTGCTAGCAGGGACGCTGCCCCCTTCGGCTTGGAAAACCCTCGGGAATCTCTTGGGTTGAAAGGTGCCAGGCGGATGTACTGTTCCCTGCTAGGAGGATACACCTGGGAAGGGATCGGTAGCACAGGCACGACGTGTCACTTGTCACGCGGGAGGCTCTGGGATCCTGCCCAGTGCTTGTAGAGCAGGCGTAAATGAATGAACGTATTCGTTATTAATAATGACAAAAACATATGAAACCCTTTTGAATAAATACTAGGAAGAGTACTAAGCCTACTACCAGGATGAAGTCTAAGGGTTCTCGGCAGCAAAATGCAGTGGAAAACTGTGGCTGAATGGAACAGGTGTTTAAAATAAATGCTTTTGGTGCGCTGAGCTGAAACGCAACTCAAACACGTACAGATGACCTATAGACTGGCTTTCAGGAGCACAAACTCCTGAAATGCCTCTACAAGTCACCTTGTTGTGGATCAGCAAGGCTTATTCTGCTTATGAAATCAATAAGTGTAAAGCCCTTAGACCATTTTAGTTATCAACCTTCTCCAAATGAATATCCCGAGCATTTCTAATCGCAACCACCTGATTTCCATTATTTTGACCTCCTTCTTCTTTGGCTGGATCAATAATGTCTGATGTAATAATTTATCAATATATACTGGGAAAACTATTGATTCTACTTGTACACATAAGCTAGGAGGGAAATATGTCAGGCTCTCCCTTTAGTCTGACTGCCTTTCTAGATTTAAATTGAGCCGCGTTCGGCACTTGTATGAAGGATATTAGCGCTGTATGTAAAACAAATCGCTGGAGCTGGAGCGGATGTTTGACTTGCCCCAGTTCCCCTGATGCTTTTATGGCCCCCATCACCGCAATATCTGTCTGTCACACTCTAATTGCTCTGTGAGATCTCTCGCTCCTCCCGTGTCCCCCCCGCACTCGTACTGCGGCGCAGGCTGCCTGCTCCGTCCTGCCTCCGGGGAGGCTGAACTCGGGGCTCCGGCAGGTTTTATTTGGGCGAGACATGCGCTAGAGGTAGAGAGCTTTCGCCTAAATCCTGGAGGTTCACAAAGGCTCAAAGGCTTACGTGTGCAGGGTACGGGGTAGGATTAATACTGCGCCGCGATACGTTTTTAGGTGCGGGGTTTCTCGGTGACAGTAGAACTTGAGAGAAGGCATGAAGCAAAGCTGCCCGTTACAATAGGCTGTATTTTCTACCGGCGCTGCACCTGAGAACTATCAATTGCAATCCAACTACAGAAATCAAACACGTGGCAATCTGGCTAATTTTATTTCTTGACAGCTCCATAATAATACACCGTGGGGGGAGGAAAATCAAAACACTACAACAGTGTGCTGAGTCATTAAGTGGAACGAACCACTAGAACCATCCCTTCCTCCAGCAGCTAGAATCTGTTATCAAATTCCTTACCTAATGCATACGTTCTAATAGCTGACTGTAGCTTCTTTTTCATATCCTTTTGTTTCAGATGAAGCGACTTAAAAATTGCAAATGTTTCTCCCCTTGGATGCCAGAGCATAAATCACGAGTAATACTGAGCTCTCTGCCTCATATTGATTCTTTCGTGAACTAAGCCAGATGGGTTCAGATATGAGCATGATCTAATATTCCCCTTAGCTTGATTTATAGATTTCTTTGTGCATTACCTGACCATAAATGAGTCTTGCATTATTTCTTGTGTGCCTGTCAAATTAAAGAAAAATATTCTCGTTGACCTTTAAACCTGGGAGGAAAAAAAATGAGTCAGAGACATTTTACCGCATGTATTACAGTGATCTTAGTGCTTACATGCCAATTAAGAGTG
Organism: Chionis minor; assembly: GCA_013398295.1. Taxonomy (NCBI): domain Eukaryota; kingdom Metazoa; phylum Chordata; class Aves; order Charadriiformes; family Chionidae; genus Chionis; species Chionis minor. The sequence goes on from VZSF01004788.1 coordinate 193,629, forward strand.
TGTGATTATGAAAGAGGTCTCGTAATTTGTGTTATGTGTAATGATTTCATTTTCCTGTAAAGCACGCAGTAGACATACAGACAGTCGCATCACCTACATTGCAAATAACCCTGGAAAAGAGAAAAAGGGGAGAATAACTTGGCACAATTCATTCCTTAATTTACAAAAACGAGCATTGATTGCAAGACCCGAAATGTTTTTGTGGAAGAAGAGAATGTTCTTTAGAACGTAGGCACAGCAAGCGAAAATGCAGAACTGACTGCCACAGAAGGTGTTAATGCCATTAAGGTGAATGAGCACCGTGAGGCGTTTGCCGAGCCCAGAGACCTCTTCTGGGATCAAAATGAGTTTAATACGCATGAAAAGTAATGAGCAGCGTACCATGAACCTATCGTCGGGGCACAACCCGGGGCTTGGGACTTGCAACCAAACTCTGGGGGGAGACAGTGAGTTCTCTCAGTGCAAAAAGCTCGTGCTTGAACTGAAGGGACGGACCTCAAGGACCCAGCACCTTCTCTCGCAGATTTCAAGAGTGTTTCTGCAGTCTAATGAGCCTATTATCTCCTCTGTATTTATTTGTAATTAACACTCAGAGCTTTCAAGGCATTAAGAAGGAAAATATTTCCATCTTTGCCATTCTTCAGTTTTTGTCCAGGTGAAGAATGGTAAACCCGTTCCAAAACCGCTCAGCGAACCAAATCCCCGTCATGTTTCTATTCGGGTTTTATCTCTGCTCTGTATCAGGAGATTATGTTTTCAGCAAGAACAAGATTTTGGCTTCTGTCTTCTAAGAAAGCACCCGTTTAATGAGTCTGTCCAGGCTATGTGGGCATGCCACAAACCCGGCTGGTAGCCCTGGCTCTAGGAACAGGCAGACCAGTCTGTGTTCTCGGGGCTCCTTTCCACATACCCTCCACGCTTCTGAACACCACAAAAATCCCTTCTCAGGTTTGTCTCCAGCTCAGGTATGTTTAGACTAGCAAACCTGTTCCTGCAGTAGAAAACAGGGGTTCGGGAATGTTCACGTTCCTTTCCAGTCTCTTGTTTAGGTCGTTGAACTACTGAGTACCCCGTTTCCTAGCCTGCGCTCTTGGCTAGTTTATTCCTCAACAGCTCTGCTGTGGCAAGAAAGCTTTTCTTAACGCTTCCAGTTGGCCAAAGGCTGAAGCGTAGCCAGTGTTTTACATCTGTCCAGGGATGCACCTAAACAGTATATCTGTTTTGGAGGCCAGTATATCCGTGAGAGAAGGTCATAAGTATAGATTTTTCTTTGGTTTGGATGCTTTATTTTAATTCCAGTGGCTGATCGCATTTGTTTATTTTTATTACAGTAAGCTTCCAGTCCCTGAGAATGGGATCTGTGGTGCTAAAGACACTTTTATTATATATAAGTCTTGGAGTGATAGTCTTTGCCCTGAGGAGCTCACAATAAAAATAAGCAGACAGATAGAGAGATAAAAGACATGATTCAGCATCAGATGTAATTTGCTGTATGAAGCTGATCCAATTGTATCTGAAGGATTTATTCTACAGATGAAGAAACTTGGGCGCACTGAGGCGAAATGACTTGCAGGAAATACCACAGCAGTCTATGGAAAAGCAGGAAGTAAAACTCGGATCGCCCCGTGGCTCCCAGGACAGCCCTTCTCTTGGGAGCAGGGGGAACCGTTTAGGCATTACGTGAGTGCAACTCCACGTGCCCTACATCCACATCTGTGGCAGTTACACAGCCCTACACGGTCACGCCACACGGTGGATAGTTGTGGTTTTTTTTATCCCTCTGCTCTGCATAAGCCTGGCACTATCTCTGCTTCCCTCTCTGAGTACTTCTTATTCAGAGATACTCTTTTGACTTCTAGCACAAACGCTGCTCTGAAGAGATATGTTTACTGCATAAAGACATAGAAAAGACACCTAAATTCCCTATTCTGGTCAGTATATTTATATGAAAAGTATTGTGGCAATAAATCAAGGCGCAGTGATTGCCATCCCCCTTCCCATGGTGATTTATAATTGTGGATTTACATCTGGCTAAGAGACGCTGTTCAGACTGTCTCGCTGGCATGGTAATAACAGCCAGCGCTGCGCCGCTTCCCTTCAGCATGGCAATGGAGCCCGAGAGCCCCTCCAGTTTAAACAATGAGAGTTAAAACCTTCTGCAAAATACAAAAATAATAAAGCACCATCAGCGAATCCCTAAATCATAATGACAATGTTATCCAGTGTCAGCTAGAGACACTCACTGACTATAATGGAGCTCCAAGTGAAGCATTTCTCTATCTGGTAAACGGCGGGGGGGGGGGGGGGNGGGGGTGGGGGGGGGCGAAGGAAAGAAAAAGAGGCAGGGAAAATAATATTCAAGGATTTCTTAACAGAGTTGAGGGGCTAAGAGCAGAAGAAAACTGTTCACCCTTTGGTACTATGGAGTTTTACTGCACAGAAAAAAATAGGATGGTGTAGGATTGAGATGTCGTTCGCTTTAACAACATTTCTCAGTCTGGGCAGTATAAACATCGGAGGGTAACCTTCGCATTTATAAACGAAACATAATGATCTCTGGTTCCCTTTGTCAAACCCTCTCAGACAGGTTTTTTTCCTTCAGTTGCCTAGAAAAGCAAATGCACGAGGCTGAGGGCTGGCGGCTTGCTGCCCGTAAGAGATGGTGCTCCCCCTTGGGAGGTGAAACGAGGGGCTGAGCTGCAAGACCTCGACCATACAATGAACGGGATCTTAGTAGGGGGCTGTTCGGCAGAGGAATTCCCTGCTGGCACCACTTCCTCCCTGTCCCGAGATGGGCAGTGGACAGCCTGCGAAGGCGCTCCAGGCAGCGCTCGGGCTTCCAGGGAAGGAGAAAGGCTGCAACCCCTGCGTTTCCCCTCAACTCTTTTCCCTGCTTCAGCCTTTCTAGAGCTGCAGGGACAGTACGCGACTCCTAGGAATTCATTCCAGACTCAAATGTGTCTTGGCACGACTGAAGATCAGGAAAGCCAAATTGCCTCGGAAGTTCAGGCGGGGAGGGCTGTGCTCTGCCGGTCCCTCGGTGCCCAAGAGGAACACGGCTCTTCTGCTGGACACCGGCTGCCCTTCCGCGGCAGCGAGGAGATGAGCTAAGCTGAGCTTTTTGGTAGTACCCGTCACTACAGTCAAAGTGTCAGATCCTTCTCTTTGTCCGGCGGCTTATTCCATAACGGAAACACAGACGGTAGCGACGGAGAAGATCACTTGGGTCATCCAGTTTATCCCTCGCTGGGAGAAAGATTGTTTCTTGCATTTGTTGGCTTTGCAGATGATACCTCGCCCAAAATCACCACCTGACGTGAAGCCTGACAGAGAAATGGGGTATTGCGACGATAAACCCCGCTTGCTGCCTGGGTTATCGCTCGTGCAGCAGCGGAGGATGAGGTCAGGGTACGGCTTCGGAGGCGAAGGAAGAGCAAACCTTCCTCCTGCCCAGGGACGCCGGCTCGGGGCAGCCGCCGGGGCATGGAAGAGCAGAAGATGGAGCGTTACGTGTCTGCAAGCGGTACCGTCCTACCGGGGGGTGATCTGGGAAGGCTATTGGGAAGTGCTGGAAAAGGAGTAAATGCAGTAGTGGTCTCCAGGGGGATCCCACAGGGCTCTCCTGCCCCAGTCCAGGGGATTCTCTGGGAAAGGACGCAGTGGCTTTTTTGTCCCCATCCCTTTCCCCTGTAGGGCTCAGGATGCCAACCGTTTGAGCAATAACTTAAGATAAATGGTGATATTTTGGTCCAAACACAGTGAAGATGGAGAGAAGAGGTTCTTTTCTCGGGGACAGACAGGAAATACCGCTTTCCAAATCAGTCTGTTTTGCTTACGTTTCATCACAGGATTTTACTTTCCCTCTCTGAATGCTGTCAGCGCAGAGGGACAAAGGACACGGCATTTTGGTCCACTGTTGTATTTAGAACAGCCACAAAAAGTCAGGACCCAAACCGTGTCCAACCTATGGTGTGATTACGTGGCGAACGCGCGCCGCTGGGACCCGCTGTGCCACCTCGGCCCCTGACAGGGCTCTCGCCAGCGGCGTGAGTGATGAGCTCCTATTCGGGAACTGACAAACCTGTGTGGATCAATGATTATTAAAAAGAAAATGTCATTAAAGAGGACAGTTTGGTGCAGTGTCATCCAGGAGCTGCCAGTTTCTCTGCTGGGAAAATTAAAATAGAGTCATCTTACAATGCATACTTCAAACATCTTGAATTTATTAATTAACCAAAAGACAGGAGCAGCAGCCTATTTCCAGAGTGCGTTTTGGTGTCCATTAAAAACACTGATTCTCTGCAAGGCAGGAGATGATAACTTCTTGTCATTCTTGCTCAAGCTTGCTGGGATCTTTCTTTTACAAAATGTTTGTAAATTGAACTGTATGTTTTTTTTAAATGAGGGTAGCAACTGACTAAACATCTTACAAATGACTCCAAACTTTTACAAAAACCAACACAACAAACAAAACCAAATGTTTCCTTATGATACTTGTAAACAAAAAAAGATCTTGGTATTGGAAATGATTTTTAACTTTGAAGATTTCTGTTTCGGTGATAAAAACGAACCTCTCACTTATCTTTTGGATGTGCCTGAAGCAAGTCTTTTCCCCCCCACTAGTTTTGGTTCGACCACTGCACAGAGAAGTTAATCGTTCAGGCAGTTCAGTTCTTTGGCAGGAACGAGCCCTGCAGGTGTTCGGAGCCCCCTTCGTGCCCGCGTATGAAGCCTGCCATGGCCCTGCTGAAACCCGGTGAGGTGACATGATGTGACGTGCTGGGAAAATCCAAAGTATTGCAAAGAATTTGTATCTGTCCCGTAGGGAGATGGGAGATCTTTTGGAAAGTTTGTCACATCCTGTGTGACAGCAGTCCTCATACGCGTTGCTATTGCTACTTAGCGGAGGAGTTTTTTCAATAAACCGATGAAGAACTAAGATCTAGTTATTTTAAAGATGGTATTATTATTGCAGGTATTTTTTTCTCATGATCTTTCAGAAGTGAGACCCTTATTGCAAATCCAGTACAAGCCCAGTTGTAGACAGTTGTTCCAAGGGGTAAAGAACTGTGGAACTGGAGGCCGGTTGGGAGTGACGGGGACGTAGTGGGCAGAAGCTGGGGACGCAGCGGTAAGTTTGATGGATTATTCTGTCTTGCGAGGGACATCATTAGTGTCGGGTTCTGCACAGGCATCAGAGTGAACGGGAGATGTGCAGGGATCTCAGCCAGATGCATCCACAGGGCCACACACGCTACGGTGTAGGAAGTTTTTTCCATCTTTCAGTACTTTGATGTTGTTAGAGAGCTTAATATGACGAAATTTTACATGTTGGGGTTCAAACTTCTCCTTTCGTCCCTACCTTCCTGTTGCTCTGGGGGAGCTGAAAATTCCTTCCCCATAGAAAGGTCTTACTCCCAGGCGTGGTCTCCTTTTCCAGGGTGTGATACAACCTTGTCCTGAGGATTTTCACTGTTTACTCTTTTCCTCTGTGGCTGTGCTATAAACTTCAGAGAAAGCCGGGAGCTGGAGAGAGGCAGAGCGGCGTGGTGGCACCCGGTGCCGGTGAGCCCGGAGGCGCTGCAGCCCAGAGCACCCGGGGCACATAAAACACATCCAGCTGGAGCATTGCTACTTTCCGAAAATGGGAGTGCCTTCCCAAGAATTTTGTATTTCATGGCAAATGTTAGAACTGAGACTTTTAATCTTAAATGAAACCAAAATTAGAACTTCTCCATAGGACAGAAATGCTTATTTCAGCGATAAAGCAGAGGAAACCCTGCTAAATGGTGAAACGGAATGGCTGGGGCATCCCAAAGGCAGAGAAAGAGGCCGTGATGTGGGGCACAGGCACAACCCCAACCCGAGGACAGTCCTCCATCCCTCCCTCCCAGGCAGGGCTTCTGCGGCACGCGAGGACTGACCTCAGCCGTCCCCGCTGCCGGGCGCCGCCGCCTCTTTGCAACTGGGCAGCAAAATGGAGAGCCCCTTGGTATAGTTTCATTGGCAAAATTAGATTTGGAGAGAGATGTTTCATGAAGTAAACCAATATAAACAAAAATAGCCCCGCTGGGTAAGGAAATATAGATAACTGGGGGAAGTGCATGTAAATCCACATAAATAACGGCCCTGTAAAACCGTGGTGCCGTGTATTTCTAGTAACCAACCTTCACAAGAAGCTGAAAGCAACGGAGGGCAATGAGGGGTGGATTAGAGAACAGAACATGTGAAGGGCCGAGAAAGCTGAATTCATCGAGTCCAGCGCAAGAGACGGCTCAGGGGGAACATGATCACAGTCTATAAATACCTTCAAGGTAACAATAGAAATGACGGGAGGGAATTATTCACAGGCTCAGAAAATTGTAGGCCAGGGAGCAATGGCCTGAAGCTGAGAAAGAAAAAGTTTAGCCGAGATATTAGTGGGGGGGAAAGAAGCCCTGACAAAAGAGCGTGACAGGGCGGTGTAACAGCGGAAGAGGGAAGTGCGCGGTGCAGCGCAGCTGCCGGGTTTGTGCCGCCGGTGAGGCGGTGCCATATTGCTGGAAAAAAGCGAGCGAGGTTTTATCAGCCCCAGAGGAGCCAGAGCGGACCGAGAGAGACTTCTCGCTCTCGTGGGCTGCGCTCCGGGTAACTCCGGGGTAACCTCCCGGGGCGCTGCAGGGAACTACGGGGCAGGGCTGTTCCTTTGGGCTCCCTGGCTGCTTCCGCTGTTGCCCCCTCTCACGTTTTTCCTTTATCCATCACACCTCCCCTTCCCATCCAAACGTGGAGGAATTCCCTGTCGGCCCCTTTTTGCGAGTGGGGCTTTCCGTCCCGCTGACGGAGGTGTTGGAAGAACTGCAGGAAGAAGCAGCAGTAGCTACCGAGCCGGTCCAGCCCAGACGGTTGCCGATACGATGGATTGTAGGAGGAAATCTCCGTGTCACCTCAGGATGAGGGGCTGGCGGTTCGCCTGAATAATACCAATAATCGTATAAAAAAATGAACACTGAAAAGCTGGAAGAAAGTGCTGCCTCTGCTCAGAGCACCTCAAAAGCCACCTCTGGTTGGTTTCCATCGCGAGGAGGAGGAGATTTCCAGGGCTGCGCAGGATGTTTTGCGGAGGCTTTTCCCGGAGGAATGGGGTGAGTAGGACCCTGCGAGCGCTGGCGGTGGGTCCCCACGGCACAAGCTCCCCACGACTCCTCTGTGCCCTGGAGGCGCGAGGGGACGGGGTCAGCGGGGCGCGCTGGGGAGGCAGCGACCAGGCAAGCGACTGCCTTGCCCGTGGTGTCTCGGTGACGAGCGTCCTGCAGAGGGAGGCTCGCGTGGCTTCTTGTGTACAAAGAACACGTAACGTGACGACGCTCCGACCTCTCCACAACAGGTGACAGAAGGAGCATTTCAAGAGAGATCTACGTAACGTCGGCGTACGACTGGGTACAGAGAAGGTTTGTTTATGGTAAGTGCCAATCACTAAAAACATCAGATGCGATTCTCTGAAGACCAAAACCAATGACAAGCTTGGCCTTTCTTTGTTTTAAAGCTAAATCTTTACCATTCGCTACGCCGAAAATCCCTGGCAATTACTGGTTAAATAACAAATCTAAAAGACTTTTAAAATAACGGTTTTAAAAGTCACCCTTTTTTATTTCAAAAGTACTCCCCATCCTACGGAATCCAGACAGGTACGTTCAAACAAGTATTTCTAGAAGATGTCCTTGAAAAATCTGGGAAGAATCAAGGAACAGAAGAGGCGCGTGGGTCTGCTGCACCCTCCCCTCCATAACTCTGTTAAAACAAGCCGCAGCTACAGACACACGCTCCAACGCTTGCATTTCGGGCAGCTATTTAACTGAAGGGAACTACAGTCATTCTAAAGACGTATCTCTCTTACGATCTATAATGAATGTAATCTTCAAGGGGCAATAACTTCTCTCAATTACGCAATTTTTCTGTTAGAAGTGGCATATGTTACAATCTGGGTTGTCAGCTCCTCTGGCCACGGACGCTCACATTTCTCAGTAAAGCATCCTAGGCGCCCCACTACCCATCAATAAGATCGGTGATAATGTTNTTCCAGTGTAAACACACACAGCACAACAGCTGTTCGGAGATCTCCAATTAGAGCTGGTTTGTGGCTATCTCTACAGAAAACGCCTTTGGCTAATATATTTTAAACCTCTTCTGTTCATGCATTTCACGCTTTGAAGCTGGCTAGTAATTTCTGTCATTTAAGAACAATGTTCTGTGATTCGCTCCTGTTAGTAGGAGCGCGAGGACGAGCGCTGCCCCCGGCTCCCCGCTCGGCACCTGCCGGAGCGCAGGTCCGTGGCCCCGGACACCCCAGGAGCTGCGGGGCTGCGGTGGGGGACGGCGCCGGGGACTCCAGGGCCATGTTCGTATGGCGAGCGCAGGCGGCCGGGCAGCGTCAGAGCGAGGTGCCAAGGTCACAGCCAGAGTGGGGAAGGAGAACCATAAATGACAAAGCGCTGGCCGGCGGCCAGGCCCCCGGGAAGCTGCGCTTAGCATATCGCTCCCCGAGCGGCAGGATGAAGCCTTAACCCCCTTCCAGACAGAATTCGTTATAGGAACGCTCCCATCGAAATATCACCAGCTGACTTCCCGCGACAACTCGGAAACGGGGATCCTCTTCCAAGCAGCCCAAAATGATGACGAGGATGATGATGGAGCCCTATCAAATATTTACGAAAACCAGATGCATTTCTGTGCTAGCAACATGCCGATATTGTAAGAGACCTCAAATAAACTCCTGACGTTAACCTGAAGCTCAGCGTAACCCAAAGGCTGGACAACAAGCCGACTCGAGTATTTTGAAGTGAAAACGCTGCGATGGAGGTTAATAGCAACGTAGTTAAGGAACCCAGCGCAGGTAAGTGTGGTGATTTATCACTCGTAGCGCTATTCCCACGCTGCCGCGGGTGCCGTAGACGCTGTGTCAGGTGCAGGATTCACAGAGCTGTACGTGAGCAACAGGCTCTCGGGTGCCACGTGCTTACACCGTATCTAACGCTGGGGGAATACGCCGAGGCCTCCGGAAGCCGCGGCACAGACGATATGGGCAGTGCTTCTCCAAAGCATTAAAAATATATAGCTTTTTATGAAAAAAGCATGGATTAATTATTTTAAGGACACAAAAGTTACTTGAGATTATAAAAGCTGAAAAAATAGAAAAAAGAAATGATCCACATGCATTTTCTGTACCACAACCACAAAACCTCTGCCTCCGCATCTCACTGTCGCACCATTAACTCCGAGACCTGCATTTAAAGATGCGAGATAATATTATTGCCAGGCTCTGTGTGAAAGCAAACCCCCTCCCCCTTGGCTGCAAAGGAAGAATACTGGCAACCAGTGCCGAGGCAGCTGCCATCCTCCCATCTCGGCAGCGAGTCAGGGGATGGAGAGCACCGCAGAGGTGCTGGGGAGCTTGGGGAGGGCTGGGTGAAGGCAGGCGAGAGCAGTGATTTATTGGGCAGCAGCTTCCTCCGAAGGACCCTGCAGAGGCAACTGGTACGTAGACGGGAGCCACTTTCCCAGTCAGTTCTACCTGATCCTTTCCGACACCATCGTGGGGGCTCTGCCACCAGGGAAGGCACTATTAGCAAGAAACACTAACAGTGCCCCCTGACCTGAAAAGCTGCTGCGAAGAAAAGCCAGAAAAGTAAAGTGAGCTTCTGTAGCTGGAGAGCTGGGCTTTTTTGGATGGGAGAGTGATAAAGTGTACTTTTGGGGAAAGATGGAAAAAAGCATCTAACTATTCATACAGCATCGCAGAGACGGCAGGGAATGAACTTTCCCTAGAACGGGCAGATGAGGAAATCTGCGTTGGAAGGAGTAAGTTCCGGAGCAGGAGCACAAGGAAGAAGTAATCCTTGGTCAGGCTCCGTCGCGCGCCCCAGCGCTGCGGTCGCCGCCGGAGGGACAGGTTCCGGCCGTGCAGCCGGGGCAGGATTGCTGCTTCTCCGGCTGGAGAAACCAGGCTAACGCGGTGCTGCTGTGCCCCGTCCCTGCGCCCATCTCGGAGCCTCTGGCTGGAACGAAGAAAATCACTGCTCTTCTGAACGGCCACAAGAGGAGACGCGCAGCATCCTCCCGCGCACGCGCCTGCAGATTCCCATGCGTTACTGACCAGGATGCTACTTTTACAATTTCTTCCTTTATTTCATAGATCTTTTCACAAATGGATTTTGTGATCCCTAGGAAATGAGATGTCCAAAGGTTCACAAAACAACAATCTTTGCATTTTTTTGCCAAATGAGACAGCAAGGTAGTTTTTATCCCTTCTTATGCACTAGTCTAACTTCTGATGCACCCTTTTTATTTTACTAATTCAGCTCAGACTGATTTATATGCTTTAAGCAGATCAAGCAGCTCATGCAAAAAACCCTGTTAAAGTATATTGAATAATAATTTATGTAACATCTTCCATTAAAGAACTTAAAAGCAACAGAAATATTAATTGATCTTCTTAAAGCTAAGTAGTATACCCATTTCAGGATATAAAAATGAAGGCGTATTGAATCACATATTCAAACACAGGTGCCTAAAGTTAGTCATCTAAATAGACGTGTCAGCAGCTAACTACTGCTTTGATTCTGCCAGCGCAGAGAGGGATCGGTGTTGCACTTGAGGGTCACGCTGAAGCGAACGAGAAACTAACATTTCTCAAACTATTTCTGTGCAGGTATTAAAGGGACCCGAATTTAAAAACCAGGATCTCCCGCAGCTTTGGCTCAAATTAGCAACTGTTAAGAAATAAAGCGCCTTTGATTCAGCTCCCAGCTGTAAGTGGATGTCAGAGTGCAGGCGCTCGAGTTGAGAAAGTTTATGTCCGTGACCCCGCTGCCTTCCCAAGGTGAGTCGTCACGGCTCCACGCGTGTCGTTTGCTCACATTGAGGGACTTCCATCGGGCTGGTTCCTGTAGGGAGGGGGGTCGATCGCGGGGGCGCTGCTCGCTGGCAGCCCCCTGCCCGCCCTCCCTGCGTCACAGGCGCAACCTCCAGCCCCTTCGCCCGGCGCGAGGACTCCCACCTCCCCGCGAGCGAGCCAGGCTTCCCCCGGATGCCGACTGAAAGACCCCGTATGGATGCAGGCATGCACGTTTCAAACCAAGTATTTTAAGGGAGCTGCAATAATTGTCAGGTCTGCATATTTAATGGACCTTGAGTTATAAACATGCTCAAAAAGTGCCGAGCTAATATCAGTTTGACAGTGAACTGGCACAGTGCTAAGCGCCAATGCATCAAATTAGCATCGATCCGCAAAACGTAACGGAAAGGTTTCTTAAATCTGCCAAGTTTTGAAATCAGTTCGGGAGAAGGGGGCCTCTCCCCCCACCCAGCCTTTTTTAGAAGTCCTTTCTAGTTCCCTACCAGGAGTCCGAGCGCATTCCTTCAGTAACGCTTTAGAAATGTTAATTCTTTTCAAACTCTGTTTTCCTGCCCTCGTTCCCTCTGAGGGCGCTTCTTGGATGGAGGAGTTAAAATCCTCTCCCGCTCGCTCGGGGTTGGGAGGAGCGGTGCCAGCGCGCGGTGCCCGGCCGAGCTTCAGCGGGGCTCCGTGCAGGCCACGCGCCTTCTGCATCCCGGGACGCAGGTGCTCCGCCGCCAGCGGATGGCTGATCACTTCCAGGTGGGATTGGAATGCACTGGCACTGCCCCGTCGCATTCCCCCATGGCTCCGGCCCCGGCAGCATCCACAGCTTCCCCTCTCTCCCCGCGCCACGCTAACGCAGCTGCGCCCAGCGGAGCCGGCGGCGCTGGAACGGCCTCGCTCCGCAGCGGGAAGCTGGCGGGCTCTGCTCTCCGAAGGGTTCGTGACTCCTTGGAGCTGCAGTTCCAGCGCCGTCTGCCAGCGCCGGGGTGAGTTAACCTCGCTGGCAGCCTGCAGAGCCGCTCTGGGGGCCGACCGCCCGTCTGCCGCGGGGGGAAGAGTTTGAAGGAGGCTGAGGCTGCCGGAGGAGGAGGAATTCTCCGGGGCCGCCTCGCCCTGGCTGGTATTAGCTCGCTGGGTTCCCTTTCGCTCCATGGATTTTCAACAGCTATGATAGAGGAGCGTACACGGAAACAAAAGAATTAAGAGGTAACGGTGACTTTGTTCTCCAGGCTTTTTATCTCCGTCTAAGCAGGGATACAAATGGTAGGGTGAGGTTCCAGGATCTGTTAACAGAGCTTTCCTTGAAAACAGCTATCGAAATGTTTTGCCAGCAAAAGTCTGTGAGAGAGGCTTGTGACACTGGTATTTATCCCCTCAAATAATGGAAACCGGGTGGCCTTCGGAAGCAGGCCATTGAACGGGCTGTTTAATGGTCGCTCATTCTTAGGGACGCATGCTGCAGCGTCATTACCATGAGGTGGCACGTGCCAGCACTTAACGGCTCCAGCAGCGGCACCGCCAGACCTGGGAGGTTGTCCCCACGCAGCAGCGAGCGTGCCGCAACAGCCTCCCCGCTCCTTCCAGCCTCTCTCCGCCGTCCTCCCACTCTGCTGCTCACCGGTGGCCCCACGCTGGGGAGACGGGGCCCCGCTGTCCCCTGGCTTGCTCTTCTCACAGCACGTCCTCAGCTGCTGAAGCCACGGCTCCAGGTTCCCCTGGTGGCACTGGGAGCGGAGACGGCACCTGCAGAGCACCTTCCTGCAGAGTGGCCGCTCCGACTCTCGGTGGGCTGCCGTGGTTGTGCCTCCCGGAGACGGAAAACTCCTGGGGACGCCTGTGGGACCTCGTTTGCTTGTGGTTGTCCCCACCAGCTCCTGCTGAGCACCAGAACGGGGCGGGGGCTGATGAAGGTGTTCTCTGTGGCTCAGCTGAAGCCGGGGAGAAATGCCGGCCGCTGCGAGATGACTAAGGCTCACACGCTTATTACTCCCATCAGCTAGAGCTCTTAATCACTTTGCGCTGTTTCATCCTATAACATGAATTCACTTCAAGCTGTGAAATTCACCATTTTTGCCATGACTAATTTGTGAAATCTGCCACCTTCCTTCGTGGTTCGCTTTGTGCCCTAGTTAGGCATCATCTGCCTGATTAGGGAAATCTGCAATTTGTTTCTTGCCGTTGAGCCAATACAATTTCACTCCCCTCCTTTCTCCTCTTTGCACTCGACTGCGATTCCATCGTCACCGGTGCCTTCTGACGCGGCAGGGCCGGAGCGCCACGGAAGCCGTCCCTGCCGGGGTTTGCCGGCAGCGTGGGCAGGGCTCAGTCTTGCTCCGGGGGGACTCGGCCCCCGGCTTCGCCTTTGCCTGCAGCCCCCGCGGTCTGTTACGGCACGTTTCCCACCTTAGGACGTTCCTCCCAGCCTGGTTACCGCAGCGTTTTGGAAATCGTTCCCCACCTGCCTTGCCAGGGCCTTGTTTCACGATACATTCATCTGTTACTCTTTATATTGAACACTGCTGGCATTACTCAATGCTATAAATGTACCCAGTATGCCATAAAAACACACAGGCAGCTGACTGGTCTTGCCTACAAGAAATACTATTAATCTTTCATTTTTCACATGCTCTGGGCAAGATCCAGAGGGTCCTCAAGGAACATCTCATAACCGAACTGGGTCCTAAATTCCGATTTTCTCACCGACTGGTTAACGTCTCAAAACATTTTCCCGCACTCTTAATGTCTTAATTGTTCCTTGAAGATGTTGCCAGCTCATCCATCCTTCTACCTGTAATTTACACCCTCTGAAAACCCAGCGAAATATTGTTTTAGTACTTCTGTCACCGAAACAGTGATAAATGGTCATCTCCTAAGATCAGTGGGAACAGTGTAACGGTGGATGTGCGGGAGAGCGTACTGACTTGCTCTCACCGAAACGGAGCCCTGCCATGAAGTTCAGAAGGACCACGCGCGGCCCTGGCTGCTCCTCAGGCTTCCAACAGACCTTGGTGACAGCAAAGCTTATGGGTTTGTGCTTCGGGGAGTTTCACGAGATGCCGACGGGAGAGCAAAGGAAACCTTCCCGCCTCGCGCTCCTCCTGCCACCACAACTTTCCTTCCCGTCTCCCTCTTCCTGTATTCTGCCTTTTTTCCTTTCCCAGTTTCCCTCAGCCTGCGTTAATCACCTCCCTGCCCGAAACGCAATCTTGTAAATAAGATCAGCAGCACCGTTTCTATTAACAGATAAATAAATGGATAAATCTCCGAGAATCCCTGGCTGTAATTAACCCTTCATCAGCAACCCGGAGGCGGAGGTACGCGACGTCCCAAGCACGTGCTCGTTGCGTTGTCCAGCCCTCGGGAACCCCACGGGCCCAATCCTGCTTCCGCTCACACGGCTGACCGAATGCCTTCGAGCGACTCGGCGCAGGATGGTGCCGGGTGCTGGGCACCCCGCCGGCTCCTCCGCACCCGCGGCACCCAGCCCGGCAGCCGGACGAGCCCCCGCTCTGCGCTCACCACCGCGGTGGACTAATCGGATGGCAGTAAAAGCTTTTACTGTGCCATCCTGTTTGTGATCAGCAGAAACATAAAAGGCATGTTAGCAAATTGATTTTTGGCATTAATTGTGAGCAAAGAGCATTACGCTGAGTACAGAGAGGGTTGGGTTGTGGGGTTTTTTTTCCCCAGGCAGAAAAATTCTGTTTTAGCATTTTAAAAGTGATTCTGGAAGATGCTGAGCTAAGCCCAACGGACATACTTCTCAAATACCGTAAGGCAAAGAGTAGTTACTGAATCTCTTCAGTCTTATTAGCTTACATAAACATAAAAATTTGAATAATGTTTAAAAAGCTAAATTCTCCAGATAATCCATAATCAGTAAATGTTCATTACTGAGATGTAGCAAATCTGCATGAGATTTCCCCGGTGACATTTTGGTTACACGATTTAAGAGGCGCAGAAAAGCCCGCTCCAGGCGGGGCCGGGCAGGAACTCCCGCAGGCTCCAGAGGTCGCCCGGCCGCGGCTCGGACCTTCCCGGTCCCCGTGGGCAGCGAGCAGGCCGGAATCACAACTCACTGGCTCGTCTTACAGCGCCGGTGATTTATAAATAAATCATCCCCACGCGATGATTGATGTCTCCATATAAATAATTAAGTCTTGACCTTATGTTATGACACCTGCTAAATTTTTTGGCACTTGCGAGCAGCGCTCCGGAGAGATCCCTGACACCGGCTCAAGAAGGGCTGGACTAGGTTCGAGGGGGAAGGGGAGCCCGTTTTCTGTTTACCCTCATTTTGTTCTGTTTGATTCCATCGGCTAATTGGTGATGATGATTATTAATCTCCGTTGCCGTCTACTCTATGGATTTAATTCCTGCCTGTGATTGCTGTGGCGAAGTTTGCTCCGTTAGAAGCAGACTTTGATTAGCTTTCCAGGAGCCGCAGTTTCCCAGAGCTCCCCAAACCGCCGCGTGACGCACCCCGCGCACTGTGCACCTATTTCCGTGTGCGGTCTGGGTGCCCGGGCGGCGGAGCTGCCGCAGCGTGGCTGAGACCCTCACCCTGCTCGGGCAGGCCGGGTAGCAGGTGTCAGCAAAAGTCCCATTGGAAGCTCATGAATTCGAAGAGGGGCTCGGCGGCTCTCCCCAGCACGGCGAGCCGCTGCGGCCTGCGCCCGGGAGAGGGAAACTCCCAGGACACGAGGGGACGCGATGAGGCGCCGGCCAGCCGGCAGCACCGGACCCTGCCGGGGTAAAGCGGGGCGGCTCCGCGCTGAACGCTGAGTGTCCCCAACGGCCAGGCGGGCTCGGCCCCGCGCGTCCCGTCCCCAGCCCGGAGGGGGACCGGGCTCCCCGCGCCCCCCCCCACCGCTGCCGCAGCCCGAGCGGCAACTTTCCCAGCCGCGATACAACGGCGGGTCCGGGGCAGCCCCCGCCCGGGGAAGGGGCTCCCCTGCCCTCGGGAGGCCGAACACAGCCCCCGCGCCCGGCCGAGCCCCCTCCCCAGCTCCTCCCCGGCCGCCCCCGGCAGCCCCGGCCGCCCGCTCGCCCGTGGCCAGCGCTCCCGGCCCGCGGC
>VZSF01004790.1:8318-26082 GCA_013398295.1 Chionis minor
AACGCCGCCACCTCCGGGCCCGTGCCTGCGGGACACCGCGTCAGCCGCCGCCGCCGCCAGCGGCCCCGCCGCCCGCCCCGCTCCATCTCCCGCCCCCGCGCTCACCCGCCAGCAGCACGTCCCCCGCGAACTCCAGCGCCGTCACCGGCGCCGCCAGCGCCACCGACTCCATCTTGGCGCCGCCCCGCCCCGAGCACGCGGAGGCACCGCCCCTCTCGCTCCACGCTTTATTGGCGCGCGACGCGGCCCCGCCCTCGCCCCGCGCGGGAAAAAGCCACGTGCGCGCCGCGCTACAGCTCCAGGTGCACCCCGCTGTAGGCCTTATCCACTGTCCACTCGCCCGGGGCCCCCGCCCCGGCCCCCCCCGCGTAACGCTCCATCTCCCGCTGGAACTGCAGCTGCCGGCGGCGGTTGGGGTCCACGTTGATCCAGTTGTTGGCGATCCACTTGGTGCCCTGGGTGACCAGGCAGCCCCCATGCAGGGCAAAGTCGTCCAGCTCCCCCACCCAGCCTGCCGAGCGGAAAAGGCCTGTTAGGAGGCGGCGGGGAGCGCTGCAGGCACAGCCGGCACCGCAAGGGGAGGCACCAGCTCTCCCACCTACAGCACGGCTTGGATTTCAGCTCAGATACATCTCACAGGGGTTGGCTCCTCCTGGCACCCCTCCATCTTAGCGCTACCCCACCCCAGCACCTACAAGGAGCTCGCCAGGGTGGGCTCCCCAAGCGCAAAACCCTCGCTGCCTCCATGTCTCCACTCAGCATAAAGGGCTCTCACTGCTGTTTTTCTCAGCTCTTCCCAAAAGGGGAGGCTGGGATGGAAAAGATGAGCGCTGCCCCAGAAGGCTTGTGGAAGTCAGGAGCTCACAGCCATACTAGAGATTGCATTTCAGCGGTTTTAAATGACCCTCTCTTTACAGAAGTACCATGATTTTCTGTGGCAGACTCGTGTCAGCAGCCACCTTCCATTTAGGAACAATTTGCTCATAAAAACACAACCGGGCTCTTCTTACAGGACAGAGTTCGTCCTGATATTATCATCCAACAGCCCAAACACTGGTCTTCTGACCTCTTCTGTGGATTTGCTAGAGATAGAAACATGGGCTGCTCCCAGGGGAGCTGGGATGCTATATTCCTTTCTCCCACCGCTGCTCAAAATCTGCCATCAGAACACTCTGGAGTCATACTCGCCAGCAGCCTGGAAGACTCAAGTCAATCCCCCAGCCTGGCTGTCAGGGAAAACCGCGCTGCGCTTCATGAGAAAAACAGCCCCAAGGACACATTATCATCACGCTGCGGCTCAGCCATAAAGCAGGAGTCGGCCCCAAGCACGGCCATGCCTCCCTGGGCTGCAGAGCTGATGGCCGGGCCTTTGTCTACCTCCCCTCCCCACCCCTTTGGGCAACACCACATCAGTGAAACATTTTGAATTGCAGACCAAGTTCCAGCAGGAGTTTCAGCTCGCACAGCGGGATAGGAGGCAGCTGGCGATGGCTAGTGCAGCCAAGGTCTTTGTTTGCTAGCTACTCCCGTCCCCCAAAGACATCAGGAGCCACTGACCTACTGCCTGTAAACAAAGGCCTTTCACAGTTAGGAAGCTCCTACCCAGCTGGTGACAAGGAGACTCTACAGTTCCCACTAGCAGGCAGCTACCACCCTATGGCTCTCTTCTGAGCTCCCAACCACCGCGAGAAGACGATGGCTGTCACCTCCTGCAGTCCCCTACTCCTCCCGAGAGCCGAGACTTGAAACAAGACTGTACCTTCTCCATCTGACAGGTAGTTGTACCAGAAGACAGCAGTGCCTTGCTGAGGTTTCACTCGCAAATTGCCCTTGTCGCAGTTTTTCCGAGTGTCACGCAGGTCAACATCGTTCTGGATCAAGGACTGGCAAGAAACCACAGAGAAGGTGTCGCAAATGGGGTGGGAATGAAGCGCACGCACTGGGCTGCCTCTGCTGCCAGCCATCATCCTGCCCTTTGCCTGAAAGCCCCAAAGGGACAGCTCAAGGCTGATGCTGGGCAGGGCAGGGCTTTCACAACCCACCCGGAGCAGCCAGTTTTAGCTCCCCTGCAGGTCCACGACCTGTTTCTGAGCAGCCGCCGCCCATTCCTTAACACGTTGCATGACAGGAGCACAACGTACCTGCTGCCAAGACTTAGTCTAAGGAAGCCTGCCCAGACAGAAGTGAGCAGGACACGTGTTCTGGCAGCAAGGCCAACAGACCACTCCTCACACCTCTGAGCAGGGAGAGGTGCCGTTGTGAAAGCACTGTGCCTCTTCCCTTGGCCTCAGAGGGACATAGCTTCCCCACGTTCCAGCTACGAAGGCTAATGTCCACCAGCCTGACGCACCAGACCCCCTTCTGCAGCCACAGCACATAAAGACATTCAAAGAGGGACTCAAAATCCCCAGGGGTAACACGTAGGCAAGATTCATTTACCATCTCTTCATACGTCCTGTTATCAGCTATAGGAAAGACTGTTTCACCTCCCCCAGTCACATTGTTCAGGTAGAACAGCACTGTCACGTACCTGCAAGACACAGTGGCTGTCAGGGGACACAACCGGAACAGGAGGGGATGCACAGGGGCTGTCCATACCCTGCCCCTCCACCATACATACAGCGGTTCCTCAAAGACATCACGAGATATGTGATTTACATCATCAGCTTTTCTCCAAGGACAAGACCAAGACAACAAAGAAAATCCCCTCCCGCAACCACGAGGGTGTGTTTCTAGCCTCTGGTGGGGTTGGCCCAGCAGCTCTGCAGAACCACTCTGCCCTCCTTGTTTGGACCTGCAGGATTCGTCCGGCTCCCCCTTCAAACCCCTTCATGCCAGTGATCTCCACAGCTGGTTTTGCGAGCCCATAACCTGAGCACCGAGCCCTACACGAGGTGAGGTGAAACATCTCACCACAGCTCTTCTCTAGCGCGTTCCAGGTTGTGTCAAGGCAGACCTTACCGGCAGGAGGTCTCAAAGGGAGCACTTTCATTGGCGACCAGCTTAGTGTGGCTGCAGGCAGTCTCAGGGAAGACGGGGCCACTGTCCATGTGGGCATGGTAGTGCCCTCCTTGGTCGTAGCGCACAACCTGGAGGGGCTCGCTGTGCTCCACAATCTCAGGGGGCAAGCGAGTCAGGCGCATTACCCTGGGGAAGAGGAGAGCAGAGCAGGTGAGGGGAAAGCACCACCACCTTGGTCAGCTGCTACTCCCAAGCGCCGAATAAATCCAGAGAAAGATAACCCCCTTCCCCAGCAGACCGGAGAGACGGAGGGGTTGCAGCAAGCGTATCAAGAGATAATGAGGTCCTTACAGATCTGTTGGACCATCAGCATCAGCTCAGAAAGTCCTCGTCAAGGTTAATAAAAAAACCCCCAAAACCGAAGGGTGTATCTCCAGCAGGACTGCGCTCAGGAAGACTTTGCTTGCTCAGCAAGATCCCTTCTGTGTGTGTCCCTGGAGCCTTCATGTGCCATCTCATCGCTTCTTTGGACTCCTGCACACCACCTACAGACCTCGGGGACAGTTAGCAAAGCACAAGGCCCCTTCTGAGAGCGAACGAGAGACTAGCTCTAGGAATATTCTTGTCACCTAACTCACCTTTCCCTGTTGCCTTTTCAGCAGCCTCCCCCAGGGCAGAGGGGCACGGGAAGTGATCAAGGAGACAGGAGCCCTCCTGCTCTGGGATATTTCCACTGCTACATCTGAGATCATCCCCAAGGCAAGCAGGTACCTCTCGAGACCTGCCAAAGAACACTCAGAGCTCTGAGAATTTGGACCACTGAAGCACTCGGGGCAGGCGCGAGGGGAACGCGGCACCCAGGCAGGATGGCAAAGCCCCCCCCAGGCACCGCATGGTCCCAGGGAGGACTGTAACAGCCTCCTTCAGCGCTGTCTTCATGTCCTTGTACCAGTGGCCAACCGAAGAGCGTAAAAGCAGTATGCCGATGCCTGTGTGTGCTGGCTAGCTGGCACGGAGAAGGTGGCAGCCACAGTCTGCTCTAATCAAGGCAATATGCGACCCCATTCTCCCTCTGGAATGTGCTGAAGAAAAGGAGTGGCCAACCGTTTTCAAGCCTCGGGACAGATTTTACCCACCCATGTCCTGGGCGAGGACCAGCACCACAAGAACAAGAGAGTCTCCAGCCAATTATCTGAAACTCACCACGGCTAAACGATTTGGCCTGTGTGCTGGGTTTCCACGCTTCCCAGTACCAAATCTGAGACAAAGGGAAAGGTATGAGGTTCTCCCATCTGCCGTGCGCTGCCCTGTGATAAATGTGCTTAGAGCACTAACCTAACTTGGCTTACTGGAGACGAAGTCATGCTTGTTAAAAAGTCAGCTCTGAACAGCTAAGACAGATTTCAGTGAAATGCATGAGTAACTAAAGCAAATGACAGTGACTACTGGCACCCAGACAGCATTGGGAACGGACAGTTTCTCCCAGTAAGCTCATTTACTAATTAGAATGAATTATTTCATATAATGCCAAGTCTTCTTGGTTTTATAGGGCTGTTCCCAAAAGTGAATGGAGATGCTGAAAGGTTTGATTTTTCTTTTTCCTTTTCCACAGGACAATACAAATTCTTGTTCTAATGAAAACCTCCTCTCCCCATTCCGTGTCTGTGTTCATTGCTCTTTATACTCTTTATACTCCTAATTTCACGCAATTAGGAAGTGTGAATATCAGCAAGTCTGCCACCGCTTCTCCCAGCACAGGTGGTCCTTGTGCCTACACAAACCCAACCGCCCGGCTGCCTGGCCCTTACCTTTGCCGTATGGCTCTCATGACCTGGTGTGCCCCCTCGCCCTGGTACAGCCAGGTGTGCTGGCTGTTGCGCACCAAGTCACTCATCTTCACTTTCTGGCTTCCCATGTACTTGTGGAAATCACGGATATTCAATTGTTTGAATTCCTCCAAACTCAGCACACCTACGGGAAGAGAGGAAAAGCCGTCTTGACTCTGGCACAGGTCATTGTTCTTGGCGCCCTGTACTCGGAGAAACCACCAGGTGAGGGCACTGCAGAAGCTGCTTTCCTCAAACAAACCCCCTTCAGGGTCCACCACCGCACCCACCACGGGCTGCACCCCATACGCGCAGGTTTACAGGCCCCCGCGACGCTCTCGCCTTTAGCAGAGGGCAGACAGCAATCTGCAAAAGTCAACTGTTAGCTGCCATGCAAGGTCAGAACTGGGACAGGCAAAATACCATTTTGAACTTTAAAAAGCTCCTAAAACCTAAATCAATCCATCAAAAGAGAGAAATAGCCACTACAGTTCTAACGTATGCAATGGCACAGCTAAAAAGCCTGTGCCACCTGATGCCTTGGGGCTTGTTATTTAAATAGTCATGTTTAAGAGCAGAGTGGGATATCTCAGACTGCATTTTCTACAAGACCTTGCACCAGTAAGTTGAAAAAACCAAATATAAAACAAGCGGTACCTTCTTCTGCATTTGTGTAATTGCAAAACATGAGCAAGAAATACAACAGTATATGACCTTGTGTAAGTAGAAGTAACAGAAAAGCGAGAGGTAAAAAGCAGTTTCTACTAAAACAGGTATTTCCTGTTTGCACTCAACTGGACTCGGCAAGGAATGGACTTTTGCCTTTGTCGGCTGCAGAAATATCCTTTTTTGTTTCCCTTTTCTGGAAGCAGGCCCGCACTGAGCATCAGGTCCCTGGGACCAGAGTGTGCGGAGTGCCATGGTGTGCTGCCCCCCAGCCAACATGCAGCCTGGGCTGCGAGCGGAGGTCGCTCAGGCAGCAAACCTGGTCTGCTTCCCTGGCACACAGCACCCTCCGGCAGGAGGAAGCACCAGCCACCAGGGTCAGCCTGGGACAGTTCCTCAGGTGCCAGTGGTCGTCACCAAAATTATCCAGACCATTATTTCTAGTGTCTCCCTGTCCCCACTTCCCCTTACTCCACGTGGTCTTTGATGATGCGGTGCCACATCCAGGTTGTGACCTGGTCTCTCGGTGTCACGTACCAATCTAACAACAGAGGGAAGCAGCTTCCTGGAAACAAGGTCCTGCCAAGAGCACTTTAAGAGGACCTTCCATTTGTTAATGTCCAGAACAGTGGAAAAGCCACTGAGGACTCAGTCATACACTCCTACCCCTGCCAAGAATGCCACCAGTTTGGAGGAGCCGGGCATGGGGCGCCCTCCGGATATTTAGGCATTCACACGGATACTGCTTCAACTCCAAACCAGCTTCTCCTGGGCAGCTCTCAACGCCAGGTCACTGGAATAGAGCATGCAGAGCCTGTGCGGTCACGTAATTTGATTAGGAAATGGAGAGTTGCTTAATTGAGGCCACTCTAATTAGAGCAGCAGAGGTTAGAATGCATGTCCGGACCAGCGGGAGCCCTTGGAAGACCAAGGGCAGGAGAGGCAGAAGTGGCCTCATGGAATACACAGAGTTTGCAGCAGCAGAGCGGGGGTCAGCAGCAAAGGCTGACCAACAAGACCATCCTCACCTTCGCTTATTCGCCCTCCCCTGCCAGTGATGTGGCGCTCCCAGACTGCTGCAGAAATCTCCCTGAAAACAAGGGGGGAGTGGAGGGTGCACCTTAAAACCTGGAGCCCAGGTAACAAGAGCTACACAGTCAGAGCCAGGGCAGTCGCTCTGACTATGGGAGCAGAAGCACACCCTGAAGGTCCTGTTACATCCAGGCACAAACTAAGGCAGGTCTGGCAGGGGAGAGGGAATGCAGAGCTGTGTTCTGGTCCTGCTTCTGCAAGATCCAAGCAGAGGTGGTGGAACCAGTCTGCTGCTAGACTGGTGATGAGGGGGCCAGAGTGCTGCGATGAGAGGTTTACACTGATTTTACTTTTCTGTGAAGGTCTCTAAAGCAGCACTGTTTTCCTTTGAAGAACACAGCTAGAGAAACATGCCTGGGCAGGGACCTGGCTCTTGCTCTGCCCCGCATGGCTGGCTGAGGAGTCCAGCATGCTGAGGGTGAAGGGATTCCCATGGAGCCGCTCTTACCATTCCCATCAGGATCGGCCTTGACTGCAGTGTACATCTCCCGGATGTTTTCGGGGGTCATCCACCTGCCGTTCCCAAGCCGGGTGTGGGTCAACACCTGAAATTTGGAAATGGATCAACACCAGGCACTGGATTCTCATACTAACGAAACCCTGCAGATTCCCTGCTTGAGGCCTGGTGGGCTCTCCTCTGCAGAGCATCGGTCAGCCAGGCATCAGCACGTCTCTGCAGAAAGAAGATTGGAGCGGGAATCATCTGGCAGCCACACACAGCGTGTGGCTGATATGCGCTGTTATTTCCAGTTTAGGTCATGGTAAATGACTGCTGGGACTCAGTTAACCAGTCCTGAGGTGGAGAGGGCAATGCTCTTTCTCTTGAGGGGAAAGTATAACCATTGATGACAAAAGTGAATGCTTTTACTTGTCCAAGATAAGGGGTTGGAACAAAACACCTTTCCGTGTGGGCAGAGAGATGCAGTATCCTGGACAGCTCTCAGCAGGCTCTGACCTCCAGAGAAAGGATCCTTGCCCTGGGTTGTCACTGGCGCAGTTCCCCATGCTCCACAGTGCTTGCTGCCCACAAGACAGTATTCACCCCCAGTCCCACCAGAAACGGGAGCTGTGGGAGGGACGTCCTTGAACTGCCAGTGCCTGCCCCGATGCGCCCTGCCATACAGTGCAAGGGTGCTGAAGAGCTGTGGATGAGGTGCTCATTATCCCCCTCCAGGGTCATTAACAGGGATGGCTTTGCTGATGTCTGGTCAGTTGAGCACAGTCAATCCCCACAGGCTGCACAAAGCAGTGCCTACGCTACAAACTCACTTTGCCAGGAAGCCCGGGAAGAGGAAACCCACAGCACGAGGAACATTTCACCCAGCATATTCAAAACACACATCTGCCAAGGACCGTTGCTACCTCCCAACACCATGACAACTGCTGCACATTTCCCCAGAAACTTCCATGCTGAAGGTCAGCACAAGTCTTGAGACATAAAATTCAGAAAATAGTGACTGGTATATACTGGGGTCTGGCCCTACGCTAGCACGAGTAATCAAGAGATCATCTGAGGAGGGGACCTCCCAGAGGGTCCCAGAGCAAACCTCCCCCGGTCTGTCCCACAGTCTACCTCTTTGAGCTGCAGCTGCCCATCTTGATTGTGGTCCAGCAGATTGAAAATGTCCATCTGGCTGATTTCTATCATTTCCATGGCTTCCTCATAGTCATCCGTTGGTAGAATCTGGCTCTTCTGCAGCCCCTTCAGCTGTGCCAGATGGACGATGAGCTTGCACTCTTCCTCTGTCAGGAAGTTGGGAATTTCTGCAGCAAAAGTGTGAGCAGCAACAGAGACTGAGGAACTGTTACAGTGGGACCCCATACCGATGGCAGGCCACTCGGAAGAAGGAAAAAAAAAAAAAAGAGAGGTGGGGGGGAAATTTAGACTCTGCCTAAATTTGGGACATTCAAACGCATCCACCTTTCTACCAGAAGAGTTCTCAAAGACAACACACCACACACCTGAGCTGCTGGAAGCGGGTATTTTTACAGCAGCATTTCCTAAATGTTTAGATCCAGGGGTCAAGCCCTTAAACCCTCTAGCAGATACCACAATGAACAAAGGAGTGAACAAACACATTCATATCACTGCGTATTATCACTTCAAAGGTGACATGTGGCTCACAGTCTGGGAACTGCAGCTTTACAGGAAGGGAGGCCAAAACCTTTACGGTGGGCAGTGGTGATGGCCGGGGTTTCGGGCTTCCTTGCTGTCACGTGGAGAGGACGGCACTTTGCACAAAATCAAATGCCTTTCAGGGGAACCTGGCACAGTGCTCTGCCATGAAACTCAAACAGAAAGGAGACAATGTCCAAACTTATTGTCACTCATTCCCTTGATCCCCCACTAAAAATGCTCTTCAAATGCAGTGTTAAAGGGGAAGACACTGCACATGGCAGATGCCACGCTCCATACCCAGGTAGCATCCCGGTATCACCAGCTTTCTTTTGCAGCATGACACCAGGATCCCAACCAAATTTAAATGTAGAGAAACCCACTGATGACGATGAGGCTAAGCAATTTCTAGCTGTGTGGTGCACTGGGCATCCACTGGCAAAGAGCTGGTGAGGTCCCATTCCACAGCACAGTTACACAGCCCAGCAGGTTGAGAAGATCCATCTGGCTGATACCTGTCACTGCTACGGGGATCTTGCCACCAGCTGCTGAGACTTTTGAAGAGGGAAAGAAGAACCACCAAAGCAGGACAGGTTTAGGTACTCCTAGGCACCTTGGGGTCCTGCTCTCCAAATCACAGCCCCCTAGAGCTCCTGCAGGTATGTGTCAAGGACACGTTACAGCTCCACTGTAGCAGCAATCCTCAAAGAAGGAGGGAGGGGGAAGTGGATTACTTCCATGACCTTAAATCAACCCTATCAGCTCAAATTGTCAATAAGCAGTTGGCTTCTTGCAAACCACAGACCAGAACTAGCCCTGGAGAAAATGAGATGTTCCTGGGAAGCCCAAGACACACAATGCAGCCAGCTGTATCCGTAACACCCCCCAAGGAAACAATTTCCGCCACAGGCAGCGCAGGGTCCTTGTGCCAGAGGATGCTTCAGAGCTTCCGCTGGCTGGTTTGAACCTCATGGCACGGCACCAGGTCCGAATGAACCGTGTGCGCTGGCAAGCAACACCCCCAGTATTTCCAGTTCCCCAAACCGGGCCACGATAATGATGGCTTCTGGAATCTTAATTACATGCTGGAGGAAGGACAATCCTGCTCTTCAGCGGTAGTAACGGGATTTCGTAACAAAGCAAAAATTCTCTTAACTGGAAGGCACGCTCTGTCACGCAGGTTGCAAGGTGAGGGGGCTTCCAGCTAAGCGCCGCCAATCCCATCTGCAAACAACCTGGCTCCACAGCTGCAAATTGGTTCCTCTCTACCCTCAGCTCTCCGAAACAGTTAACTTCTGGCTGTGAGACCATCCTATCTCTCTGCCTGCTCAACAATAGATCCAGCTAAACAAATGCCTCCTAATTGACTTTGAGCAACACTTGATTGCTTTTACAAAAAACAAAAGAGAGGAAAACATTGGGGTTTATGAAATAATGACTAATCCTGGAGCAAGAGAAAGGGGATGGGTTGGAGCACTGGTGTCAAACAGAGATTCAATCTCGGCTGAAAGAGCCCCAAGACACATGGGCCAAGTCATTCATCCCTCCCCAACTGCCCTCATTTCCACACCTGCTGATCTAAGCCAAACCCCTGCTAAAATCCAAACAATCGGGGCCGCTGGCAAACGAAAATTGGAGCATTGTCTTCCCCATGAGGGCTCTGAAAGGGCCGCACTTAATGAGGATGGATTGACAGAGAGGTGGCTCTTAGGCTATAAAAGGCATCCCACAGTTGGGAGCAGCTCAGTCCGAGGTGCGCTGCCCATTCGCCCACTCCCAGCTCAATCCGAGCATGGTCACAGCCCATTGCAAGCAACCCTCGAGGTCGGGTGGCCCATGGCTGCTGGGTCTCCTGGCTCGTCTGCTGCTCTGGGGCCCTCCAGGAGCCTGGGCAAGCTACCTGAGGAGATCTTCCAGCTGCACGCCCATTCCACACCGCATGGCCTTGTGCTACGACATCGGCTACTCCGAGATGAGGATACCCAACCTGCTGGAGCATGAGACCATGCCAGAAGTGATCCAGCAGTCTTCCAGCTGGCTGCCCTTGCTGGCCAGGGAGTGCCACCCAGATGCGAGGATTTTCCTCTGCTCCCTCTTTGCACCAATCTGCTTGGACAGGTAAGATGTTTTTGCAAGTTATTTCAGCTTTAGCAAGTAACTCTCCAGGAGCACAACTGCATTTGCCTCCCAAGAGAAAATGTGTGCAATCTCAGCACAGCCCCTGAAAAGCCACGCTGCCCCTCTCTGCAAGGGGCGATTGGATTACACAGCAGGGACCTTCCCTCTGAAAGTGAAACAGGAGCGTTTCATCTCGCAGGAGCAGAAACACTATGTTCCCTTTTCTGGATTTTCCTGTTCTCACCCTAGGCACTGCTGCCATCTCCCCCCTGCTGTCCCCCTTGCACGCTGGCTTCACCCCCCACCTCCCCTGCAGACCTTCTTCCCAGCTTCTGCACTGACCATGCAAGGGCTTCCTCAGCCCTCCAGTGCCAGCATCAGAGAGAAATAAATCCTCAGTTTTGAGGTGCAGCTGTCAAAGAACAGAGCTGCTGAGGAAATCTGGTATCTCATTAGGCACCTGTAAAGGTAAGCAGAGTTTGCACTAGAGAAGATCCCTGGGCAGAGGAAGGGCTTCTGGCAGCAACCTGTAATGAACTGCCTCATCCCACCCATCCTCAGAAAGCATTGTTTGTTTCCTGGGCCTGAATGTTCAAAAGACATCAAAGACCCCAAAACAGCTCTGCTAGCACTACAGTGTACAACACAGCCCTGCGCAGCAGCCTGGTGCCAGGGCTCGACCCTCAGCCTGCTGCCAGGAGTCCCGAGGTGCTGCAATCCCCATCCCCTCCCCAGGCTCATCTATCCCTGCCGCAGCCTCTGCGAAGCCGTTAAGAAGAGCTGCGCACCCGTCATGGCTTGTTACGGCTACCCCTGGCCCGAAATCCTCAACTGCAACAAGTTTCCCGCCGATCATGAACTCTGCATCGCAGCAGTCTCCATGGATGAAAATTCCTCAAGCAGGAGAAGTAAGTTTGTTTTTTTTTTTCCCTTGTGTGTTTTCCCATACGTAACACCGAAAGCTCAAAAGGCCTATTTCTTCTCTGCGTTCCTAACGCTTCTGGTTTTAAGCCATATTTTACAAAAATAATTTAGAAATCTTAATTCTGTTCTCTCTGGGAACTCCACCTTGTCTAGAAAATTAGCGTAACATTGACTGCAGCTTGTTCCCCTCTCTACTGTATTCCTGCATTCATCAGCTCCCCGGGTGCCATCAGAGCAGGCAGGGTTTGGGGCAGGGGGGAGGAATCGCTGTAAAAGCCGAACACTCGGGCACAGCGTGAGAGCTCGTGGTGTGCAGGCTCCGGGCGATGAGATGTGCTTCCCGCAGAGCTAAGGAGCGGCAGCCCTGATCTTTCAGCTCTGTCCAGGGTTTAAAAACACGCAAAAAGAAATGTTTTGCAAGCCTTCCCTTTAAACATTAGGACACACCACAAAGGGGCATGAGCCTCTGCAGACATGAGTTACACAAGAAAAAAAAATTTAAGACTAAAAGACTAAATTAAAGACCCAGATACTGATGAACACCGGGGGAGATTCAAGAGCAGTTAAGGGCAGAACATACGCTTATTTTCAGCATCACTGGATGGCGTCTGGCCATACCAATGGCTTTACTGTTTCATCCAAACTAGATCTTCATTAAGCACTTTCACTGCTCTTTTAACATGCAGCGACACACACAAGCCTAAACAAAGCACGACAAGCACCATCTGCCCCAGCCACAGAAAGGAGAGCTTCACATTTCCCACCCTGGCAGCCTAAGCTGTCTCTCCAGGGACTGAGTAGCTTGGGAGGAAGCACCACTCGGAAACAGCAAGCCACCGTTCGCAGATCGCAAAATTGCATTATGCCTTTTCCAGTGAAGCTTGACAAGGGTGTTACAATCAAATTTCTGTTGCAGCAGTGCCCCGAGCCAGCTGCAAGGATTGCGAGCTCGAGGAGGCCAGCACTGCCAGGGAGATCCTGGAAAACCTCTGCGCCAATGATTTTGGTGAGTAACCCCATCCTCCTCTCAGCTGCTGCTCCCTCCAGCAGCCAAGCAGTGGCATGGACAGAAAATGGCTTTGCCATAAAAAACTGACTTGGAGGAACTGCAGCTTTTAGAGCAGATCACAGAGATTTTCATGTCCCAACTTACCTGTTATGCAGCAAGAGGGCCCAGCTCCAGGCAGCACAGAAGGTGAAGACCTGCTTTATTCCTGTGGGCTCTGGTTTGGGTTTTGTCTGTGGCTGCTAAATACAGGCTACTCTGTTTTTCCCTCAGAGACCAATATTTCAGTTGATGCCCATAAAAACCTTTAGCAAACTCCACGTTACCTATTTCAAAGTTCAATACCACTGTTCAAGTAATGTGCCTCTCCCTCCCCCAGCCCACGCAGGTGGCTGCACTGGCTCTGCTCGATCAGCTGGCAGGAAGTTTTCAGGATACTGTCCTGAATTCAGGCACACAACCTTCACAAAAAAACCCGAAACCAAGCCAAAACCCCAAAAGTTAAAAATCCTGGGCTGCTGGCAGTCACGTCTCCTTCTGAAATCCCAGCTCAGAGAAAAGTCACATAATTTGCACGAGACCAGGACTTTGATGCATCTGTTTGCTTGCACCCCTGCTTCTTACAGGGTTTCTGCCCGTGCAGCGGTGCTGATACACCTTCACCAGTCTCATGAGAAAAGCAGAGGAGAACAGTGTTCAGTACTGGAAACTAAACTGAAATGAGTTTTACAAATTCACTGCAATTACAAAAGCTTGGATGGATACATCACCACATTACAGAAACAGCAAGAAAGCCTTGCCTTGGCTGTGTGTTTAAGTGGGTAAGAGCTATGAAAAGTAAACAGAACTAACAGCTGTCTCTCCAACCCCTGCAGCAGTGAAAATTCGAATCCTGAGGAAGAACACGACCACCACCATCTCAGACTTCGACCTGGACCCCTCCAGAGTGGAGGTCCTCAAGCACGGCCCGCTCCTCAGAACCGAAATCCCCACCAGGCTCCAGCAGTGGCTGGACATAGATGCTACCTGCGTCCACAACATCATGAGAGGCACTCACGCAGGGGTCTTCGTTGTAAGCGGTGAAGTACAGAGTGACAAAGTGGTGGTGAACAAAGCCTACGCCTGGCAGAAGAAGAACAGGAACCTGCACCAGGCGGTGCGGAGGTGGAAACATCACCGCTGCCCTGAACAGGCTGGCCGGAAAGTTTGAAAAATCTCAATTCCAACAATAAGAAACTGTTCCCTTCCCTATGGCTAGAAAATGCCTTTCCCTGGCAGTTGGTGTTTTGGAGATGTACAGGCAATATTTTTAGGTGATTCAAAGGAGTCATAGTCCACAGATACGGCCTCATTACAGATCCCTGTTTTACTGAGACAGAGCTTAAGGATGCAGATTTAACATATTCTTCTTGCAGATCCAGGACTTGCAATGGACAGCTTTGTGTCAGATCCAACGTCACAACAAAACCGAATGGAATTCTGCAGGCGAGCACAAACTAGAAGAGACCTGTAATAACAGTTTCTTCTAGTTCTCATTATCAAAGCTGACAGCCACTTCAGCTTCGTTATTTGACCCTGATGCTGTCCAAGTGCCTGCTTGCCTTCTGTCCAGCGAGATTACACAGAAGGCTCCCTGACTGCTAAGAGATATTTTTTTATGTAATGGAGCAAATACTTTACTTTTGAACAGTCTGGGGTAAATTAAGAGGGAGAGGAACCCACGCAGGCAATGCCCGGTCCCGTAAAAAATGAATGCTAAACACTGCTCTTGAGCAGTCACTCAGGCTGTCCTTTCAGCTTGCCAAGAGCATCTGCACAGGTAAAAGGAGACAGCCGTTCTCTAGCAGGAAAGGCACAGAGCAGAGACAGCTGAGGGTTTCTGCATAACAGGGAAAACCATTTTTTAACATTAGAAATTCAGTTTGGATCAGAAGATTCCGGTAACTGGGGAACTACTGAAGACAGCACAAGAGCCTTGAGAAAGGGCAGAGCAGGAGTGGGACGTCAGCCGGCTAAAGCTCAGCTTTGGTGTGCAAGAGCAGCTTTGCCTGGGACTCGGAGGCAAGTCCTGACCACAGCACAGCAGGAGATACTTGCGGTTCTGATACGAAGGGACACACACAGAGAACCATTACGCATCTGTCTGGCCCTCCCCTGGCACGCAAAGAAGAGAGAAAAGGTGGCAAAACTCAGGCTCACCAAGTTCTCTGCAGCTCACTCTCACCCAAGTAAATAGGGGCCGTAATTCCCTCTGGGGTAAACACAGCTATAGCTCTACACTCCAGACCACAGAGCAGAAACCAGCAAATCCCCAACTGACAAAACAAGTCAGATTTCTACCGCCTAACAAAGTGCTGTCCATGGGGAGTTTTCTATGCTGGATTCAACTTGGGATTGAAATAAGGGGAAAAGCAGCTTTTGGGAGAAACGCACTCAGCCTTGTTCACGACGCCTGCAGTTTTGGTTGTGGAGCGAGCCACCCGGTTTGATGGAGACACATTGCCTCCCTGTGCTCGTAAAGCACACCAACAACCCATGATGAGATCTCCTCTTCAGCTTTAGCGTGGGCTGAGACAAGCACTCAGACGCTCACACTGAAATTCAGCTGCGCCCTGACATTTGTGCAGTGATTACTGCTATTCCCTGAGGCTCAGAAGAAAAACACAGCAAGATTTCCTATTTTTATTCCTCCCCGCTGCCTTGTCTTGCAAACTGCCGCCCAATCCACAGAACCCGCTGCAATGGCAGTATCTTCTGAACAGACTGCATTTGGAAAACACAACAGAACACATAAAAGCTCTGAAGGTTGAAAAGGCTTTGTCTTATATTTGTTTTCCATTAATAGGATTATTTGATTACCAGTGTTTCCTAACTAAAAAGTGCACAGATGGTCTGATTTACAAGCTTTAGAAATGACGTCTCATAGCCAGAGGGGGGAAAAAAAAAATAGGGCAGGGACTTTTTCAGAGCTCCACAGAATACGCTTGGGTCCAATGCAGATGACTTACCCACATTTAAAAAACAAACCGCAAGTTCCCCTATGGTGCGCAGTGCCATGCTCCAAAGCACAGAGCTCGCATTAAATCATTAACGAGCCGTCTGCTGCCATAGTCCCACTACAGCCTGCTCTGCCGAAAGCAAAGATCACAGACCAGCCACTTATTTCCTTAAATCAGCTCTTGCGTGCGGCAACACTTTAAGTAAAATCCCCAGAAATTCAAGAGTTCTTCTTTGCTAGGAAATTCTGGGTTTGTAACACAAGCAAGTCAAATACACACTTCTGCTAATTTAAACAACAGAGATGCAATGAAGTAGGTTATTTTAAACCAGCTTAGATTGGTGCTGTTTGCATAGATAGAGCAGTCTCTGGAAGTCTTTTAAAATCAGAGCTGGCTCCTGGCAGGTTCATCCGGGAGATAAGAGCCGTCTTGCGACTTGCGGTTTCTAAATAAGGGGCTCCCTATCAGAGGGCAAAGGAGAAGAGACTTGTGTGGCATCTCAAATGATGAGCGTCCGTTGCTGTCCGTGACACCATCCTCAGGGAGCAAAACTTCCCTCAGGATCCAGGGAGGTGCCGGAGTGACAAGTTACAAGTTGTGGGATTAGTGCTGCCGGGACCAACCTGCCTTTTCTCAACCTCAGCACCTTCCTTGCGGGACATTTACTTAAGCAGTACCAGCAGGGCCGAGAAGGTGGGAACGGGAGTTTTCCCGAGTGAAAAATCAGAGCAATTCCCCCAGACCCTGGTTCTGGTAATGACGTTAGCTTTGTGAATGCTGTGGGATGTCAGTTCCAGGTTGGTGTGTTTTGTGTACTGTTTACTGAATGCCAGGCAGAAATACACGCAGAAATTTACAAACCCTGAGTACCACATATGTAGAAATGACAGAACTTTGTATATTTCTTCCCAATACTTATTACATTAAAGGAGTTTAATAAGAAACCTATCTGATTTATGGACAGACTTTGAGTATGTATAATCTACTTGGAATCACAAAAAGCCCTCCTATATTATTGAGAAAGCATCTAATGAAGCCTCTCAATGCTATCTTTCCAGAGACAACAGGCTTTCTCTGACTTTGCAGTAGTAGGAATTTTGTAATCATCTGTCCCAAAAAATTAATTTGTATATTCTCAGTGGATTTCCAGAACACAGAGTTCAATTAATGAGACTTTACCAGTCACAGCAAAAAATCACAGAAAGGTAAAGAAGGTTTTAAAATATCTGAAAGACTTATGTCGTGTGGTCGAGTAGCAGAGCAGCCAGAAATAAAGATAAATCTAGAACAGGACACAAACCGATGGAAGCCGTTAAGTCCATCAATTCCGTTATTCATTCCCTCAGCACTGAAGCACCAACACTGAATTGCTTTATCATCATTTATTACCAAAAGTTTGGGCATCTCTTGTCCCTTCCTAATACTGAGCAGCTTCTTTGAGGTCCTCTTCAGTGATCTTCTGCCTATTCACAGTGTTTTAAAGAGAATCTGAAAAACCTGGAGAGGTTAATCTTCCAAATTTTTCTAAACAGGCCGCCCAGCACAAGGAAGCTCTGCCAATACTGTATCAAAATACCTTAAGCAAAAATCACGCTTTTTTTTTGTTTTGGTTTTTAAACGCAGCCCCGAGGAAAAGCGGCACAGGGAGGAGAAGCGAACACGCCAGAAGCCGGTTTTCCCCGGGGCGGGTGTCAGAAAGCGGCAGGTGCGAGACAAACCGGCTCCCCCGCACCCCCTCGGCCGCTGTCAGACGGTTCCCCCCCGCCGCCGTTAGGGCGGCGCGGCCGGCGGAAACCCCCCGGGACTCACGGGCACGGCGGCTCCCACAGCCCCGGCAGCGGGTGCCGGTACTCACCGAAGAGGAGCGGCTTGAGGCTGAGGGTGCGCACGGCGTGGGCCCTGCCGGGCACCAGCTCCACCCGCTGCGTGTGGCCCACCTGCGGGGAGAGCAGCGGTGAGCGGCGGCGCGGCCCCGGCCCCGGCCCCAGCACCCCCGGCGCGGCCTTGCCTTGATGCCTTCGAGGCGCGGGAGGGCGCGGGCGGGGGGCGGCGGCGG
>VZSF01004790.1:26491-61035 GCA_013398295.1 Chionis minor
TTTTTTTTGGCTTTTTCCACCCACTTAAAAAGTCTAAAATTTAAAGAGTTCGAGACTATAGTACAGAAACCTCCTGCCGCCCCTGTCCCCGCGCAGGCACAGCGCCTTTGCCCGGGGCGCGGAGCAGCAGTCATGCAGTTTACAACATCAGTAGAAAATTTTTCGTGACAGTCCGGAAAGCCTGAGGACTATTAGGAGATGAAGGCAGCCAACGCACTGAATGCAAGCGAAGCCGAAATAAAGAGAGTATCGGATGCAAGGATGGAGAGGTGTCAGGCGGGCGCTGGAACTGGAAACGAGTGCAAAAAGGAAAAAAAAAAAAAAAAAAAAAAAAAAAAAGAGAGCAAACATTCCACATCTGTAGCAGTAATGCACCAAAGGGAAACTTGTATCTCGGCATTAGCGGCTCCAGAGCCACCTCGGTGTAACCCCGCTGACTCGAACAGGGCCGTGCACCGACTAGAGGGGGCAAAAACTGGCCTTGTCTTTTGGTGGGGAGAGCTCCCCTGTCCTCCCTGTCACGAGCAGCGTCAGTTGCTTTACACAAAGCACCCTGCAGGTTTCCTCTTGGAGCCTACGACTTTCCATAGGACACCCGTACCGACCTCACCCTGCCCGGGCTGCAAAAGCAAGTCAGTCCTGTTGTTTTCCCAGAGAATATAGAAATAGGATCTGTGCGTGCAAACCAGGACTTTCAGCACCGTCAGAAAGGGTGTTTTGTTTTCTTTTAAAATAAGCGGAACTGCTGACCGAGCTCTAGTCTCAGAAAATGTGGGAGAATTAGGGGGTGCACTGTGCAGTGTGTGTTACCGTTCCTCAGCCAAGCAGCTCAGCAGTCTGTTCAGGCAGTTTGGCCACAGCGACGTGGTCTAGCTTGCCGACAAACGAGGATTCATAGCAAAGCATGTTGTGGGGGCACGGGAGAGGGAGGGAGGGAAGGAGGCAGGGAAGGACAGCGAGACAAAACCCCATTCTCATCTAGCTTGAAGCTGGACAACTATGTGACAGAGCTCTTCGGGACTGGGAAACTCCACATACCTGTTCTGCAAAGAGATTAGGTGTTACTCTAGTTGCATTTAGACAACAAGAACACCAGCTTTTACCCTAATTAGTACTTTGCATGTTGTATTTTTAAAGAACAGTTTAACCATTGGTTCTACGCACTGCAAACTGCTGGGTGTTGTCAAGCCTTCCCCTGCACTATCCCTTCCCCCGGGTCCAGCGTGCCCAGACCTTGACAATCATTTGGAAAGGGGAGAGGAATGAAGAGACTGACCTCTAGAATATGTCATGAGGACGGCACAAAGAGGCTGCTGCTGGAGCAGAGAAGGGAATGA
Source organism: Chionis minor (assembly GCA_013398295.1). Classification (NCBI taxonomy): domain Eukaryota; kingdom Metazoa; phylum Chordata; class Aves; order Charadriiformes; family Chionidae; genus Chionis; species Chionis minor. The sequence continues at coordinate 27,829 of VZSF01004790.1, forward strand.
ACTGAGGAGACAGTGGCTGGAGCAAGGACTTACCTACCCCTATGGCTCCAGCCTGGAGGGGAGACAAGAAGACAGAGCAGGAACACAAGGAGTCACGGTTACTGAGCAGCAATGAGCGCTGCTCCCAGAAACCGGGGACTCCCTCCCTGCCCCTGCCCTGCTCCCTGGCTCCAGCCACCTCTCTGCAACCCTGCTCTACCCTCAGCCGCTTCTCTTGTAACCCCCACGCCACTGACAGCGTCTCCTTGGCAGTACATTCCCCCATTCCCTGAGGATACATCCCACACGACCGAAGGGGGAGAGGGAGGAAGGAAAAGGCCTCTCAGTTTGAAAATTTCCTCTGTGTACAACGAGCACGGGCACAGGATTAGCTCCTGTGACAGCTACTCGTCTTTTAAACTGATTCATCCCTCTCATTAAAATACATCTGCCTAATTATACGTGCTGTAAATACTTGGCTCACATGTCTCAGGTACATGAAAAAGGCTCCAACAGCAGAGTTAGCTTGTTCTGACATGCAGGAATTTAGCACTTCTCCCCCCCTCTAGTTTAGTCTTTGTCAAGTGACATCACATAAAGAGCAACAGAATATACAGGGATGCATCAAAGGCAACACTTCCACATACAGCACAGAAGAGAATCCTGTGAGCTCCCCACAGAAGTGAGGATTTCCTCAAATCAGAGACTCCAGCTCCACCTTACTGGCTGCAAACAACGTGCTCCTGATGCAGGTGGCATACATGCCTGGGAAATCTTAACACGTGGCCTGCTTCCTGTAGCAAACAGGCAAGCATCAGCATTTAAGTAACCTTTTCCGTGTTAACCCCTACTAAGATGAACTAGGTTTTCATATTTTTATTTTAGTGTATATTTTACATTAGAAAAAAGAATGTTAATAAAAAAGCTCCACATGCTCCTAACAAGCAATTTTCTGATAAGTTCCCACCAATATCAATACTAATATACAAATAAATTAATTTTGCTAGTTAATTTTCTTCCTGGCTTGGTGCAGGCTCTGCACAGGCAGTGCACCTGTATTCAAGTGTCCGTCCACATTGCCGACATGTGCCAGGGAGCGTGTTGTACAGAATCTTTCCTCCTCATAATGCAGTGGTGTTTAGTCGCACCTTAACAAATGGGATCAAATTTTCTCCGCCATGTTACCCAGCAGACACAAATAATGTTTACCAGGCTGCATGGCACTGTTATAACATGGATTGTTTCACTCTGCAAAAGTCCCAAGACTTGATTAACAACTGTATGATACTATTCCCTCATCACTCTGGCGATACAACACCCTCCCCACAAAAACAAGTAAAGCAAAAATCTACATGGAAGACCTAAAATTCATCAAATGCAGAATCTGACCTGACTCAAGGCGTATCCCCCACTATTAAGGTGGTCTCTCCCCTACAATTCCTCTGTTTGCTTTTGTTTGTGTAGCAGGATTTTGCACAGCTGATTTACAAGAAAAGAGATGTCACATGTAATTGTACTAAATCACGGCCACCGCTGGTGCTGTCGGGTCAGACACAGCGTGGCCACTCTTAACACCAGCCACCCTCCTCGTGCAATGCCAATGCTACAATGCCCCGGTTAAAGGAGCATCAGGAAATCCAGCTGAGATCTTTTGTAACCTCCTTCAGGGCCCAGGAGGATTTTTGGGTCAGAGGAAGGGATAGGGAGAGGGGGAAAAGCCCATTAAATTTACAAGCAGATTAAGGAAAAACACTCCACTGCCAATTTATTTTTAAAAAGGGTTGTGTGTTATTCTAAGGTTTGTCTGTATAATTGTACAACCGTTGAAAATTACATAAATTGTAATGATCTAATACTATTAACAGCCATTCAGAGAAAAACTCCCTCCCCTTCTGAAACCATCAAGGGCAGGAGGGAAATGTCCCAGGAAATATGCCAATCTGAACTCTGGCCTCTAGCCTGGCAGAAACAGAAACAGAAAGATAAGAGAACAAACTGGACTAAGATGTGGTGTTCGCATGTGTCTGACTTGCAAGGGGAGGGGTGGCTTTGTCCTTGGCCGTGTTCTCCCAGAGGCAGTGCCTGCTTATCCCGGTGAAGCTGCCATCACTTCACTCGCTGCTCTCACCCCTGCACTTTGTCACTTCCTCCTGTCTTATGTGTCATGGAAGTCCTTCAGCAGGGTCCTCCGTCTCTGCTCTGCTATATGCATCTGATTCTCTAAGTCCTGGGAAAACAGAAGGGAGAAACTGTTAGCATGAATTCCCCAGAGAAGAGCTCATTTTCTTTAGGGAGAGACTAAACTCCAGTCTGAGAAGCACCAACCTCCACACGTGCTCTGGATCACAAGATTGCAGATCCTTTTCCTTTTGAGGTGGGCTGCCTTGCTGCTACCTGGCTCCTGCTCAGTCTAAAATGCTACGCACTTAAGGAATCTGCTCTTCACCAGAGGGCTACATGCAGCTTCCTCCAGAGCTCTGTTGGTCCCATTTCAGTTTGCAGGACTCACCGCAGCCCTCCCTCCCCTTCTCTCCCATAAGGCATTGAGCACTCCACTTCCACATCCACTGGCTAAAGGTGAGATTTCGGATCTAGCTTCTCATTACCCTCGCTTGACTGCCTTAGTGCTCTCACAGAAGCGTTAAGCCCAACAAACAAAATCTGGCCAGTAGGCTCAAGCAAGCAGAACACTCACCCCTCTGTCGTAGCTGTCTGCTCGCTCCACCTTCCACGAGAGATTTTCAATTTCAGCTTCCAGCTGGGCCTGCTGGTACTCAAACTGCAAAGGCAAAGTTAGAGACAGCAACAAGAAACCAGTTTAGTGGAGCGGTTTCAGACAACACACTGCACTTGAGGAGCAGACAAATGTGTTCTGCTGACAGCTGGGCTGGCAGAGCAGGTGTGTGCATCCTCACCCAGCTACACAACATCATCCCTTCCAGGAGTCTCTTGTGTAAGCACTCCCCAACCTGCATCACTCAAAATTAACCCAGTCAGTCTAAAAACACTGCAAGTGGCAAATATCTCCTAACTCAGCTCATTTTGCTGTAAACGGGTCAGAAAATGCTCTTGTGAGCAGATCTGCAGGCAAAGCAGAGGGATTGTTAACCGCTGCTGGGAGCAGTAACTGGCACAGTTGGATCCAGAAGAGAACATCTGCCCGTAGCCTCAGAGAACACATATATGCTATGGGGAGAGACCAGATAACACGTTTTACCAACAACTGAGTCAAAGAAACAATCTCCTCAGTGAATCCAGGGCTATTTTTGGACATGTCCAGCCCATGAGATGCTTCAAGCCAGCAAGGAACTTAGAGCGGAAATAAAAAGCAAAGCTACACCCTGATTCAGGGCCCTCCGGCAGCTCTTCACATGAAACATGGCCCACAGCACTGTGGTAAGTCTTACCAAAGAACAAATGCACACTTCCAGCCTCAAAACATTCTAGATAAATCGCTTGTTAGTGAAAGTGCAGCACTGCCCTGGGAAAACAATGTAATGTATCAGAGGACTGAGCTGCCAGTCCACTGGAAGTGAAGGGGAAAGGTGCAAAACCACCTATTATTTGTCCTGTCCTTAGCTCAAACACAGGAGTAGTATTTCAGACACTGCCAAGCTCTGGAATTCAGCCCAGCATGCTGCCAGCTACACCCCAAAAATCTATTAGCAAAAAAAGAGCAAAAACATCTTACCAGTTTCTTTCTGGGACCAGACTCCATGTAGTAGGCATACGGATATGTGTACTGCAGGGTGTAACGACACTGTTGGGGAGTGGGAGGAAGACAGAAAAGAAGAACAACAGTCTCAGGCTTGGAAGTCAGCACAGTCACACTTGTGTGACCACCACAGGCTAAGAAGCTACCTTCTGACAAGGACGACCGGACAGTTCATGCTGGAATTTCCTACACCTTCCTTGGAAGAACTTGTGCTGTTCAAGCATAACTTAACAGGGGTCACTTCCTGATGATTTTTGGCTAGTTCATGTCCTAGACCAGAGGTACCATCCCAAATACTCACAATGCCTAAAATTCCCTTCCCCACTTGGTGTTGTGAATTTAGCATTCTGGTGTGTGTTCTCTTTTCTGTGCCAAACAAGCCACTACTACCCACCTTTGCAAGTAGTTTTGCAGCATTTTGTAGGTATTGCCAGTCTATCCATGTTCCCAAGTTGTTCATAACTCTTTCTTGGATTTTCTCCTGGATTCGTTGGTACGTCTGTGCCTCCAGCTGCAAGCTTTTATTGTGATTCTCCCACTGCAAGGGGCGGGGAAATGGGGAAAGAAAAAATGGCATGAGACCAGAATACTGCTGCTGTAAAAGCACAAGCTCTAGCAAGCAGAAATTGAAGTGGGGCAGGAGTCCAGCAAGGAAAGACATGCTGTGGGAAAGAACAGCGAGGCAGCACCTCCAGTAGCAAGTGGCAGAGGCTGTATACAACAGACTGACAGCAGCAAGGAGTAGGGAGCAAACCCAGCTCTTCAGAGTGGGAATGCCCTCTGGTTCAACAAAGACCTTGTGTCTAATAAGATGGAAAGTAATGGTGATTCCCCTACCTAAAGGATTTCTACAGAAAGGTCTAGAGTTTCAATTAACATTTAACATGGGCTCAGTGAACTCCAACATCCATGTGCACATTGTAAACATGGCCATTTCCCAAAGCCTGTTGGTCTGCAGAGCCAGGAATGAACACATTTATTTTACCACAGAACTTGGCTCATGGCGTGAAGAATAAACTCATTTTAACAGGGAAACAAGTGAAATACAGCAGCTTTGAGCCTCTACCATGTTCTCCTCTGGAGATGCTGGTCTAGGATTGTTCTGTATAGCCAGGTGCATCGAGCCTGCTGTGTGGACAGAGGTGCTCTGACTGCAGCTTTTAAAAACGTGATTACACAAAAATTTAGGAAAACTTTGGCACAGTCAATGGAGTATTGGAACATGGCAGAGTTTATTCACTCTTTGTCTCTCTAAAGGCATACTGCAAAGAACTGGAGTTCCCTGATCCTGGAAGGAAATGATTGGAGAAGTATCTATGTAGTGCAGCAGCACTCAGCCTACAGGAAAACAGTACAGCGGCACACAAGTAATACTGTTTTTCTCTAGCACAAGGAAATTAAGGAGCAAATATGATTTGTTTTGGGGAGGACGTTACTGGTTTGGATGGGACTCTCAGGGCAGGATTTTGAGTAAAGAACAACAGGGCCTGAAAATTCTTCACAGATTCTCTTTGGGCAGTTTCTTGCACGGAGATTGCTCGCAACGACCTTTGCACCAGGCAGGGAGCATTAAAAGGCTACAGCAGCTCTGGCCAAAGAGATGTCTCCTACCCTCTCAAAATAGAACAAGTACTTCTTAAGGGCCTCCCTGGCCTGTGCTTGCTGACTCTGGTTTACAATATCAGGATTCTCTTTGTACCGACTGCATTCGTAGTACTCGCTGCCGTGAGTCTTCCAGTCTCCCAGACACATCCAGCAGAAATCTGCAGAAAACAGTGAAAAACCCACTGTGATGCACAGAAAAAAACTTCTGAGAAAGAAAAGCTTTAGGAGACACAGCCCATCTGTTTTCAGATACTTCTGCTAAGCCAAGAAACACATATATTTTGGATCATCTTGCATAATTGAACACAACAGTGAGCCAAAAATACCAGCCTGTCCTGAAGGTTTTAATTGTACAGCCTCCCGTGCAACTATGGAAAGTAAATGCTGAAGTGCTGCATCCGGTACGCCAAGACCAATAGCCAGAACCGTACATGTGCTCTGCGTAGGCTGCCACTCTAGATTAAAGAAGAAGCAGGCTGCAGTCTTATTTGCGATTTGCATCCTCCCCACCACCGGCACACTGCCCCACACGGACCTCTAGCTGAACGATCGAATCCAAAAGTGAACTAACTCATGCAAAAGAAAGTCTGCCCACAGTTCTCTTGAGGAGGGAACCACCCAGGTAATTTCAGATTATCAGTGGTTTACGACATTTCAAGTTAGCAGCCACTGAACTGGGAATAAAGTGGAGGAAAGAGAGCAATAGCAAAACCCACGTCACCGTTTCCTGATTTCACAGCGAGGCTGTGAGTGTTCTGCTGGGAAGGAAAAGAGATGGAGATTAAGTTGCTACAATAGGAATCACTTCAGTCGCTTATTATGCGTAGCACAGAAATTCGTATTTTCAGAGTTCACCAGCCTTCTCGAGTGCTAGTCACTATAGTACCTTGGCATGTGCCTGCTCACCCTTGTCACAGAGCTCCATCAAATCACGTCCAGTGCTGCTGAGGACCCCAATGCAAAGGAAATGAGAGAGCACAGTAATCTTTAATCATCTACCGAATAAAGTTCTGATGTTGTAATGTTTCCTGGTGGCACACTTAACTTAGAAGGCTGAATACAAACTATCTCGCTCCAAGACAATAGAAATTAATTCTGTGATGAAAAGGTAAGTGCAAGAACAGACTGTCATTTTGTAAGACGAAACAATGGGCCAAAGGCTCCGGTTGCTAATGGCACAGGGGTGGACTGAGAAGTCCAACAGATAATGTTATGCAGAACAATTCACAGCTCCTGCAGTTTCATCTGGGTTGAAGCTCATTATTTCCATCACTAAGCAGAAGGACTTAAGCTGATCTGAGTAAATGGCTCAGTTCTGCCAGTATTTTCAGCTGATAACAAATACAATTACATGGAAAGCATTTAATACTCTCCTCTGAGATGGATTCCGCTGTTAATACTATGGCAGAGATGGAGATTTCTCTATACAATGGACATGTTAGGGAGAGGAAGCCAAATCAGCACTGAATCAGAACCCAGCTGAGATCACAGCCAGTGAAAAAAAAGTAAAAATAAAGTTATCACACACAAGTCTGTAATTAATATCCTGTTCACCTTTTATCAGGGGGAAAAATATTGCAGTCAATATTCACAACTTGTATTCATATCACAAAAAAAAAAAAAAAGAGAAGTGAACATCATCACTAACACACATTGCAGAGAAAACTGTTTCAAAGTCCTACTTACCATGCTTGCATTTGGAGCATTGCTGAAAAAGAAGAGACAGGAGGCACTGATTAGTGGAAAGTGGGGGAAAAAAATTCTGCTTATAATAAGGAAGGTTTGACGTGCTCAAGAAATTGCTCACCATGTGATTGCAGCCTCCATTCTTTTCAATACAGATATTGCACTTGGGACACTAGGGAAACAGAAGCATTTGTTAGATCCAACTGTCTCTAGCAGCCTTCTGGAGAATGACAACACTTAATATGAATATTCCCCTCCTACTTTTTTAAAAATATGCATACGTTTAGACGAGAATATTAACACACACACACACACATATATGTATGTATCTCCTGCCTCCCACCAATTGCTGACAACTCCTTTTAAAAAGGAGGCAGAAAGACAAAGCCAGAGAAGTCACACTGCAGCACTGGACCACTCGCTCAAGAAAACAAGTTTGCTGTTGTTACTGCTTGTAAAACTGAAGGTCTCACTGAGTTACCATTTAGCATTTCCTCAGGCGTAAGGACATAATTAGTTCACTTATGACAGTAGCTTCCACAGCTACTTAGACTACAAGATAATCAACACTATATCCTGCTTTCAGCGGCCACTAACAGATGACAACTCAGCTAGCTGCAGAGAATCTGTCTGACCACATTCTTCAAGCCATCAGAAGTCCACTGATACCCTGGAGTGCCAAGTTCAGTGACATTTTTTGGGTTGCATAGGTACAAAGAAAGAATTGAATTTTGCTGCTTTTTCTAAATTTTAACGGCAGGCAAAGTGTATGCCAGGACAATGCTCAATATAACAGAACCCTGCTTCTACAAAAGAGCATAGCAGAAACAACGCCATCACATGCTGACACCTCCTCCAGAGAAAGAAGGGAATTTAAGATCTCTGGTCTAACTACCCACTTTCCTAACACAACTGAAGCTTGGGCTAATTAGCACTGTCACAATTGTCACTGTAGAACAAATGCCAGCTAACAACTTTTTCGAAGTCAGCCTACAAAATCCCCAAAACACATCAAAAGTTCCAATCTGCAGACAGTTAATCTAGAGGATGCAGGTAGTATTATCCATAACTTTTAGAGATCATTCTATAGGTAGACTAGAGTGCACAACATGTAATACTTTCTTTTTCTCAGGTATAAATCTACTAGAAGTACTTCAATGTCTCATTTATGCACTTCATTTACCCCATTTTGCTGTCCTTGCCAAATTAAGACTTTATCTCCCTCACTTTCCAGTTCACAGTACTCCACACAGCTGTTCAGGTTTAAACCCCGCTAGTGCCTTATTTGGTACTGACTCTGCACTTACTACACTCCTCCCATTTTAAATACATCTTCACTGATCATTTCAAAATAGCCACAATTCTTTTGCCCGTGGGAGGGCAGTACACCTGGCTGCCAAAGACATTCACATCAGGTCTGGAATAAGGACCACCAGGTCCTTGCTGCAGGAGGGCAGCTGGACTTCCCACACAAATCATTCCCAAGGCATTCAGTTGTGTTATATCCAGTCCCCAGGGAGCTGTGAGAATTTGCAGCCCGTGAAAAAGCAGCACACAATGCTACACACGCATATAATTGTATCTTGCTTCCCAGGCAGGACTAGAGGACAACAAAAAACCATCCTTACATCTTTAGTGTGAGCACTGATGTAGTTGGCTGTTTCGGAGTCATCTGCGCACTTGGTGAGCCATTTCCGAATGGTAGCACAGTCCGTGGGTGCGTGGTACATCTGCCGACACTTAAAGCTTAAGGGGGGGGAAAGAAGGGGAAGAAAAGACATCAATTTCCAAGGAAGTGACTCAAGAATTGAGGTTTTCCTGACAACCAAAACCAGAGGCCAAGCGAGGGTAAGGGATGCAAATGCACTTGTGTATTACTAGAGTGCAAAGACCAAGGCTGAACTTCAATAAACCCCCACCCTCTTGTGCAGAAACCAGTGTCAGGGTGAGAGTGAGCTGAGGCCTCTGACAGATCACATATCTGAGAGCTGGCAGATCCCTCCCTAGAGTCTACTTAAGTCTGCTCTAACATGACTGCAGAGGCCTGGGGCATACCAGTGGCTTTACAAGTAGACCGACTCCAGTGGTAGATATCAGGCAGCGGCATTAGCGTGACCTTACCAGCACCAGGTAGGGCCATTCGCATGGAGATACCAGTAAGCTGGGTCTCCAAACAAGCTGTATGGACTCCAGACATTCTCAACAGCAGTGATTCTGGAGATTCAGGAGCAGAAGACACTTCAGCAGCCCTGCAAGCTATCTTTTTTCTCTGGTTCCATACACATGCAAAGTCAGATAAGGAACATTAGCTTTCTTATTCAGCAGAAAGCTATTCTCACATGACCCTCAAAACACACCAGACAATCTGGGAGTGAAATATTTGTAATAAAATTAAAAGCTCAATACCAGCAGATGGTGGCAAGGCCTCCACATCCATTACCAGAACCTCTATCAGTCACTAGGTCTGTACCAAAATTTGTAACCTAGCCAAAATATGAGAACGGAAGATTTGTAACCCCTTCATTACCTAAGCTCTGCATTCCCTGGTTGTCAGAACACCCAACTCCCAAGGAACGTAGAGAGCGAGGGGAGGGCTGACCACCTGCAGAAGTCAGACCCCAAGTGTCCAATTACTCAAGATAACTCAGATTACAAACAACTCTAGCAAAGCATTTGAGATACTTCTACACACTGAACCCGTTGGCAAGCAAATGGAGTAGCTCTGAGGACAGCATACACTTTCTCCATGATCTTTAACCTTCTCTGTTTCTTACCAGAAGACCTCATTGCAACGATTGCACTGCACTCGCCGGGCTTTTGGCTCCTGTACCTGTATGACCATAGGGCAATCTGCACCAGGACACAGCTGCAGCTGATAATGGCTCTGTGAACATACCAAGGTGGTAAGATCAGCAGTGGGCGCAGAGGAGCATTACCTTTATCTGCTCAAGTTTAACCACTCCGATACTCAAAAATACACAAGTCTGCATTTCTTTTTGAAAACAGCAGCGAAAATTGCCACCAGGTCTTAGCCAGCAGTGCAGACAAACCTCTTCCACGTTTGGAAAGGAAGTGTTAGTTACTTAGCTTCTCTAGAACATGGAATTCAAGGGGAGGGTTACAGACCAAATAAGCACAGCAACACAACCATAAGACGCCACCAAGACAGTTTTACTCCATTTGAGCTCTTTCCCCATACTCTCCTTATGTCCCAGAAGGTACTCAGCTGCTCCCCTGTGGTGGCTGGTCCCTCTCAAAGGGTGTCATTGAAGAGAGGTTACACCACTCTTTTGTACTGCTTCTTGAGTGTTCCCAGTCTGTTTGCAGGTACCAGAATACTTCCTGCACATTCAACCCTTACAATTTCTGCTTTAATTTCCAAAAACATCACATAAAATGTTATTAAGCAAGCCAACTCAATTGGACGACACTAAGATGAGTGACTTTTTTTTTCAGAATCTAAAATATCTATGCAAGAGCAAAAAGGATTTTAAAACTCAGATTGAAATTTGAAGTTCTCAGCTGCAACACTGAGAATTATGCTTCAGGAAAAGAGCGGAGCACCAGCCAAGGAGTTACTGGTTGACCTTACAGCAGAATTTACTTTGGCAACCTGATAGAGCGTTTTGTCAGTGAGGCTGTCCTACAGGAACAGCCACATGGTGTTTATCAGGGACAATTCTGCTGCAGTTACTGTATTTCTACTCAAAGATGCAAGACACTTCACACAAAATTTCTGAAAGTCATTGGTAAATTGATGCAGGGCATTTTAAAACTGAAAAAATCAATACCTCCACATAGTCCCTGAAGAGGTAGCGCCTGTATTTGTCTTTCAGCTCTTCACTAGGCAGCAATGGAAACACAAAGTCTTCCGGTGTCCGAAGTAGGCAGTCCTGAGCCATGCAGGAGACTCCTGAGAAGAAAAAAGCCATATTTTAGCACAGTGCAACTCATACTAAGGAGTGAACGCAGAGAGTGCAGTCAACACAGTTTCCTAGGTGCCATCTGTTGTTGTGGCAAGAGGGACACAACTGTGAAACAAATCTATCAGGGCTGCTGAAAAGCTGAAGCCCAACTGTCTTCACTGAAAGATGACAGGGCACATGTGCATCCAGGACCAGTAAGTGCTTCAACCAGCATTCACAAGATCAGATATTTAAAGTAGAAAATTGCATGTTACTGCCATGCCAGCATGAAGGACAGGCTAGAAAAAGCCCAGACCAACTCTGGCAACTACCGGCTTGTACCCAACACAAAGAGAACAGATGTTTGCATCCACAAGCACTCCAGGGGCAGCGCAACAATACACCATGAGAGATGCAAACTCAAAATGCAGCAGATTTGCAGCTTCTAATTTGTCACAGTCATACTCTTGAGATCCCAAGGGGAGAAACGCAGCAAATGGACCTATGGGCTTGGAAGTCTTCTCAGGCAGGACTAGCACTTTCCTGGTGGTACGCCAACACTAACCAGGAATTCAGGTAAGACCACTAGTTCAAGTTAAGTTTGTCACAAATACTCATTCCATGCTCCATTTTCTCGTTACTGAGATGTTTTAGACCAATTCAGCCAGAATTCACCATCAGAACAGCCAACATAGCAATCATAGACCCAGCACCATATCTGCCTTGAACTCACCGACTCCGACACCATCCTTGACGAGGACTGTACAATGCTGCTCCCAACAGCTGCGGCAGAACTGGTGCTGGCAAGCCAGAGAGAGCAAGTTCTCCTTCCGGACAAACTGCATGCACACTGCGCAGTGATGGGAGGAATGTACCATTGCCTGGGAGAGAGACAAATCAGCATTACAGTGAAAGCATCCCAGGTCTCCCAGAGCATTCTCACCTCATCCACAAGCACCTGCATCACCTTCATTGTGACAATGGTCCCAGGTGAGCTCCAGGCCAAAACAGGTTCAGAAGCAGCTGATGTGCTGGGGGGTGCTGCACTGCCCCACCACTCAGAACTTCACAAGAATCTCTTTAATCTTACAGAGCACAAGGATTGACAATCGCTGAACAGCTCCCGACTCCAGTCTAGTGCTACCCAGAACTCACCTTTACTTTTCTGGTTCTTACTCTCACCTTGTTTGAAAAATGAGGAAATAACATCACTGTGTTAGACCTTCCCTGAATTTACTGACATTCTTTGTTAGCTGGGTCAGATGCAATCACTGTTCCACTGGCCTTAAAGAGCACCTATAGCTGGAAACAGGCTCAGCAGTGCCCTTTTACTGGCCAATGATTTTGGGTAAGAGGAGAGGCAACTGGAGGTGCAGCGTGTGGAGTGTTTATACAGAGAGGAAAGGGAGTTCACCGACCATCATCTCACATCTCTTATCTTCTGCCTATGCTACATTTGGTAAAGCGGGCATCACCCCCTTCAGCTGAAAAGGATTAGAGGGTTTGTTTCAAGTCAGGCATAATTCTGCTATTGCTTCTCCAAACCACTGGGAAGCAGTCTGGATCTCCCCTTGGGTCGTGCAGAACGAATCCCTTGACAGCAGATCTAGCCTCCAACACATCTCAGCTCACCCTTGGGACCTGAAGGACTAGGTCTAGCACAGCATCATCAAAAGCGAGGCTCTACGATGCTGTTAGCAGGAGTTTATGTTCCTATTTCTCCTTTCACAGAGAAGTCATATAATCACTTTTCATCTACTTAAATGTTTGCTACTCTTCGAGAAGCTTGTGTGAGACAGCCGCCAGTTTCCATGCCCAGCTCGCATGCCAGACACAGCGCAGCAGCAGCATGACATGCAGCCACATGACCAACAGAGCTTGCTTTATAGCATGACCACACGAAAAAGGAAATAATGTGACTTTGTTCTAAGCAGCCTGACTTATGGACCAGAACAAGATTCACCGTGTCTGCCACTGTGCTGATTGCCTACAGCAACTGCTCAACTCCAACAGCAAGGACATTGCCTCAAACCTTCGCGAACTCTCCCTCTGAGCTCACCACTGTAGGGTCAGTTGCTCTACACTCAGGATGAGCATCTGCCTCCAAAATACCCTCATTACGCATTAGGAGTCGAAACACAGAGCAATTTGCCCTAGCACATACAAAAAGATCGTAATGAACTGCCTACCAAACCAAGTTTGTCAAAACTTAAACTATCATTTTAACTGCAATATCTTTCTTCCCAAAATGCAATCACCATTGCAGTGGAGAGTACTTAAGTTGCAGCTGATAAAAGATTCAGACAAATCTCAAAACACATGGACTATTTTGCAGGTATGTCAAATAACAAATATTAGGCGGATAATTTATTTTGAGTCCATGAAGCTTACTCCCATCAGCTGATCGAGCATTTTCACTCTCTGCTAGTTACAAGTCAGCTCACATGCCAAATCAGGCTTTTAAAATCTCCCCTCCCCCCAACCCAAAGAGTGTTTCTCAGATGTAATACTTTATCGCTCAAAATCTGACACATGGCAATGTGTTCCTGGGTAACTGTGGATTGTACCAAGACACCCACTGTGAATGAAACCTGTAAACATGCAACAGGAACTTTCTATTTAGAGAGGGGGGAAAAAAGGTATCTAAAGATCTGTGTAGCCCTGGCTGCAAAATACAAGCTATTGGTTCAAATACCACTACTGACTGGCTCAGCAGCAATACCACTGGGAGATTTGGCTTAAGCATCCCTGAGCACAGCAATGCAGCGAAGAGTCATCTCAGGGAAAAAAGAAAAAAATTAGAATAATCTCTGTTCCAGCCACAGACAAGCTCTGTTCACTCTGTGCAGCCAGAGCTTCCCCTGAGTGTCTTTTACAGGGGGCAGAACTGAAAGAGGCAGCCAAGCCTATGCACCCTGCTCCTTCCATTGTGTACCATCACTCATGCAAAAAAAAAAAAGACCTGAATTTTTTTGAGGCAAGTAATTCTCGAACACTACCTGCAAGACAATAGCAAAGCTGCTGTTTAAATGCTGACACCTCTCGAATGCATTCTCGTTTAAAAAGTAAACCCAGCCTCGAATTAGGGTGTTGGACCTGAGTTTGCAAAGAGTTAATATGGGACAGACTATGCCATTAGTAATGCAATCCTCTGATGAGGTGGGTCAGAAGTGTCTGCCAAGGGAACAGACCAAAATAGTTAGCATACTTACATGTTTGGATGAGGTGGGCTGAACTCGTGCTTCTACTAGCAATTGGGCAGCATTAGACTTGTGCCTGAAAAGGCAATTGAAGAATGATCAAATCAATTTCTGAATACATTTTGCTTTGTTAAAGTGATCCTTCCCACTTAAATAAATAATAGGCTCTGTGCAAATGGCAGGGTAGGTTTCAAAAAGGGAAGTGGAACTGTGTCTTGTGTGAGGCTCCTTCACATAGTGAGCTCAACTCTCATCAACAAAACTTTACAAAAGTTTCTTTAAAATCAGAAGCAGGAACAATACTTCTCCCAGTAATGGATTAACATTTCCCTCATAGTCCTTCATAAATATTTTTCTGCAACTTTTTCCTTCCCCCTGAGAAATTATTTTTGAAGCTAAGGTTTTCTATCCATACTCCTAGAGCAGTCCTAAGCCACTGCCCATAATAACACACTCCAGTGAGACTCCTGTATGTCTCCTATTCCTTTGTAAAATCAAGTTATCGTGGTTAGGTCTCACTTTGATTCCAGCCTATTATCTAGTTAAATATTTACTCTGTGACAGATTATTACCTTTTAGGCATACAAAGCTGTCTATCAGTAGCCTTAGAATTAAACATATTTTGCTGTTCGTGATTTCCATTGAAGAGGAATGTTTAAATCTCCAGTAAAAATTCACCAGTGAATTCAGAAATAGCAGCATCACTGTTGTGGCCATGCTGTAAATCCTTCCTCCCCACTAGCACTTCTAAGTCATATTAGAGATCTTTCATCTGATCAAGACAGAATTCTGAGGATCAGATCAACTGGAAAACAACTTGCAAAGTCACAGCTTTAGAAGTAAACCCTTCCCCAAACTTTCTCGTGTTTAAATCTCATCAGTTGACCTGCAAAATCACCCTGAGCTGCTATACAGGAATCTCACCCTCCACATTCCTTAGAGAAAAGCCTTCAGAGGATGGATAGTAACCAACGAGCCAGTTACCAAAGATGCTGCGACAATATCCATACATGAGATGCATTTCCCATATGTTCTCTGGATGAAGTTGCTGGCTACAGGGCCAAAAATGGCATGGCAGAATGAGTCAGACTGATATGCTCTCTATTTTCAGACAATGTTCAGTTCTGAGCCAGTATTTTCTGGAGGGGCTGCCAGACAGCAGTGCCTCCTGACACACTTCCCGTATATGTTTGGGCAGAGTCCGAACCCTCTTTTTGAAATGAGTTGGAGGATTCTGTTACAGTGACACTGAGCAAGCAACAAAGGGGCTGCACTTCCCAGTTCTCTCACACCAACTTCTCCCTCTCTCCAAATGCTAGTCAGCTTGGGAAAAAAACCCATCACTTATGTTCAGAAGCAGCAAAAACTTCAATGTGAAT
This sequence comes from Chionis minor, assembly GCA_013398295.1. Taxonomy (NCBI): domain Eukaryota; kingdom Metazoa; phylum Chordata; class Aves; order Charadriiformes; family Chionidae; genus Chionis; species Chionis minor. The sequence continues at coordinate 43,298 of VZSF01004790.1, forward strand.
GTACTACTAAAGAACACATCAGCGCAGGTTCAGTGCTCTTTTATGATTTATGGCTCATATGTTCAAAACAGAACATATGTTATCTTTATATTTGTTAAAGTAAATATAGATGTAGCACTTCCAATCTGTTACCTGAAAGTTTAAGCTAAATGCAACTACAAGGTTCCCAGTGTGACAATACTTCCTCAGACTGAAAGACATTTGCCACCACTACCTTCCCCCTGTTTATAAATTTCTTACAGGCAATGCAGCCTCAACAAAACACTGTTTGTCCTCTGTTGCCTGGCATGGACTGTGTGGCTTGCTTTCAGGTTCAAAGACGCTTGTCAAAAAGATACCTATGGACCACCCTGAGCATTCTTGCAAAGCAAGGGGGAAAAGCACTGCACAGAAGAGATAAAGACTACTTACACTTACCTTTCCAAAATCTCTGAGATCTGCCAGTGGAAACTAACTAATACTAGCTTTGCAACAGCATGTGATACCTAGGTGGAAAATAAAATAAAAAAAGTTAGGCATATTTTGAAGCCACACCTCTGTTTAGAACTATGATCTTCTTATAAGACTAGTAAGTTGTATAAATTCTGTACAATATCCCAGTGGTACTCAATTTCCATTAAACTATTAGGCATAATGTTCACAGCCAGTGCATCTGCAATATACATGTTGGAATGAAGCATGGATGTACCCAAACTAACTCAAATAATTTAGTGACAACAGCACAGAGAAGAAGGAATCAAGAATTCACTGGATTAGCTAAACTGCTTGAGGAAGCCCCGCATCCAGTCCTCAAGCGGTCACCACTTGAGAGGCCCAGACCAGACTGGGATCATGGTCCTTGCTAAGTGTGCAAAGCAGGCACCACAGGCCCGACAGGCACCACTTACCGAGCTGGAGAAGCACTAACAAGCTGCAAACACAAGCATGCTGTGACTGCAAAGGGTAGGGGGAAAAATCAATATATCTTCCCAAGCCTTCACTGTAGAGAAGAAAGTAATATGCTGGGACTGGAATAGGAAGATGGAAAGCTACTGTGATGGGGACTATTTCCATGCAGAGTCACTTGCATTACGCGGACTCCTGGCAAGCACTAGCACAGTCAGCACTAGTCCGAGCACCCTCCAGAATACTGCCACACGACATTTAAAGTCATGTTACAAGGGCACAGGCAAACAAGTTCTCCTTTGCTTCTATGTGCTAGTTTATTTCAAAAGAAAACAGACTGGTCTGCTAGCTCAAAAAGCCTCACACCCACCAAAACCACAGGCACCTGTGGAGCTGCTGGACCTCCAACCTACCTCTTGACTACATCATGCCTTTATCAGGCCCATGGAGTTCAAACAAAGCAGGTCTCCTGCAAACAAGACATCTCTTGCAGGAGGATTCAGAAGGCCCACGATCCTGCCTCCTCACTCCTCTCTGGGCTAGGAAGCACCTGGACAAGCCCAGTGGTCTGCAGATTCTGCATTCAAAACCCCTCTGACATTAAAGGGCTCTACCTCCCACACTCCAAGACAAGCAATCAGCATTGCACCTGTCTCTCCACTATACATACGGAAAACACAGCTCCTTCCATCCCCACTGCAGGAAGAGCTCCTTTTTGTTTTCCCTAGAGAAGCTGTCAGTCCCAATCATCAACTGCAAAGCCCTAAGCCTTCTTGAATCCTGCTACAGGTGAATTGCAGGATCCGATGTACTGGTAATACACAGCAACCCCAACACAACCCTGGAAGGAAAAACAAGCAATGGTCGCTCCTTCTACAAAACAGACAGACTCTGCACACCTAGGGGCAGCATATTCATTACTCTTCTAAATCTGTTCTGCTGAAGAGGTGCAGTTTCACAACACAACTGACCTATTCCTGCCACATGACACTGGTCCTGCACGGGCACTTGTCAGCACTGGACGGTTGGTTCACTGAACTAAACCAGCATAGCGCTGATGCATGATGCAGCTGAGGGTTTTAAATGGCTCTTATCCACCTCTCCTTTCTGATTTGCCCACTTTCCTGGCCACTAAAAAGTCCCAGTAATAAAAGAGTAATTTTTAATGCTCAAATAATCCTTTTTTCTAGAACTGAAGCATTAGCTCATGCTGCATGAGATCTGGGATGTCACTTTCCTCAACTTTACCAGCGATGTGACCCTCAGAAAACAAAGGCTGCCCAAGGGGCGCTGCCCTCTCTCCCAGCACAGAAGCCTGTGATGAGATGGAGTGTGGCACACAGGGCTGCTGCCGACAACACAGACAGTCTGCTCCAGTCTGTAGGGATGAAGTGCCGCTGCCAGCCTTGGATGGGTTGTTATCTTAAGCCCCCAGCCTGGCAGACCCAGACAGACACCTCTGAGTTGCTGTACAAGGAAGACATCTGCATTTCACGTTTGTAAAACAAACAAGCATCAGGAATGTGGTCTCTACAAGACTGCCTTCCTGCAAATGAAAACCACATGCTAATGAATCATTCTCTAACAGCATTTCTCAGTAGCAGTAAGGAAGAACTACCGTCTTGACAAAAAAAAAAGAAAAAAACAAACAAAAGTACAACCCCAAACTACCAGACTTAAATAGGAAGTTCATCTGTAACATAGGAAAATAAGTATTTTTCAGTTGACTTTTCAGAGCCTGAGGTATAGCATCCATCGCAGCATCCTGACTACATGAACTTCATAAAGTTACTTGTTCCCAAAAAAGTAACCAAGTATATTAAAAAATGAAGAGGTATAGAAAGAGAAATACTACCATACACATTTCTGAAATCTAACAAACTGCCCTAATAGAATCAAATACTTTTGAGTCAAATTATTTGTCACACAAAATCTGGAATTAATGCTCCAGAAAGATGCCAAATTAACAGATCTAGAAGAATAATAAAGCTTCTGTGACCATTCTTATTTTGCTCCAACTGCAAGCACTGACTGGACCAGCTGTAGTGCTAATTTTATTACTTTCATCATAAAAGCACCCGCGAATAAAACCTTTCCAATTCATAAAGCCAAGTTCACGACATGAGTCCACTTTGATAAAAGCCCTGAAGCAGAAAAATTTTTGATACTACCTGATTGGAGCGCATCCAATCTTGCAAACAAGAAGTCCCAGAGTCAGCCAGGTGCAGCAAGGTACCTACTGTCTGCTTGGCGTAGAACTAGTTCTTACACGTTAAAGATAGATAACATTCAAAACGTAAGAAGGAGGGATGGGAGAGGAGCAGATAGCTGATGAGGCTTAGGCTGCGCTGTTTAGTGGAGTCTCACCACATGACAATCTACGTCCTGCTCACCAACAGCAAGGCTGGCAATTCAGAAGGCAAATGTGCATACCATCAGGGGCCAACACTACTGGAGAGATTCAAGAAAACAAGCATGAGAAGAAAAACAAGTGTTTAACAAAAGCTTGCTTCTATTGATTAGCAGCGCTCCCCAGCCTCTTCAATGACTGTACATTCACAGTGAGTGAATGACTGTATCAAGTCAGCCAGTTCCACAATAACACCCCAGAATAATTGAAGTATTTCTTTGTAAGCAGGAGGCAAAACATGCTGAACACAGAAAAATACCAGTGCAATCAGAAATCGGGTCTGTATGTACATAATTCATTACCTCACAGTACTGAAGAAGCAATGTACAGAGGCTGATACTGCTGGCTGAACTGCTCAGTTAGAAGACATCGATGCCCCCTCTGTACGCACCCACTGCAGTCTCGCACGTTAAGAAATAAGCTTGGCTTTCTGTTCTGCCACACTGCCCAATACAGCATCTCCCGGACAGTCAGGAGTTCCCCACAATGAAAAATTTATAAAGCATTTCAGAAAGAGCTATGGCTCAGTCCCCTATCAGTCACTGGGTGCCACAAGAATCTCAGGTTATCCAAGAACAATAATGCTTTGTCTCACACATAAAGCAAATAAAAAAGATGCCTTTGATAAATTGCCAGCTTTGTTTACACTTTCCTACTCTCGTTTCAGAATAATAAGACCCCAAAAGGACAGTGAGATAGCACACTCAGTGTCTTGCTGGCAGTGGGTCGTTTCAGTAAAATACTTCTACAGACCACAGTGCAGAAGGGAATGCATATTCCTGATGCTGTGCTTCTATTTTAGTTTTTGTCTGCAACTGATAAATTGTGCCAATGCTTCTACATAACTTGACTTCTCCACAACTCACAAAGCTGTGATTAAATTTATTAAAGTTTAGAAGACTAAAGCTGACAACAGCAGTCATGCTAAAAAATGTCTGTCTTTCCCTCATTCTCATTTGCCCCTTTTCTCACCACTAGCTTACAACTTTAAGATCAAAGACCAGCTCAATCCAAACCTGAACCTGGAAAATTTCCAACTGAAGACCGTGTTTCTTTCTTCACGATGGAGCGACAAAGCTGAACAGAGAGGATCTCATCCAATCTACAATTTCCAGCTTCACCTTAAAACAAGATTTGGTCACCTCAGAAACCTCTTCCAAACCTCCATCAGCTTAACTCTGAGTTCCCAGTGAGAGAAGGCTGCTGATTGCCAAGAACGGGCACCAAACACTAACGTTTATCACTGCGCTGGAAAAGGGGTGCAGTGTCTATGCACACAGGAAGGGTGCCAAGAGGAAGCTGCTCTGCATAAGGGAAAGACTCTACAGAAGTTGTAAAAAAAGGTCTGAAAAATTTACATAGTGCTCAACAAAATCAAATTCTGAAGGTAGAACAAAGAGGTAATGCCATCGCAATAAACACATTTATTCATTTTCTGGAAGAGTGCACATTATTTATTTTCTTATTATTTCTATCTCCATTTATCTCCTGGTTTTTTTACTCTCCAAGATAAGCAAAATTCTCACACTTCTGAGGCGCAAGAGAGAGTCTGGCACTCTCTAGGACGAGACAATATAAAAAAAAATTTGCAAAGAAGCTCTGCAGGTACCTTGCTGGGTTTGGAGAGCTCTAAGACAGCTATGTCTCAACTAGCTTCCCTAGATAAGCTATGTTGTTTGAAGAGCTGAAGTTTCATCCCTCTACCGCAGAAAACCTTTTCAACCATGCCACTTTGACAGCTGCTAATTCGACAGAAATGTTTCCTAAAAGCTAAAAAACCACAGTCTTTTGTAGAGCTTACATTCTACAGAAATTGCTCATGCATATTTATGTTGCATGCATATCTCATGAGTTCATTTCACTTTCCTGCAAGGAATGGCCTATTTTTTGGAGGTGCGTTTCAATCCTCACTTTTGCAGAGATATGGTATCAGGAATTTAAAACAAGAATCATTCCATGATTCTCAAAGAGATTCAGTTCAGAGTGAGTTTGAGATGTTATGATCTGGTTGGAGCTGACATCCCGTGGCTTTGCACCAAGCTGACAATTTCTGTTAGATCAGGGTTGCACTGAAATGTCTGGCCGAGATGAACACAAACTTGGCACAAAGAAATGCAACTTCCATTTCTTATGTTTCCCTTAATCAAAGGTTTTTATACAAATAGATTTAAGCAAATAGGATTAATCTTGAGAAGCATTATTTCTTTTAATCCATGAAAAGTTTTTGTAAGTTCTACAAGGAAAGGATGAAGTTGGGAAGATATTAGATTGTGTGTTGCATCAAAACGTCGCGAAACGCACTCTTAAATTCTTTACAACAGTAAAAACTCACAAAGCAAGAGCCTCTGAAATTGTTGCTGTTGGTGAGCAAGGATGGGCAAAAGAGAGACTGAATTTAGTTTGCAGTAAAGAACGGCAACACCTCAGAAAAAAACCATACTTTGTATTGAATAATTTTGCTGAAGAAAAAAACACCTTCAGACACACTTTACTTAAGGATACTGAGGTGAAGAAAGTGACCCACAAAAAGTGGAAAAACCACTATTTTACACTCATTTCTCTTGTGGGAAGTAGATCTGACTCGCTCCATGCCCCATTGGAAAAACTATCCCACTGCCCTGTTTTTACTGGAGGATTTCTCAGAAAACTGCAGAAATAATAGGAATTAAGAAGAAATAAAAGGACAACCAAAAAGCTTTTTTTGGATGTTTTCTTCTTTGCTTTGATCTACTCCTCTTTCAAGCAGACTTCTGATATGCAATCCCAGTAGAAAACTCATGAGTTTGCAGGGGCTTGAGCTGTGATTAACATGACCTGCCATAAACACCCCAAGCGTTCAAAGTCTTGTGGCAAAGTCCTCCGTATCCGTTACAGGTTTCTGAGCATTAGAAGGCTGTTTTCAAAACTGAACTTAAATTAATTTCACTTATCGGGAAAAAACCTGACAAAGTTACAAGAAAATCAGATACTGCTTTTTTTCCTGGGTTCAGTCAAGCTTAAAAAAAAGTGAGAAAAAGCCATCCAACTTTAGGTTTCACTCACAGTGTTGCTTACAGTTTTTCTGACATTTCAGCCCCTCCTGATTACAGAGCGCAGGCTGCACCAGGGAAAGAAATGCAATTTAGAGTCTGCAGCCACAGTCTCGAAACCATGGAAAGGTCTTGACAAAGAGCACTACAGGAGCTCTGCTTCATCATGGGGTTTTAATCTGCACCCCGTCACTCACCCTCTGGCATGCAGAGACCTGGTGTCACTCCGCAAGATTAGAAGCATATTTAGTAGGCAGAGTGCAGTTTGGGAATGACAAATACTGCCGGTGTTACACACACGGTTTGTGGAACTGTCAGTGCACAACCTAGTTGGCCACATGCTGAGAAAAGGGGATCTCAGGTTAAATTCTAACTCCTTCTCCACACTTACATATTGTTTTAATCCATCCGCTCTCCTACATAGGACAGCAACAATTTCAGCTGCAGCTGCCAACAAACAGGATCAGTAGGACTCAGCTAGGAAATCTCAACATACGTATTTCTCAAGCTGTTAGGCTATTCTTCCTGAGGAGATTCAGAAATAAATTAAAAAAAGAAAAAGAAGACTTAAGCAAGATGGTATGCCAGAAGGCATTATTACTAAATAGCTACGAGATTCATTCTTTGAAAGACTTGGAGTGAAAGAAATGCAGCAAGAAAGCTGTAAGACAGCACAGGGATAGAAGACTGACATGAGACTCCCCAGCTGTACTCACTGGAGTTATTCCTTCCAACATAACGCAGTGCCTGGGAGCATCCGTGCCTAGCGCATGCTGCGCGGCATTCCCTGCACGCTGCCAAAACCCCCAGTAATACCCCGCTCCGCCCCTGCCCAGGTGCTTTCCCAGCAAAACAGCAGTGGACAATTCCTTCTGGTTAACAGAAAACAGGATGCGGAGGATTCACAGGGGTGAAGCGAAGGACAGGTAATAACCCAAATCCGCTGGCTCAGGACACAGGGCAGCCAACTCGAACTGGGAAGCACTGGTGCGTGCACACCGCTACAGCCGCACGCAGAGCACAGGGCTTAGGTAACTTTGCAATGAGTAATCCCTGTTCAGTCCCAAATAACACAGTCTTTTACTTGACAACCCCAGCTCCTAAGGGCATTTTTCTTTTGTTATAAGAAGATGAAGAGGAGGAACATCTGCTTTGTAAAACAGCGTTTCATAGCACACAACGTAGCTCATTCCTGCTGGGCCATCCTTAACAGGCACAACACAAATTTGGCAACCCACTTCAGCTGCTTCATGTCGCTCCTGTGATCATGTTGTCCAGCTGTAAGCTTGCAACATGAAACACTTACTGAAAGATTGTCTCGGCATTTTTAATGACTTGTGTCTTGCCTCTACCTCCCACCAAGATCATACTCATCAACAGCTGTGAACAGATTTTTTTGCCTGCTGCAGTCATACTGGCTGTGAGATACACTTAAGGCGTGAATCACAAAGAAATGTGTGGGCTATAAACCCTCCACATTTGCGGCTCATTTTTCCAACCAAGATGAGAATTTCAGCAGTCCTGGGCAATAAGGCAGAAAACTGGTTTCTCTCCTCAAATGACTTCATGAAGTTGTCACAAGGTTGCAAGATCTGGGCTCATCAGCCAGCTCTCTTATCTTGCTGACCAGAAGTCTATGAAAACTTAATACACTTTTTTTTTTTAAAAAAAAAGACATTTAGGAGCCAAAATAAAACACACACTGAAGACAGTTATGGACGTATTCATGTCCTCTGATGTTTAACATACTAATAAAGTACAGGCGTTGTGAATCTGGTAGGCAACAACTCAGCTTTTGTAGAGCAGCACTTCCAGGATCTTTCTGTTTGGGAACAAAAAGCGGGTAAAGGACAAAGGTAGGACTCAAAAGTGTGCGCTCCTAATGGTTAGAACTTCAGACTGGATGCCCTGCATAATGTTGGCTTGATATTAAAACACAGAACATGGTACAGATATAAACCTGCATCTCCTGACTAATCTAGGGTTTACAGGTACTTGGAAATAGCGTGTTATCATTGCCAAACAGCATCATGGGGGTCTGGGGAGAAGTCAAATTTGCCTATCAGGGTCTACCTTTTTTAATAAATGATACTTAGGTATTTACTAACTGTTTACTGATACATACTAAAATTTACCAATGTTGGTTCTTATGGACGTTAACTTTGAACATAAATTTTTCAAGCCCTATTCTTACGTACATACATTTTAATATTTCAAGGGCCTTTAATACCTCTCCTGTACTTCAAGAACTTAGGCACAGCTAGTCTTTTATGACTGCCATTTTATGTTGCATCTAAGTTTCACGAAGTCATTACGGCATCAAAAACGACGACTATGCAACACTGCAGGTTTGTGATACGGGGTGCTTATCTGCACATACTTGGTCCCAATTTGCACGGGGATACAGGGAGGCACACGCGCCAGTGTCTTGACATCTGGCTCTTTACGGACCTTCTGCGACGGCACTGAACAGGCTTTCTGCGAGCACCAACTCCTTCGGGTAGAGCCACTCACGCAGGCTGCCAATCTCCACGCACATGACTCTGGATCTGCTAAAGATGGTATTTGAAAAGGACCGCTGCCAGCATTCACCAAGCAGCTCTACAAACTAACTGTTCTGTGTCAGCGCAATTTGAGTGCGTGGAACAGTTTCAAAGGGCTGTGTTTTTATGAGCAAATGCTGTGTTTTTATGAGCAAATACTAATTTGGCCGCATTAAAAGATGGGACACCAGGCAGGTGAGCAAGAATATACAAAAAAAAATGGTTTATCTCTGAAAGATCAGCAGTGATATCATGGATTAATAGGTTCAGTACCGTGTCATGACATCAAATACTTTTTGCAGCTACCAAGTTTTATTCTTCACAGTTCAGGGCTAAAAAAAACCAAGGCAAAACAAACCACATCACAAGCTGCTATTTCGAGAAGCAAGGGAAGTAAGGCTTTTGCTGTCTGGTAAATATTAGCAGATTATTCACAATAACGAACTGAACATTTTAAGTTCTTCAGTTTTACAATTCCTTTGGTTTTAGTGGAAAGCTGCATCGTTATCAATTGCCTCTAAAACAACATGAACATCTTTCCTTGTTACCTTGTATGTGCAGAAGTACCTTAGCTTCCTCATGACTGACAATCAGATCCTAAAAAGACCTAAAATCAAGGTAACATTTTTTCATAAATTGTAATTGCAGTTGCTTTATCCAGTGGTTTATAGCACCAGTTTAAAAAAATTGGTAAAAAGTAGAAAGATGCATCTCATCACTGAAACAGAGAAGCTACTGCCAGTTATTTGGAACATCACAGATATTCCAGACTTGTACAGAGACCCTCAGCAGAGCCAGGAAGTGTCATTCACAAACAAAAACAATACGACATCATCACACACTTAATTGCTCGCCAGTGACAGGGTCAACTTTGTACAACTGTTGAGTATGGCACTGTTTGTGTGCATGTACTGATACTGCCACTCCAGGACCCACAATCACTCAATGAGGATGAGTTATCTTGAAAACAAACTTATTACTATACAATATTAATTCATTATTTTTAAAATATACTGGATTTTATAATTACATCCACTTTTTAAAAAGAGCTATTGTAAATTGCTTTGCTGGTCTGTAGGCAATAGATACCATTCTGCTTTCAAGAGTATGCCCTTAACAAGTGTTGAGTGTTGGTCAAATGACCTTTCTGGGAATTAAAAAGTGATCTGCGTCAACTCACAGGCCTTCTGGTCAGAGAATCCCAGTTTTGGATAGTATTAGTTCAATATTTTGTTCTGGCATGTTTCAACAGAGCTGGCCTGTCCTAATTTTAGTCAGAGTATTAACTGAACCCTCCACAAACAGACCTCCAGATTAACAGCACTAACCAAGGAGCAAACATCTCCTCTTCTTTTTCCTGGAAAGCAAGGATCCATACACAGTTCTTACTAAAACCCAAGTGAGGAGAAGCTTTCAGAGCACCACTGACAAAGTCCCTCTAGCTGCAGTATGGTTCTGGGACAACCACTACTGTAGTGGCAGGCCTGGCACACAGCACAGCTGTTTGTATCTACTGCGACCCCATTTGTACTAATTTTTCTATTCAGAAGTCCCCACTTAATAAAAAGCAAGCCAGAAGAATTCAACATACAAGTTTCCTATGACAGTAAGAGATACAAGGGCACAGATCTACCTACATGCTGGGTTTCATGCTTTTATCAGACCTAAGATTTGAACCAGTTTTTGTGTCTAACTGGGGGAGATAAAAACCCAAGCGTTTATTTGAAGATGCTGCCTCTTCTGATGTTGCATTCAAACTTTTAAACACATGCAGGGTGCTCACACCCGACCTGAAGTTAGCCAGCCAATGCAAGGTTTGTTCAGGTGTCTCTTTAGCTTCAGTAGGAGTGAAAACAAGGTCAGCTGGATCTGATGAAGAATGAAAAAAGGTAGCTGAGAGGATTTCCAAGGAAGATCACCCTTTACCTCGATGCTTTTAAGAAAGTAGAAATTCAACAATCAGACTGAAATAGCTGAATAAAACAGTTTTTAAAAAACATGTTGAGGTTAGTGAGCAGAGCAAATGAAATATTATTTATTTAGATTGCTATTACGTAATAAGAGTACAGATTGCAAGTATGAAGACATAAAGGTCTGAATACTTGTTTCTGCTCTTAAAAGTTTGTTGACAATATGTCACTAAGAAAAATCACACTCACCACACACCCCTCCCAATTTACCCTTCAGAAAGTGAATCACCTAACGACACTACGAAGTGGCAGAACACTCAAACATAGCTTTGAGGCCATTTATTGCATTCAGTTTTTTCTTTGCTTTAGGGAATTGTATTAGTCTATTCATTTCATGTGATAGCTAATTGCTCAGATACGGTGTCATGAATTGCCTTCAACGCTGAACCTCCCGAAAACAGCCTTTAATTTACCTCCTCCTTGCCCTGTCAGGGGCAACCACTCTGCCTTAAATAGGAGCTAATGCTGAAAAGCACTACATAACCACTAGCTATCACAAGGGAAAGACAATGAAATCAACAAAAAGAACTAACGTGCTCCAAAAAACCCAGGCCACTATGAAAGGTAGTCTTCAAAAGAAGAAAAAATATTTTCAGAGCTCAAGCAAATTAGAGGAAAGAAGTTAACACAGTCCTTGCAAAAGTCTGTCCCTGTTTATTCATATCCATTAACTCAATGGAAAATAAGGATAACAAATTGTTCAACATGTTCTATTCAATTTCCTTCTTCTCTACACTTGTGAATGCAATGCAAATTCTTTCCACTCCAGCTTGTCTCAGAAAACTAACAAAATGACAAGTTTCCTTGAGGGAAGAGAGGGAAAGGAAGAAACAGGGTTGCTGAAGGATTATGAGAAAGGATGCCAGGAAACAAAAAGCACATGCTGCTGATACACAATAGATTTCCAAGAAAAGTGCAATTCTTGCACCACCATTGTTAGCGAACAGAGTTCATGTGGCACTTCAAGACTTAGAGCGTGAGGCTTACAGGATCACAGTTTTTCAGGTTTCTACCCAGCCTTATTTTTATCTTCTCATGCACGACCCAAAATGGGTAGCACTTCTTTTTTGAGCAAATACACAGGCATATATATTTGATATAAAAGGAATCTGAAATGTTCTCTCCTTGGGTCATATTTGGGGCCAGATTCGAGCTAGCAGGTTGGTATTATCTGGTCAAGTACACTATTTCCTCAATGAGAACTTCAGGATTCTTGGAAAACTTATTTTAACTTTGGAAGCCCGATTTTAAAGACTAAATAAAGTATTGCTTTTGTTAACTTAATTCAAGGGAACAATATGGCAGGGGTCACCTTTTTGAAGCATGCTCCATTTGAAGGCAAACAGTAAGGAGTAGAAAAGCTGTTCTAAATCTTTACTTAATCACTAAGAACTGAGACCAACTGACAGCTGGATCAAAAGTGCTGACCAACTATTCTCATTTGTTCTTTTCTTTTGCCTCCCTCTTGTCACAATCTGTAGGGAACAGCAGGCACTCAGGGCTGATTGAAGAAATCACTGACATGAGTTTGACAGACAAGAAAGAGTAAAACTTCATTTTCTGAGGTGGTGAATGCTGAGAACAAGCACAGTAGACAGTTAAACTAGCTAGAGATGCAGCAAAAAGTATGGGTGCACTTCAGAGCCTACTGTTTATAGGCTTTATGGTTACACTATTTCTACAGGACACTCTGATATGCAAATAGGAATCAAGAGAACCCTCTCTTTTAAATCAGGTTTGATTCAGACCAAACCCCCCAAGATGGGCTTTTATATGCTGCGGTCACCCGTCCTGCCTTCAGGGTTTGTTTCAGAGAACAACAAGCACCAGAAGACCTGTTACAAAGTAGATGCATTAATAATTTCAACCCAGCGTCAACACCTCGAGCTTAGGAAACTGCTTTCCTCTGACCTGCACTGGGACCAAAGCACACTGGCAAGGCAGAGAGGGAACTTATTTTCATTACTAGTCTACACCACAGTGATCAGTTGCACAAAGAGAAAGAAAACTCCACAAAAGTCTTATTGAGCATAATACCATGGAGCTGCCTCTTCTGTGATGAATTAGTCACTACAAGAGCTGGCAAGTTCATTGTACTTTAATTGCTGTCAGTGCAACAGTAGGGTTAATACCTGGCACCACAGCCGATGTGTCTTTCTGAAAGTCTATGATTATTCTCTCAGAAACAACAAAGAAAGGTGTTTTTGTTAGAATTACAGAGTTTTAGCATATCTTCCTATCTGTCAGTTATCTTCTCAAACACAGGTGTACCAATCTGTACCATTTATGATTTGGTTTGTTTCTTTTCTACCTATCCTCTTTGCAGTGTGCTAATGCAAAGAGTTGTAACTCAGGAATTTTGGTCATGAAGCTCAGCTCTGTAAAAAAAAAATAAAAATTGTAAGAATCAACATTCAGTAAGGAAGATTTTTCAGGCCCCAGAACCAGAATGCAACAATTTTAAACCTTTGAGTCAGTTCTGAACCAGGGACCTTCAATAATGTTCCTCCAGCCCCGCATAACAATAATAGCACCACAAATTTTATTTCAAACAGTACACTCAGCATTTGCCCTTTCAATCATAGACTTATTTTACACCTGTGTTAACGCAGAAACCTTTCCTCACCTTTAACGTGGCAGCCAAGCTGGCCATGTGTTCATTCAGAGTGCTCTCCGACTCCTTGTAAGTCAGGCAGGTGAACTGATATTCCTCTGGATCAAAGGCATCTGCTCCCTGCTGCTCCACGTCGTTAGCTACCCCATCATAATAATCCTCAATATCCCCAGGATCCTCATCCTCTTCCTCCTCCTCGCAATTAGGGTCATAATCCTCTTCATTGCTGTCAGAGCCCTGGCTGTTCATGTCCACGGACATCTTAATGCCCTGTCAAACTGCAGATCAGGAAAGCAATTGCAGCTTCTTTTTCTCCTCCAAACTTTATCGTTCTTTTGATTTCATCTGAGCTCTGTCTCCTAAGGGGGGAAAAACAATTTTTTCTGTTGCCTAAGAAACTGCAAGAGAGGCCACGTCAACATCATACAGGTGATCAAACAGCCAGGAACGGACCAACCCAACAGCCCAGCTAAAGAGGATCCTGCTGTGCAGGTCCCTGGTTTGGATCCACTGTGACTCTTCCACCTGCAAGGCTGCTCTTACAGGCAAGGTCTAAAACCTCGGAGACTGGCTTATTACATTGCATCCTAATCCCCAGCGTGGGCCCCGAGACTTCTGACATTTGGCAAGTTGCTCCATAACCTTCACTACTGATCTTTTCAGAGATACAAGTAGATTTATGACCTTAAGTTTTTACCAACAGCGTGAAGTGCTGCAGAATAGCATCATATCCGTTTCACCAACAGGAAAACACACAGACCCCTTAACTATGACCACAGTAGCTAGAAAGGCAACCTGTGATGCCCTGTACAAGTCCGTAGTGGTTCAGAACCACAGCCATTAATTAGGACTTTGAAAAATGAGACAAGCAAACAGATCTCTCGCATACACCCAATTTAACAGCTTTCAATACAATCTCAAAAGAAATGGTGAAAGCAGTTAATCCCTTTAAATAGGTTCTGCTGGATGTGATGTGGCTCGAGCCTTCCATCTGAGGGGGGAAATAAAAAAAATGCTCTCATTTTATTACCTTCTCAATATACACTTATTACCTTCTGAATGTAGAAATTTATGCACAACTGTTGATAGCTGCTATTCAGGAAGAATCAGAACAGCGCTTTTTTTTTTCCTTTAGATTCTCACTGGTTTTGGAAAATTCATATATTTGACTTTACTTATCAGATCTACAAACCTTCTGCTTGTGTAACTAAACCAGCATGAATTCAAGACCCAAGGGGTTCAGCCGCAGAGCACTTATCAACCTTGAATTATGGTCATCTCCTATTTAGTCATAAATTTCCATTTAACCAAATAATTTAGTTTCAAGAGAATATATTTAAAACATAAAAAAAACTTAGAACAATGCTGCAACCAGATTTTACATATAAAAATATACACATAAAATCAAAGCTGTATTTTCCACAAGTAGCACGCACTGGGTTTCTTACACATGTTTACATTTTGCATTACTATGTTGTTAGCTCTGTTACTCAAATATATTCCCACAGTATCACAATTTATAGCTGCTGGGGAAACCAGAACCAAGCTTTGAGAATCCTGACTTTAGAGCACAGGAAATATCAACCGTAATTTTTCATTATTCTTCCTCAAGACATTTGTTTGCTGTTTCCAATAATCTGACCAGGCAGCACAGAGTAACCAGAAAGAGATGTGGTGTACAATTAATTTGAGGGGCTGCAGTGATTTCAGCAGATACAAACCTCCAGCGAGAGAGGATGAAGGCTAGGAGCTAATTATATTATCCCCTGAATTTTGGTCTCCATTCCTTTCATTTGCCTCTTGATTTCTTAGCTATCCACAACTGAAGTAGCACACATATTTCATAGCGTTTCTTCCCATAGAACTTCAGTGGAGCAGAGGAACCATCTCTCCACATTGGAAGGAGACAGATGTGAAATCTGATTTGACACACACAAGGCAAACCTATACTGTCTGTTCCTCCCTCCCTCTACCCTGCTTAGGGTTAACAATTCAGTTCTGGGCTTAACCTGTATCGACACTGACCTCTTGCATAAAAGAAATAACAGTTCTTTACCTGTTAAACCTTATGTTGAAGGAATAACTTATTTGAGAATCTAAAACCACTGTGAGCGCTGCTACAGAGATATCAATAGCCCAGCATGCGACAGCTTCCTTCAGCCAACCTCAGAGCATCATAAAACCTGACAAAGTTTCACCAGCCAGGGAACTTCTCAAACTCACTCAGATCATCCCACACTAGAGACAGAAAAAAACCCACTCAAAAATACTGGGTCCATTTGCTGTCTCAACACACAGTGAGCACTGTCCAAGCAATGTGGTGGTTTTAGGTATCTAAGTAGAATAATGGGCCTACCCGGTACCTCGGCAGTTACACACCAGGCGCTGGGGAGGCTCAGAAGAGTGCAGAGCCCTTTCTCTGTGCCACTAACGCGCTTATTTGAACAAAGAGAGGAACTGTTTGCACAGGCAAATGACATATACAAAGCTGAAAACAGTCTGCAGATTGGATGACTTTTGTGACTTCTGTCACGACATTCTCGGAAAGAGCTCCCTTCCAGCATAACTGAACGTCAGACAGACGTGTGTGAAGAGAGAGGAAGACTAAGGCACAAGTTCTGTGGAGAAAACAAAGCAGGATACCGGGAAAATGAGGAACAGAACTCGCCTCACCTAATGCTCAGGCTAATGCCCTCACAACCCAATGATGAATACAAACTCTTTGAACACAAACTAAGACAAGACACAACTAATACTTGGCAGTACAAGTTTTTAAGACAATAAAGATGTTAGGCTCAAAAGAGGGTCAAAACCCCAAACAGTATTTAGACTATATAATTACCATAATCCCAGAAATCAGATTATAAAATTTTAAACCATATTTAGATCACTTTCCTACCCAAGGGTGGATGAGGTTCTTTACCACCTTCATCCAAGACACTCTCTCATCTTCGCTAACACTGATAGCATTTAATCCCCTCTCTTCCTCCAGCCTCCCTGCAGGAACTTACAAACACATCCACCCCTGCGCTCTGCTGCCTATCAGCTCCAGCGGAGATGGCTTCTTGCTGACTCCTGGTTTGCAACACAATTCTTCTTTACAAGGTTTCTAGAAACAAAAATACCTTCAAACATGCCACCATCAGTCTCTCTCTGACCTCACCACTATCAGACAGTAAATTACGTTATCCCACCTCACATCTTTTCCTACTACATCATTCCTTTCTGCTGTCTTGCCATCTGTCTCTACCTCTGAGGGACTCCTCTAGTAAGTGCTTTATAGGATACGCCTATTTTTTTGTTGATATTTCACAGCCATTTAAGATGGCTTTTTCTTCTCTCACCTGGTTATTGATAATTCTGAAATCAAAAAAGTCTAACTCAAGTCTGCCTGCTGAACTACTTATCCACGTAGGCTTCAAATGGACTGACACTCTTCTCTCTGCAACCATCTACGATCCCAGCTCCACAGTTGCTATCAATCTTAATCGCATCTTTGTCCATGTCACTCAAACCTGTCATCTGTGGATCATCCTCAGGTGCTTCCTCACACACACAGCGTGCATACCTTGCCATCTCCTTCTCCACCGAGGTTTTCAATGAGGTTTTTTCATCTCAAGAGGGAGAAACTAGAACAGCATCCCCCGTCCTTTTCACCACGGATGACTCTGCAGGGACCTCAGGCAGCCATACGGCACATCCCTGGTGAATCCGCATGCTCTCCTCCCACTTCCCAGCCTTTGTTCAGACTACCAGGACTGCCTTGTCCTTCCCAACCCACCTAATCCATTTCATTCTTGTCCTTTCTATTCTATTATCACTTTTAACAAGTTATTTTATGCATATCTACACCGGCCTTCCTTCCACCGGCTCGGCCAGAAAGGTACCCGGTTTGTTTAAATAACCTCAGGTCCGGTGCCTTTTTTTTTTTTTTTTTTTTTTCTGGAAAGCGTGCACCGCTAAAGGCTGTACTTGCCCCGCACAGCCGGAACACCGCATGCTTGTAGGAGGAAAGCCCAGGAAAACCAGAGGAAAGAAGGGAGCTGCGCAGGAAGAGCCCGGACGGCGGCGGGGCGAGGAGGGAGCCGGCCTGAGAGCTCGCGGGCTGCGGCGTCTCCCCCGGGCGGCCCGGCCTGGGCAGCGGCGGCGGGGCGGAGCGGAGCCGGACCGAGCGGAACTCACAGAGAAGCGGCACCGCGTCCCTCACGCCGGGCTCGCTCCACCCGGGGCTCCGCCGCCTCCCGCCCAGGGACGCGGGCCCGGCAGGCGGCGGCGCCGCTCACCGGG
>VZSF01004790.1:61397-95529 GCA_013398295.1 Chionis minor
CGTCTGCCTGGTGTTCGTGGGGCACCCGCTGGCCACCATCAAGGTGAGGCGGGGGGGACCCGGTACCGGGCGGTGCGGGGCAGCCGGGGGAGGGGGGGAACTACGCTTCCCGGCGGGCACCGCGCGGGGACCGGCAAGGCTTCTCGGCGGGACGGCGGGACTACGCTTCCCGGCGTGCCCCGTGCGGGGGAGGCGGGGCCTGGCGGGCGGGCGTCCGTGCGGCGGGGCGACCCCTGCCGGCGTGGCGGCCGCCGGGTCCCCCTCGGCGGCCGGTTTCTGGTAAAACTAAGGAAAAAGAGCGTCCGCGTTGCCGGTGCCGGAGGGAATCGAGAGCCCGAGTCTCCCCTGTGAGCCCCCGCAGCCGCGGGGGGGCCGGGAGCGGCCCTGTGTCGGGGAGCAAACGGCGTCCCGAGGGAGAGCGTGTCCCCAGGGCGGGGGTGTGAGGGAGCTGGGCGGGGACACGGCGTTAGGTGGGGTTACTGTCCTGGCGTCATGCCCGCAGTTAATTATTTGAT
Organism: Chionis minor; assembly: GCA_013398295.1. Lineage (NCBI taxonomy): Eukaryota > Metazoa > Chordata > Aves > Charadriiformes > Chionidae > Chionis > Chionis minor. Next base: position 61,913 of record VZSF01004790.1, read on the forward strand.
TACATTAGCTATTAAAGACGTTAAAATTCAGTCTCTTCTGTACAGAGCTGAAGTGATGTTCATCTTTCTACCGATAGTGAAAAGTCCTGTCCCAAAATGCGCTCCATAGTGGTCACATAGAGGTCTTGTCTGAATCCGAGTTTAGATCATAATATTTAATAAAATAATGTTTTCCTGTCCCTTCTTACTAGGTCAGGCTGCAAACCCAGCCGAAGCCGCAGCCTGGTCAACCTCCGCTCTATTCTGGGACCTTTGACTGCTTCAGAAAGACTCTCGTTGGGGAGGTACTGTGTTAGCATGTCGCCTGCCAAAAATATCACTTGTTCTGTACGTCGCAGGAATGGAATCGTGTGGGAATGTTGTGCCCCGGAGACTATACAGTTCTTGGGTTATCAGCTGAATTGATTCTAATTAAACTTTTTAAGGACGTTACAAAACTTGGGAAATACTTGGAACCGGTGTGCTCCAGGTGCACATCTCTTTGTTTTGTTAAGAAATGCTTTTAGTTCAAAATATCCTGATACTAACATCTGAAGTTATAGACTGGCGTGAATGTTGGCAGTTGTTTGCTGGCTTTGTTGTTGTAGTCGGTGGTATTTGGAGTTGTCTCTGGAAATCCTAAAACAGGCAATGACTTTTGTTGGTACAAGCAGTACTTTTACTGTCTTCTATAATGTGTTATGCCATCTATGAGAAGGTAAAGGACTATTAGCTTGAATTAATAGGTTCCTTTTTTTTTTTTTTTTTTTTTTTGAGAACAGAGGGTCAGTTACAGTAGTTTTGTTCAGTCTTCTTCAGAGCTGGACAGTGGTTTTCACTCCTGAATCAGCCATATCATGTGATTGAACTAGTCTATGTTGTTTTTAGAAAGGCACGCGGCCTTGGTTTGAAGACTTTAAGTGACATAGAATCCAGTTTTCTGCTTTGTAAGTTTTCCCAGCAGTTATTTACCATTTGGAAACAATGGCTATAAAGCCTAACTATTTGTTTGCTAGTCTGAAGTCTAATTTCTAACTACTGGATCTTGTTAGGTAACTTTCTGTTAAATGAAAGATCTGTCTCGTATCTGAAATGATGGTATTAACAGGTTGTTATATAACCAAAGTAAATCTTGTTTCCCTGGTCTCTCCCACAAAGCACTGAAGTGCTTTGCTAGCTCTGAATCCCTTGTGGTTTTTAACACCCCTGCTGGAGCACGGACGTCAGAGCCGAACCATAATAATAGCTTTGTGATGTGAAGTTCAGAAGTAATACTGCCTCTCCACTCCTACTCAATACTCATCAGTTTCTATAAGGAAAACTATTAAACCTCTCTGCCAAGGCCTGTTGTTTCCCACTGCTCATGGGAAGATTGAGCAGGAGTGTCTGATCTTTGCCAGCCAGATACAATTTCATTACAGAGTCAGTTGTGCCTGCAAGCGTATAGACACATACTGGGATATACTGATTTATTTGGGGGAGGAAAGAAGGAGCAGATGGGCGGGCCAGCAAATATTTAATTTGTGCATCTAGACTTCATCTAGAGAGCCAACTCTCCTTTCTATTAGAAAAAATTCAGTTCAAAGGTGAAATAAATTAAATAAATGCTACTGCTGGGGTCTGCGTTAGAATTTTTCCATCTGTGCAGTCTGATGAAGGGAAACATTGGGAATGTAAAGTTGCATGGTGAAGAAGTTTTGACTTGGGGAAGGAAAGAAAAAAAAATTTCTCTTGAACTCACTCCAAATTGAGTTAATGTGGGGAGTGAAGTAGTTCAATTAGTTGCCCTGGCTCTTCCTTTATCTAGATTGAATTCGATCCTGCGGTCTCAAGCTCAGTGTGAGGATTTTACACTACTGCGTTTGATGACTTATTAGGAAAGCACGTGTGCGTTTTTGTATGTATCTGAGAGACAAGACTTTTAACACAACCTATTAGGGCTATTATTCAGGTAGATTTTCTATTAATTTCCTCATACTTGAGATGTACGTACCAGATGAACAGTATTGGAACAGAAGGGTGTAAGTGGTGCCAGTGTTTTCCGGGAAGGATAGCTTTCCTCTGCAACAGGCCCTGAGCCGCAGTTAAACATGTGTTATTCCCCCGATTAACTTGACTGACTGACTGATGCTATCCTGTATTGTAGCCTTTTGCTTCTCAGTAAGTTGAAATGTGTGCAAAGTCTATGCAAAACCAAGTAATTCTTGTGATAATGTTTCTTGCAGGGAGTCCGAGGCTTATATAGAGGAATGGCAGCTCCTATTATTGGAGTGACACCCATGTTTGCTGTGTGCTTCTTTGGATTTGGCTTGGGAAAAAGACTCCAACAGAGAAAACCTGATGACGTTTTGACGTGAGTTTTTGAGTTAACCAGACAGTTGGGAAAGGCACCTTAAGGCTCTTGCAGCCGACTGTATTGTTGCACACTGAGTTGTGGTGTAAATTTGACTCTTTTCCTAGTTATAAATATAGTTCTAAAAAATAAAACACCCGTGTTTTTTAATGCTTCTGGAACCGTAGGACTGACAGCACAGACTAAAAACAGACAGCATGTGGGCAGGTGCTATGCAATTCCCTTTCTACGTAAGAAAGAGCCATTAAGGAACAATTCTGTGTTAGGTGAGTACAGTGTGAGTTATATAATGACTGCCTGCCAACAGGCTCGCTGTTAAGAGAAAATATGGGAGAAATAAATTCATGGTCAAGCAGTCTTGACAACATTCACAGTCCTGATTCTCTTTTCCCTGATAGTTGTGACTCTGCTGTGTCCTTACATTAGGATATAATAGCCATGGAAATGTTTTATTATTAACTTCTGAGAAGCAGTGTTTATGAGCAGCCCTACTCTACAGCATGTCTGACCTTCTGGAAAAGAGATGGGAAACCACGAAAACTTTGTGTGGCTTTCTCCAAGCTAACTTAAGCATGAGGAAAGCCTCCTGTCCATAAAGTACTCCCTTAACTTCTTTGCTGAATTGTGATTTATAGTTCTACAGGAACAGACTTGTAGCTTAGCAACATTTTATTCTATTATTCGTGCAGTACGTAGGAGCTCTGTCAGAAAGCAGGAGCCCATTGTGTTGAGCCAAGCGTGGTGGGGTGGGGAGGTGCAGCTTCTGTTTGCACCTTGCCTTCATAGGAGCCTCCCAGGTGGTGTGAATGCACCTGGCTGTACAGCACTACTCCTCATGCAGACAAGGCTGAAGGGTAAGACCGGGGGAACGATAAAGAATACAAGGAAACAAATGGTCTGTGGGCTTATTTCCAGCAGCCTCATCACCTTCGTGCCTTGTGTTTTATACACATCATACCAAAGGGAAGTTTTAAGGAGCAAGCTGGAGAAGGGCAGTGTAGTCTTTTGAGTCTTTATGCAGAATTCCTCCCGAGCAGAGCAGCGGGAGAGAAAGAACAAAGGTCAGTGAATAGATGGTGGAACTGTCAGTGTACCCAACCGTGCTGTTCTGTGGGTGCAGACTTGACACAGTAAGATACAGCGTGCCTGGGATGTGAGGCCCAAAAATAAAGGTCAGACTCTTAGCACCATGGTTATGGGTCTAGAGGCAGGAAGTGGTTCCCCGTGCTGATTTTGAAGGGAAGTTTTGGAAGGAAGGAGATGGAGAGAAACGTGAGGAGCCTGTTCTGTCTTTTCTGAGGCTGAATAATCCCAAAGTGAGCTAGAAAACTCAAAGCTTAGTTTGAGCAGGAGGTGGATATGGAATGGTGAGGGGGGTCTGAATGGTCTGGAAGATTTAATGGGAATTTAAGAGTAAAGAAAGGGAAAGCCTGAATACAATGCCATCTTCTGGACAAGTAGAGAGAAATGAGAGGTGTGGAATTTAGTTAAATTGAGATGTTCAGTCATCTTACTAGGGAAGGTAGCAGGAGATTGGACGTAAAGATAAGTTTGTGATGGAGAAACTCAGCTTGTTTAAGGGATTTCTGTCATGGAGACTTTGCTATGTGAAAGCAGGTGCAGAATTCGAGATGATGGCCGGTTGGTAGGACAGACTCGATAATGGCAGAGGCCGAGGGTGTGAGGGACCGAGAAGGTACAGAAAGGAGGCTCCTGGCGGCACAGGCAGGAATACATGTGGAAGCTGGGGTCACTGAGGAGAGTGTGGCAACTGGCAGAGGAAAAGGCTGTTGGGAATAAAAATGAATGGGGAATGCTGTAGCTAAAAATGTGAGTACAAGGAATATTAGCAAATACAATGAGTGTGAAGAGCTGAGTTCTGGTTGCTGTGGGAACCAGCACTTTGAATCTTAGAGATCTTAAATGTTTAGCGCTAATTATGCATTGGTGAGGCACTTCTGCACTGATCAAAAGCAGCGGATGCATTTCTAGTTCCACTGCCAGCCTTGCGTGGAACAGCATCCTCTGGTGATACAGGGGTCTTTCTGCCATTCCTTTCCTACGTACTGTGTTATGTCAGGGTCTCTTCTGTTTCCCTGGGGCAGATATCCTCAGCTCTTTGCTGCTGGCATGTTGTCGGGAGTGTTCACAACAGCAATCATGGCTCCAGGAGAGAGAATCAAGTGCCTTTTACAGGTAAGGCATTGGATGGTGGTGATGGGAATTTAATTTTAGGGGTCTTGTCTTCCCATACCAGAAATTTCTTTGATTAGTATATTTACTCTGTTCTGTTTTTGACAGGACTGAGACAACTGTCATTTAATGCAACTGTGTCACAAAGAGGCATTATACAAACTCACCATAACAGTATAAGTACATGCAGCAGTCACTGCTCTATTTGTTTTACAGAGCGCAAGCCTTATGCTATGTGTATTACATGGAGCATCAGTGGGTGCCTCAGTCCACTTCGTTCTGAAAAACAACTTTTCCATACTTTGAAACTTTTTCTAAAAAAATGCAAAACTACTAGATCATAAGGGTGTAGTGGAAAGACAAGTTCCCAATAAGGAATGCATTTCAAAATACATGAAATAGTTTTCTAATGTTTGGGTGACTCTTAGCTCTACACCCCCTCCAGGGCTTTTAAAGTATTGTTGGACAATGTAAACCTGAACAAATGAAAATACTGTCTTTAGCAGAGGTGGGAAGCTTTGCTTATTTCAGACTATGTTGCACTCAGTTGGCATGGTGATGGGTGGTCTCACGTTAGTTCTGACAGGCATGATAATATCATGGAAGCTTTTATATATATACAAATCGAATTTCACTAAACTATTTGAAGGTCACTTTTTGTCAGTGCAAGTGTAGAATTACCTAGCTGACTTCAGTTGCTTCACGCTTACACCGGGGAGAAAAAAAAAGGGAGAATCTAGCCACTGCACGGAACAGTAAACATATCCTCAGCTTGAATAGGAGAGAGCTGTTTGAGGAAATGACGCAGAGGTTTCATATGCAGGAGTGCCTGTGGAATCAGTATGGGCTCTTTCCTCTCTGGAAACATGTGCGTGGCTTTCTAACTATTAGCTGAATGATTGTTCTCCAGCCAGAAACCTTCACTAGTCAGAAACTGTCACTTTAATCCTGCAGATCCAGGCAGCTACAGGTGAAACTAAATACAGTGGCTCTTTGGACTGTGCAAAACAGCTGTACCGCGAGGCTGGGATTCGTGGCGTGTACAAGGGGACAGTGCTAACCCTCATGAGAGGTAACTGATGGAGACGTTCTGATGCTTCTTCTGCATGGGGGACTTTCAGATAAGAAGCCTGACATGGTATCAGAGATCTCAGTGTCCCTTTAGCCAATCAGAGATGCTGTGTCACCTTTTTTTTTTTTTTCCCCCTCCAGTCTGCAGAGCTACTCCAGTGCCTCAAAGGGACTGAGAAATAAACATGAGATTCTCAGTGAGTGAGGAAGAGATTAGATGACAAGGATCAGAGGGATATAGGAAGTAATTAAGATCTGAGAAGCCAAGAGGAATGAGACACTTCAGGAGAGGAGCAGAGAGAACAAAGAGAAAAACACAGAAGTGGGCTTTTTTTTCTTTTCTTTTTTTTTTCTTTCTTTCCTTTCTTGTGAGAAGGATTATGATTGTCTGTGGCTGTTGCTGTGTAAAGCTGACAGTTTTAGAAGATGTGATTGCAGCAGTTACGCTTTCTACCTGCTTCAGTGTGGGTTATTTTGGACTGGGATGTCATGACCCCTCTCACCACAGTAACAACAAAGTAATTGTGCCAGAAGCTGAATCCCTTACATGTTTCGGTACTTTCTCCTTTGAAAAGCGTTAGATTGTTCCCTGTACTGGGGCAATGTTTTTCAAGGATAAGATGAAATTTCTGTGTTTTGAAACCTCAGTTTAGGAATTTGTTCTATCCTCTGCTTCTCACAGAAGCATAGGAACGAGCAATGTAACTCTGGCAGGGTCCCGAGCCAGAGGCTGGTTCTCCAGTTGAAGCATGAGCTAAGAATGGGCTGTGAAAGTATCTTAAAAAAAACCAAAACGAAACCCATCAATGACAAAAAAAAACCCACCCAAAATAGAATCATTAGAACAAATAGTGTGCAAAACTCATGAAGTTCCTGAACTGTTCTGATCTGCTATGCAGCAATTAAGAAAGCTTAGAGCTGTCTCATTAGCTTAACGGCCAGCAGGCAGGTTACAGTCTGATTTCAAAGCCTGCTGACAGAAGTGCTCGAAACAGATATTTTCCCAGTTCTTGCCTTTAGCACCTGCTGTCCCTGTGAAAGTTCAGGCTCCTCTGTCTAGAGCAACAGGAGATTTTATTTTGTTTGTAGAGGAGATTCAGAAAAGCAATCTGGATGTATTTAGTGGTGTTGCTGAGCTGGCATGGGGCTGCTGTGCCTCTAGGCTTCATTTTGTTTCCCACTACTCAGTCTTTGTTGTTTACCCACTAGACGTCCCAGCCAGCGGAATGTACTTCATGACGTACGAATGGCTGAAGAACATTCTGACCCCTGAGGGAAAGAGGTTAGTGAAATCTCACAGTCATCGTTTTCTGAACTTCCCAGATGCTGCTGATTAATCTCCCCAGTTACGAAGAGATTTAGAGCAGTATCATCAAAACAAATTTTTAAAAAAAAAAAAAAGGTTGCTTGTCTTGTGAGTTGAGCTGTTTTGGTCTGGGGTTAACTGACAATTAAGCAGTATTCTGAGTTTCTCTCAGATTCTAGCCTTGGATCTTATCAGCCGAGTAAGGAATACTTAAAGTAGGTCTCTTCACTTTCATCCCTGTGTGTGCGAAAAGAGCTGGGGCTTTTTGTTGTTCTTTTGGGGTTGGTTTGTTTGTTTGTTTGGGTTTTTTCCCCCAGCGCATTTGCGTGTGTGCTGCTGAATGAAAAGATTTGAACCTTCAGGGTGGAGTTGGTACATTTTGCCCACAGGGCTCTGATTCTTGGAAATCTTGCTCGAATACTGCACTCTGTGTCTGCAGCATTGTGCTGCCTTCTGGCTGTCAGCCAGGCTGCCTCTTTGATTGTTACCTTAGTCAAAACAGATGAGCTTCTAAATTTTTTTTTCTTCCTTTTTTTTTCTTTTTTTTTTGTTGTTTGTTTTTTTGTTTATTTTTTTTTAAATTTTTGTCCCACCCCAATCCCGACACAGTGTGAGTGAACTCAGTGCGCCTAGGATCCTCTTTGCTGGGGGCCTGGCTGGGATCTTCAACTGGGCAGTTGCCATTCCACCAGACGTGCTGAAATCCCGTTTCCAGACTGGTGAGTTGCATCCCAGCTTGTGGTGGCCACGCTTGGTACAGGGCTCCTGGGAATGGGCTGGGCAGCAACGGAAGATGCCGTCTGAGCATGGCATCTGGGAGGCAGCATGTCTTGAGCACTGCTTGAGACAAGTACAAGTGTGTTCCTAGCTTTTTACTTGGTTTTCTTGCAAATTTTTGGCAAATCAGGCTGCACTTCTCCATTTCTGCCTCCCTGCTAATGTAATGATCCTGATTTGAGATACGTGTTTAGAAAACTAAGCACAGAAGTCATAATAATAGAACCGCTTGTCGTGGCTGGTTTATTACAAATGCAGTTCTTTGAGAGGTTTTGTTATTTCACTTCAGACATAGTTGTATAAACTGTAGCCTGTGCTATCTGAAATTTAGGGTAACTGAGCATGCCTTGCTGAGAGCATTTATTTTAAACTAGCAGATCTGCTCTTAAGCATCTGTGGCCTAGTTATAGTGAGGATGGCCCCAGGCCTTGAGTTTGAAGGTTTGACAGGTTTTTCCTTGGTTTCTCTGAGAGCCCTAGTCAATGAATATTTTTATTACAGCTCCATGTATTCTCTGTCTGTGGAGTCAGCTCTCCGCAGAACGGACAGTAGCCTTTTCTTGAGTCATGGATCATGATAATGTAGTGCAGGAAACTTCTTTTCTTTTTTGAAGTGAAAAGGCTGAGTGTGAAATACTTTACAACTTTGCATCCTTATTCGCTGAGCCAATCCCCAATGATGCTACGTAGATATGGGTTAATGGTGGTTCTGTTTAGCTGGGTTGGTTTGTGGAGTACTTGTTCAGAGGGCTGGCGGAGGCAGGACTTTGCAGAGGAGTGTCAGGAGAAGGAAGAACTTGTCCTTTGAATAAAATAACTTTTTAGAAACACTTCAGCAAATCTGTGCAACATCAGCATTAAAACATCCTGTGCTTTTCACTTGCAGTTTGTTGCTGTTCTTGGCTGCGGCATGTGATAGGATCATTTTCTGTTTCTTACAAACTTCATCAGTTTTTATATCTGACCTCCCTCTCTCCTAATTGCAGCTCTTGGGAGGGCTGTGATCAGTGATGCAAGTAACAGCTCAGACATCCAACCCTGACAAAAGTTACTCTCCTTTCTTCCCTGCCCCCCAATGAATTGATTAGGTAAATATTTTGTGGTGATGGTGAGCACCTGCCTTCTGTTTACTGAGTCTTTAGTAAGGTGTCTTTTTTGTTTGCTTGCTTTTGGCCGAAATAGATAACTTTCCCAGGCAGATGTTTTCACAACACAGCTCCAGCAATGCTTGGATTCTGGTATAGCAGTGTGAACCTTTTGAAAATCCTGGGCTGTTACATAAGCCACATTCTTCAGGATTTGTGACTGCCCCACATCTTAGCTAATGTGTTTTGTATCCCTTTCAGCTCCTCCAGGAAAATACCCAAATGGCTTTAGAGATGTGCTGAGAGAACTTATCAGAGAGGAAGGAGTCGCATCTTTGTATAAGGGCTTCACAGCTGTGATGATCAGGGCATTTCCTGCTAACGCGGTAAGTGAATTGTGATTCCAGATGGGTTTTGGGGACCTGGGCACTCACAGTGAATATTTGCAGTCTGTAGAGGAGACGACTGGCTGCTTACTGGTGTACCGTTTCAGTGAGATTCTTGTCACTGCAAGTACTTTTGGCTGTTGGTGTCCAGATTCTAAAAATGTAGCTTAATCTAGGGGGAACGCCAAGTAAACCTTCCTTTGAAGCTTTCCATGAAGTCCTTTGACTTGTTCTGGTAGTATTTCTTGTCTGATTGTACATCCACCAGTAGAAGACAGAAACGGGTTGATAAGTTTGGACTGGCTTCCCCTTTGATAAATAATGAGCCTAATGGAATAGAAGTTCTGCCTCTGTGTGGAGGGATATAGCAGAATTCTTGCCTCTGGTCCAAGACCTTTTTTTGTTGTCTGCCTCCTTCCACATCAGCCATGGCCAGTGTTTATAGTGCTGCATTTCAAAAACCTTGTTTGGAATAGGTTTTTAGCATCCTTACTTGTTCTGTATGTTCTCTGTTTTCCAGGCATGTTTTCTTGGTTTTGAAGTTGCTATGAAGTTTCTCAACTGGATTGCACCAGGTCTATGAAGACTAGGTACTCTTTGGAAATTAGAGGAGGAGAAGGAAGAGAGTGCAAGTCTGCCTCACAGGAATAAATGAATGATCACTTGAAGTTTCAGGAATGATTGTTTGCCTAATACCTTTTTGCCTTCCTCACATTCTTTAGGTGGTGCTATGTGCCGTTCAGAACTGTAAGCCGTAGCTCTGAGAAACAGGCAATGGGAAGTTAGAGGTGGTAACACCCATCTTCTGAGCCAATGTACCACAGCAGTAATGCTGCCAACAGACAGCTGACACTACTACACACGCTACCTTAAGTACTTCCTCATGGAAGAAGGGGACACTTCTTAAAATGTAATTCTTTATTTACTGAAGAAACATGTAGCTATTAATGCTGGAAAAATTCCTTAAAATAATTGCTTGGCAGTGTGTACTTAACTCTCAGGGCGTGAGTTAGCAGCTGCACATACGAGTATGTACAAGCCATGTCAGATAGCATTCTCATCCCTTGTTGTTTTTCAGCTGTGGCTATTTCTGTGTTTACAGTGGTTTTAATCTCACACGCGTGTAATGCAGCAAATGCAGAACTAAGCAGGGGAGGCCAGAGCTACATTTCAGTGGGTTGAGGGGTATTACAGATAGCGTATTGGATCTTGCGCACTGATCTTTTCCGGGGAGCTAGGAGGAAAAATGAATTCTCCTTAACATTTGCACTAAGCTTTACTGAAGCAGCCAGTGGGGAAATGTGTTTTATCCTGAACTTTTCTCTGAAATCCCTTTCTGTCCCACTGAAGATATCCCAAATGTGATTTCAAAAGTACCACGTGGTTCATAGCAAGCCACAATATATTTGGTTCGTCAAATTCTGTGTCCTGGGATTCAGTCCCTGACCTGTGGAAATTTAACAGCACTTCCAAGAGCTCAATTTCTCTGATGCGAGGGGGATACATGAAGGGGACACTGGCTCTGCAATCTTGTCTAACTTTATTCTTGCTCCTGTTCCTTGGTTTTCTCTTAATATCATTAAACATAATCATATTTTCCTTTGAGCGATGACTAATGCCAAGAAGCAAAAAGCATCTCTAATTTTTTTTTGATGCAGTGTTATTGGAACTCAATAAAGCTAGCAGCTGCTTGGCTAGAATGTCTGCTTCAGTTCATTTACTTTTTGTGCGGTTGTGCATGGTTAGTTTTGCAAAAGTTTTCCAATTCTTAATTCTGAGGTGTGATTGGGAAGTAAGTTGTGCTATGCCATCTATAATTGTTAACCCCTTGCCTTTTAGCTTTTGGAGTTCTGACACAGGCCATGGAAGTTCATGTTCCACACTTCACGTTTGTTGCACAAGTCCAGTTAGGTTCTGTGTTGTAGATGCAACTTTTAACTGTAAAGCCAGAAATTAAGTAACACATTTTGCCTGTGGAAAGTGTTTTATGTTTTCCAGGGAGAAGCCTGGCTACAGATAGAGGGGAGTTCAGAGAAAGCATCTGGGGATGGCCCAAGGAAAGGGGGCTGAGAGTTTGTCCTTGGTCTGGTGTGGTCTATTGGTCTATACCATAAGGACACAGTTTTCACCTTGGCTTTCCACAGGCAGGGTCAGCCTTGAAAACCTTCCGCCCAAAAGTGCTGCTGAAGCCTCAAATCCCCTTTTCTTTCCCCGTTCTTGGGAAGGACCAGAAGGCAACCTGCCTTCCCCAGAGTTCGCCTCTTGTGTTTTACAGTCAGGGGCTGTGAGACCAGTGAGGTAGCCTTGGTGTGGGAAAATCCCAGTTGCCTGGAGCTGCCTCCATGTTCTCACTGCTGCTTTACCCTCTGTGGACCTTCCCCCTTCCTCACTGCTTGGTAACCTGCTGCTGCTCCTGCTTCTCAAAGGCACTGCAGCTACGGGTGAATGAAACACTTCAGGCACGAACACTGAGTTAATACTGGTTTGCAGAAGTGATGATTAAAAGACATCAACCGCTCAAATGGTTTTAAGCACAATTCGGTGTTTACTGAGGCTAAATCCAACCTAGTTTCAAGAGGAGCAGTTCTGCTTTTATAGCTCTGTGCTTCCTGACCACCAAATGTTATCCTGCCCTGCTTTGGTTCCCTAGCTGCTCTGGCCAGCTCTCTGACGTCCGTCCTTGGGCTGTGATGCCTAGAAGCGTCTTTCAATTTTAAGAAGTGTAAAAAAAAAACCCCATTTTTTTCTTTCCTTTTACTAATGTGTTCCAGAAATACTGCTGCTTCTTAGGAGGGACAGATGTGCATCTTCTTTCTTAAAATTCCAGACACACATAGTAGCGCTACCCATTCCAGCTGCCCTGTCAAATACTGCATCCTGTGGAGCTCCTAGCGTCACAGGAAGCTGGGAAGAACTGGAGCATAATCATCCTGGTTGTAAATGCCGTTCGAGGCTGGTTGATGATGCAGTTGCCCAGCAGATGGCTGTCTGGGGCTGTCAGCGAGATGGACGAACCTGCAGGTCCAAAGGCAAGGTCAGAGGCGAGGAAAGCAGCGGCAGCTTCCCCAGTTGGGCTGCAAAAATTCAACGTCTCTGTCAGGACAGGCAGGCAGCTGGAAGGCAGGAGGCTCTTCTCCACATCTGTCCTGCTGAGGAAGACTGATCCTCCAGGCTTGGTGACGAGCTGCACGCTGTACTTAGCGCTCCCTCCCACCCCAATCCTATTAGTCTGGAGTGCTGCAGTCTGCGAAAAACATTTAATTCCTGGAAACGAAATCAGGGACTGTAACGTCCTGGATTCGGTCGCTGGGGTTGAGAGCACAGCTCTTCCATTGGTGCAGTGAGGAGCCTTCCCTTCCTCTGTGTCCTGGCCTCTTGCTTGGCGCTCCGGCACTTACCCTGGCTGGGCTGTCACCAGCTCAGGCTCTCCGGTACGTGGCCTTAAGCAGCATCTGCTCTGGAAGGCTGAGACATTCCCTACACTCTCTAATACTTCAGTTGTTACTAGTAACTGTAAACTATCTCCCTGCTGCCAAACTATCCTTTTCAATACTTTTTTTTTTAAAAGCATTTCAGATCCTTTTTCCAATTTCAATTATCCTAATTATATTCTCCCTAATCTCAAATTTTTGCAGAGCTTTGTATTATGCGTGGTGAATTCTGGCTGTTTAATATGCTGGATTTCATTTGGTGCTTTTAGATAAGTAAAACATGGAAGAAGGAAATCGGGAACGAGGGTCTGCTTTCCAAAAACAGTGGTGGTGGGAGCGGAGCTTTAGGAAGACTGATCAGACACATCTGCTTGCTTGTTCAAAACCTGAAACCCAGGCACCCTGGAAATGTTTAAAACTCTGCTCATGTCTCTCAAGATTCTGCCATAAAAATTTGCCAAATCCTTGCCCCCTGGTGTGTGCAGCCTTGGAATGAGAGAGAGATTTTTAAGACAGGTACAGTTTCCTGTGCACTGAGCACTCTCTTACTTTCAGAAGCCCAGATTTGCATTTGAATGTTATTTTCTAATTACCCAGCTTCTTGTGGGAATCGAGGGAGCATACATACAGGATAACGGCACACAGTGGCAGCGGGTAAGCAGGGGCTCTGTACAAACGGGACACCGGTGACATCTGCCTTCACGCTCCTGGTGCTTGTAGTGTATGTTTTTGCTATGTCAAAATTAGCACAAGAATTCCACAAAATGCTAGTGCTGTAGATCTGCCTGGCCTCGCCTGCTTTGATGCAAGTGATTTTTCCAGTGGTGATTCAAGGTGCCTGGAAGTATTCCAGAAGCAATCCATGATACATAAATCTTCCATGGTTGCATTTCAAATCTTCCATGCGTGCATCTCTGCCCATTGTCTGCAAGTGGCTTTTGTGTACACTTAGCGTTGCTATATTGACGGAAAGGTCCTTGGAATACCCCTGACAAGTCAGTCTTGATCAAATTTGACTAATTAAAGGAATCTGCCTGTGGGAGGATTACTACACCCTCTCCAGTTTGGAAAGGACATCATGAGGTAGATATTACGAACGGTGAGTAATGTGAAGAGGGTATATTTACTCATATTTCTCATGGTACAAGACATACAGTGTGTCCAGGGAGGTTATCAAATGATATTTAAAATAAAAATACTTTTTATATACTGTGTACAATCAAGCTGTATAGATCATTGCTGCAGAATGCAAAGTGCTTTAAAAAAATTCCGGAACAACAGTTCATCAGGAACTACTGAAAACTGGTAGGGCTACAGAGTCTGGCACAGGAAGTTCCTGAATTGCAGGTTGATAGGAACCAGGGCAGTGTGCTGGGGAAGCCACAATAAGTGCTTTATTTCTTGCGTTGTTTTCTTAAGCATCTGCTGCTGGCCACCACCAGGCAGAAGAATAGACAGAACTCTGATCTGGTCTTTGACAGTTTGTCTGGCATTCTTAGGATGTGACGGGCAAAATCCTGACTAGTTCTGTTGGGTCTGCAAATGGGAGGGTGGGCTGGTGGCCACCTTTGCCACAAGGTTATGTTGGTGGCCCATGCTCAACCTCTTCTTCCCTGGGAGCCTCATGGCCTTTGCTGCACGACTTCCCAGCTGGTCGGCCCCTCCAACGTTGACTTGTTCATGGTGTTATTCCTCCCCGGGAGCAGGATTTTGTACTTCCCTTTGGCAAACTTTATGTGATTCCTGTTGGTCCAGCTCTCCAGCCTGTCGAGGGCTCTCTGAATGGTGGCACAAACCTCCAGCATACCAACCACTCCTCCTGACTCGGCATCATCTGCAAACTTGCTGAGGGTGCACCCTGTCCCATCCTCCAGGCCATTAATGAAGATGTCACAGAGTAGTGACCCCAGTACTGACCCTGGGGTACACCTCCAGTGACTGGCCCGATCACAAGATCATCCACATGGACTTCGTGCTGCTGATCCCAACCCTCAGAGCCCAGCACCTCAGCCATTTGCCAGTCCACTGATCTAATCTGTACTTCACCAATTTGTCCAGGGGGATGTCATGAGGAGCACCATCGAAAGCCTTGCCAAAGCCAAGGTAAACAACCTCCACTGCTCTCTCCTCATCCATTGAGCCAGTCATCTCACCATCGATGACTTTCCTGCTGGTCTCAGGGGCCCAGGATTGCTGAGGCTGTTCCTGCCAGCAGCTGTGGAAGAAATACCACAATAAACCGGTGGCTGGCATTTTGGACCTGTCCTACAGCAAGTGATCTTAGACCAGAATAATCCCTTCCGGTGGCTTGCAGCCCCTGGGCAGGAATGCACCTCACACATGCGGCATGGGATGGTTCTCAAGGCATCCTGTTTCCAACCGTAACGCGTGACTGCGCTGCTTGCTCGGACAGGCCACGGACAAAAATGCCTACTGGGTCAGTGGCAGGAAGCCATGCACGCCGCGGCACCGTGCTGCCACCACCGGGCACGCTCCGCACCCGAGGGCTTTAACAACCCTGCTCAACTGTCCCCAACTGAAAATACGCCCAGCTGCCCTGGCAGCTGTGTGCCGGGGACTTTTGCTCCTGACGCGGAGGATGGCAGGGAGACGCCTGCCTCGCAGCCGGGGGCTTCCCGGGAGAGAGGGCTGCAGGGATTGCTGGGATTCCTGCCCCTTCCCTGCTCTCCAGGATGCATTTTGGGTGATCCGGCTGCCTGCGACTGTGCTCATTCATAATGGCGGCCGTGGAGGTGGCTCTCTCTGACTCTGGTTTACTCCACGATTTGTCTTTCTGCTTGGTGGACCCTGCCCTGAGAAAGCAGCCCAGTGAAGGAGAGGGAATGGGCTGCCTGATGCTGGATGCTTGAAATGGAAAACCATTTCTAATTCAGGGAGATTTGTGTATAAAACTGAGGACATTTTCCATGACCTCAATGTGTTAGAATAGTTCTGCAAGTGTATCTCAAACCTGGTAAAAACGTAAACCTCAAGGAGAGGTTGGACAGCATTTTTCCTAATGTGGCTCTGAATTCAGACACTTTAGTTTAAGCCCTGACAGTTCAGTTTAACCAGTTACAATGCACGGGTTCTCCCTAGGCTTACGGGAAGCCTGGCTGTAAAGATCAGTATCAAAGCCACAGCGACAGGCTGTAGATAAGCTCCACTTCCCTCTGCAGGTGGCGGTTTGAATGCAGACTTGCTGAAGCACACGAGGCTGTTGCTAACCCTGTGGCATTTGTCCGTGCCATGAGCTGACTTCCCTCCTTCCTCGGAGATCCGAGCTCAGGCTTCTCCCCGGCAGCACTGCCGCTGCTTTGGGCCTGAGGGAAGTTGCACACGAGCTCTGGATACCAAAGTAAAATTTTGAGCTGCCTGGTTATGGATTCCCCAATGCTGAAAGCATATCCTAGCAGCAACATTTCTTCTTGGTACTATTTCCTAATAGTGTTTCCTAATAGTTATTTATTGCTGGCAGCTGCTTGCTCCTTCCTCTCTCCACTCATACAACGAAAAAACTCTGATTTAGCCTTGAATATTTGTCCCGATAGACCGAAGGCAAGGAAATAAATTCTCTGCCACTTCCCATCTTTAATCCCTATGCAGATTTCAGCAGAACCAGCTGAAATGCTGAAAAGGTGTAAAATTACAGAGAGTCTTCCTGCTCTGGCTAAGCCCATGTGATTCAGAAAAGCTCCCAACTGCCTGCATAGACAAACCCTAAAAAAATACTTCCCTCTGAAACATAATCCTCCCCACTCATCCCTCCCCCCCCCCTCCCTGCTCACCCTTGACTCCCTATCAATCACTGCCAGGCAATTATCTGCTTCATTTACTGCCTCCTGGCCGGAGCCAAAGTTCAGGAACGGGCAGTTGATGGCAGGAGATCACTCGGCGGAGGGAACTCGCTGTTCTCCCAGCCCGGCCACCCATTTCCCAGCAGGGGCAGGCGTGCTGAGCTGCAAGGCACGGCAGCTTCTGCAGGGTGGACAGAGCACCCTGGGCAGCCCTCTCGCCCTCTGTCCTTGCCCACTGCCCCAGCGGCTCCAGGTGGGAGAAGCTGGGCTGTCCCACATTCCCCCTGCAAACGCTGCATTGGGACGGCAAAGTTCAACGTCTTCTGGGCTGGCGACGTGCCTGGAGGTGGTTCTGCTTCTGCCAGGATTGTCATGGATGAGGCATGGTGACACGGAGCCGGTGTGGAAAGCCTGTCTCTCCCGAGATCAGCAATTCCTTGTGACATGGATGAGTTCTCTTGTGCGCTGATGATAAATTGTTAGGGTTTTCCCTGTTTTCCTACCGGAGGGTCCAGCTTAGGGGATGAAGCACCTCTCTGTCCCACATACCGTTTGTCCCAAAGGCACAGAGTCACTCCTGGCATTTGCAGATCTAAGTCTCTTCTTCCAGCATAATCTGTCTACACACATTTTCCATCAGTACAGTCTGAAGACATTTCTTTAAGCAATCTGCAAATACAAGGAAAATTTATCTTTTTAATTTTGTTTCCTAATCAACTAGAATTTATTATGACTAAGGTCACCCTTTCTGGAAGATATAAAAGCACATTGTGTCACTAAGAACTGCCTTACTAAGACCAAGGATCTGTCAGACCAAAGCTCTGCCCCCGGCGAGGAGAACAGGAGGCACAAAGCACCCAGCCGTACCTCCCCCGGCTCTGCCATCCGCAACCAGGCACTAGGATTTACTGGGATGGAGACTGTACCCGCACCTTCTCATTTGGGAGCTCTGGACTCAGTTTTCTGTACAATCCCCTTTTGGACACCGTCCTGCTTTTGGTCTCTACAATACCCGGTGGCAGTGAGCGGCACTGTTCAATTATGTGCTGCTTTGTCTTAGATGGGATGAACGATGATTTCACTGCTGTCACTTAAATCTTGTCTTGTGAGAAATAATAACAAATCATTTCCCCTTCATCTGTTCTGAAAAAATTCATGACTTTCTGGGCCTTTCTCCTTTGGGTCCTTTTCCAAGCTGGTGATCTATTTAACCCCTCCTTGTACAAAGCCATTATCCTCCTTTCCCCTTTTTTTGTAATTCTTCTAGTTCTACACACCATTTTTTAATGAAAAGATAATAGTTTCTATACAGCCATATTGATAATTTCTATTTTATTATCTATTGTTTTGCCCTGGGCACTGGCACAGTTGGTTAATTAAAATTGGTATTGATTTCTAAATATGCTGAAAAGTTTCTTTATTGAGTAGCTGGCTAATATTCTGTCTTCTGTAAGTTCTTCTATAATTAAAACCCTCTGGTCCATCATTTCTGGTAAATTTGAATTACATGGAAAAAAAAAATTACTAAATTGACGGAGCATGCTTTGCTGAAGGTGGTGTACACATTGGGAAAGGATGGGGTTTTTAATTTAATTCACGTAGCCTAGCAACATTTACACCATCAATAAACAAGTACTGTTTTTCTGAGCAAAAGACTGCCCAGCCCTTTCTTTATCCTGACTCCGCTGGCAGTAATGGTAATACTGACAATGCCCAGCCCACTGCATTTAGAGTGTCTTCTTCTTACTTCATGTCCCTTTTATTCACACTTCAGCTCACCTGCTAAAGCTTTGTTCAGGATAATGGCAAGATCTTGAAGTGAGGTGTCCATGGAAGATGCTCATATTGATTTTTATGGGTAGTTTTAGATGTTAAAGGAGCTGCTTATCATATTAGTCATATGGCTGTTATAGATGCTCTGAAATGCAATTGCTAGGAAACTTGAAATCTGTTAAATGTTTGCTCACAAGTATTTTCTGAAGGAAGATCTTTGGCAGCTGTGTGTCACTTACTGAAATTTGCCGCAATTCAGCTTCGAAGGGGAGGATCTTTTCAAAATCTCTGCTTTCCTGGGATGCTTGTGTCTAGGAATGCGAGGGCTAGCTGCAGCACCAACCTCACCTGGGTGACCGTGGTGATGAAAACGAGAAATACGTATTCACTATGTACACGGACGGTTTCCACTGGACATCAAGGATAACTCTGAGATTCATAAACTCATAGATCCACAGACACGTGGCCAAAGAGTCGTCACCCAGTGACCCCCAGCCCCAAGGCAGCTTTGCCTGAGCTCTGCCTGCACCATTTAACGACGGAGAGGATGAGGAGGAATGTTCACCTGGAGGGGACTCTGCCCACAAGTTCTGTCTCGGCCCTTCAGAGCCTTTTCTGTGTCAAAAGACAACAGAAACCCCTCTCGGCGATGTGGCGCCACGAGTGGCTGCAAGTCCTTCGTGGCACCTGGCACCTGCCCAGCCTCAGCAAAGCCAGTCTGACCTCAGCTTCTTTAAACCCAGATAACAGATTACAGCTTGTGCGGACAGAGGCGTGAGCACCTCGTGATTCCACAGCAATATCCAGCTCCAGCAGAACACGGCACTTTCTAAGGCACCATAAAGGGCTAGAAGAGAACCAGGGGATTACACACTTCAGGGGAAAAAAAAGCCTCAATTTCATGTGGAAGCTCTTTGCACACAGGATGACAATCCAAATACCTCTCAAACAATTTTAAATACTTGGTAGGATCCAGCTGGGAAGCTACAATCTCTTGTGGCCTTGCTAGGTTTTATATCTGGTTTGGGTTTTTTTCCCTTTTCTAGGAGGTCTTCTTTTGTTATTCTTTATACATTTAAATAATGTACTGGTTGATCAATTGTTAAATGCAGACTTTTTTTTGTTTGTTTGTTTTACTTCACTGTATCTGAGGTATAAAGACTTTTTTAATAAGTAAACAACAGAAATAGTACACATTTTCTTATGATGTGCAACTATCTTACTGAAAATACTGGTGCTCCTGAATTCCTATAAATTCAGGCCAACTTACTGCTTGATTTTCTTTTTCACAAGATACTAGATTTTTCTGTCATATGTCATGAAATGAAACTTAAATTAATTATAAATATTTTTTTTGAAATTTGTGATCTTAAGAATTGCATTACTATTTAATGTTTTAGTTATGCTTAATGGATCATTTTTTCCAAGACCTTCTTTGCCCTAAATATTGCTTAAGCTACTTCTTTGCATACATAAATATATATATACAAAGAGGTTTCCATTTATTGAAAGCACTGAGCAGTCTTCCTTAATTTCTCTAACTTGTTCCAGCAACCAGAACATTCATTTCCAAAAAAGTGTGCCCTGAGACTTCATCCGGCCATCAAATACTGCTTCTAAGGTTCAGTCATGATTTTCCTCCTGTTCCAGTAGCTCTTGCCTAATCGGTTTCAATATGAATTTAGAGATGAATGAGAAATCTGTTATTCTATATATGTCATAAGTAAAACATAATCTCATTTCCCTGAGGGCAGCTCTTCTCAGCAGTCTGGGAGCCTGAGTTGCTGATACAGGCAGTGCTTGCCGCCTTCTCTATTTTACCTTCTTTATTGTGAAAACATATACTGGTCAAAATTCCAGCGAGAATTCGACCTTTCCCAAAGTACTGGCCTGCTTTAAAGTGCATTTAAAACTATTTGCTTTTGATTGTGAGCAAAAGCTGAACCCTGGGCTAGGGATAACCCAGCAAGCAACTGTGTCCTTTAACAAGAGATACCATCACTTCTTGTTCTTATATTCAGCTTCAGTCCAAAAAGACGCATGTTTAATAAAGAGTCCATGGCTTCCCTTTGCTTCAGCTGAAGACAACAGTTGCTGCAGCAGATCTTTCATGTCTAGCACTTATCAATTAATTTCTTGAAGTAAGAAAACAGAAGTGGATGGGTTTTAGTTTTGCCATTTTGGCCTTCGTTGTTTTGTTCTTTGATCGCCAAATATCTCAGTTTAAAGGCAACTGTTTTGTTTTTTTTAAAGCTCCAGATGTGCTGCTTCCGATGGAGACAATCCCTGCGAGGCAAAGGGCTGCCCCGTTCCTGGGGCGAGGGGCCGGGGAGGAGGGCAGCGGCCGAGGAGGACGGTGGGGGCTGGGAGAAGCCGAGCAGTAGAGCCTGGTGTGGCTCCCGCTGCGTCCCCGCTGTGCCTGGCCATGGGTCCCGCCGACCCCCGGCCAGATCCAACCACAGCCAGGCTCTTGGCTTGGCCCCTGGCTGCTACCCCCGCCAGATCCCAGCTCCCCTTCCCTGAGGAAGCCCCCGGCCCTCTCTGCGCCTGGACACGCTCCCACTGTGGCACCCGGCACCAGCCCCTTTTTTTTGCTCATCATTGAAGCAGTTCAGGAGGATCCTTTCCATTTCCTTTAAACTCCTCTTTCCCCAGCATATTGTCTCTGTATTTTTCCGCAGTGAGAAAAGGCTCTTCCCATTAAACCAACCTTCCTGCAGCTTGATTTCCCAGCACCAGCCCTGTCACTGTGTCACGGTTCTTACTCGCTAACTTCCAAGAAATCCTCATGTGTAACCTTTTGGTTATTCCTCATGTATTCAAGCCCTCTGTTTTAGTTGCACTTTTGCTACCGCAAGAGCATTTTCCATTCTTTTGTCTTTTTTTCCCCTTCATTTTCCACCCCTCTTGAGTTTCTCATTTGTCATGGCTTTTTTCAGCAGCTAATTCTTGGCTTCTCACTCTGGACTATTTTTCTGTGTGTCTGAGACTTGGATTTTGATCCCAAGCAACTGTAATACATTTCCCCCTTGTTTAAAGCCTCTCTGTAGGTAAAAACAATTTTGCAAACAGATAGAAGATCTAAATCAGCATTCTTTCTGTAACAGATTTCTCTCCTTTTAAGCACTCTTTGATTCCCACAGTAAGTCTTTTACTGTTTGGCAGCAAGGTCTTGAAAAAATACCAGCTCACTGCTTTTGAGATAAACCCTTATCTTTTGTATCTGCCACTAAGTGGAAAATTTCCCTGTCGGTCTCTATGCCTGTTATGTAGCCTAGGAAGCAGCAATAACACTTACCATGTCAGCTCCTAGCGCAGCTCAGATTAAACAACTTTGCAATTAAAGTGTTTACATATTGCAGCCTTTTTCCTCCTTCCTCATTTCAGGCAATTTCATCAATCAACTGTCTTCTCATTGACTGTTTTTCCTCCGGCACTGCCACGCAGCTCAGGCTCAGGAGGTTTCTCCTCGGTCTGGTCAAACACCGTCCCTCACCGTCAGTGCCCTGAACTGCCTCCCCCGCCGCCCGCCCGAGCCCTCGTCCTGGGCATCAAGTGGGTTGACTCATGCTTCTTTGCCCCTTCCAGTCCTTTCTTGTCTTTGCTGCTACAGTTTCATTTCAGCCCAAAGCCAACCAAAATCGCAAGCTTGAAAAACCCTTTTCAATACAACTTTTTCAATTTTCAGAATCCTTCGGCAGCGCACCTTTCCTAAGCCTGTGCTGATATTTAAAGGGGTTGACAGGTTTGGAGAGTAAATGAAGTGAGTTTACCTTGCAGTACAAAGCTAAACAGAAAATAAATAGCTAAATAGAAAAAAAAGTCCATTTCCGAGCCAAGTCCCATTTTGGTGCTGCATCCTCAAATCTAGTGACGTGCATTCAGGTGTTTTCAGACAAGGAGAAATCAGCCAGCTAGTGAGGGGAAAAGTGAAGCAAGCACGGCCTGACTGGGCTGTCGGGCGTACAAAGAAAACCAAGAGGAAACACCGTGCTCCTGACTTTGATCAGGTTTTGGTACGTGCGGTGCCATTTGTAATGGCCGTGTTCCGTCACACGGGAGACGGCTCAGCGGGATGCGGTTGTCAAATGGAAGCTGCAGAGTGAGCGGGGCAGAATCACTTCTGATCTGCTCTGGGATGCACTCTGCTGTCAGAAAACACCACGTTCCCACTTGTTGTTATCTCAAAGAGTTCAAATACTCAGAAGCGGGGAGAAGATTGAGTGAGACAGGCCATAATTACATTCTTCTTTCTCATATCATTAAATATGAACAAAGGAACAACTGCCACGCATATCCCCTGCACCAAGATGTTCCTGCAAACGCACAGAGCCCAACTTTGCCAGCAATCTTCCTGTTTCATCACCAAACCTACGTTCTGCACATTAAAGATTGCTCAGGATGACAAGAGAAATAAACTCCATGAAATCTGAAGAAGGACCTGACTGAGCTCAGCCAGACAGAGGGCTTGATCAATAATTCAAAACAATACTTTGAACACTAAACGATCTTTTAGGTTCCTTTAAGCCATTGTAGAAATCTAGGCTGTATCTTTTTCAACAGGTTTGTGTTAGCTATGACTCAGAAAATCCAGTCACCTTTAAGGGATGTGAAGAAAGAGAGGAAACGTTTTTTTCTGCATGTTGCCTCTAGTTTCTCTCTGCCTGCAAATTAAACCTCAAGGAACTGACATTGCTGCTGTGCATTCGAAAGGGAACCCCCTTCCCCCCTCACACAACCGCAGATAACATGGAGCATCAGTGTGGGGACTGAGCTGCTCTGAGGTGACACCAGAGTCATTAATGTGTGGGTTTGGGATACATTCCTGGCTCTCGTTTTCGGTTTCTCAGTGTGCTGAAGCAAACAAAAGACAAGCCCCTTCCCCAAGGTACTCTGAATTTAAGTATAAGGTGAAACACAGTAGATTAATCCCTCCAAAAGGAGGGAGGATGCAGTACCATGCTGGTCTCCATGCCCCAGCCCTTTCTGCAGATGTTTCTGGAGAGCACTGCCCAGCTGCGGTGGGGAGATACGGAAAACCATTAACATGACTTTTTGAAATGGTCACAGGGGCCAATGCTGGCAGAATTTGACTGAAAATGGGCTGCAAAGGATGCTGATGGAGAAGATAAGAAATGTGTTTGATGCAGGGGAGGAGAAGGAAGACTGAGGATTTCATAGAAAAGTATAGTGGTGGAAATGATGAGGCAGGAAAGTGGCAGAGTTTATTCTGGACAAGAGTGAAACAAGATTGCATCCACGGAAGCCAGAAAAGGAGATGGTGTGGTTGACCCACAGCATAAAGGAGGGACTGGATATGTGATTCAGCGGGAAGAGGGTAAGGAAAGCTTGGATCTTTCCTAGATGTGAAAGGAAAATGTGACTCCCAAGGCTACTGATGCAATTACCAGAGTCATTGAGAAAAACCAGCAAGAGGTCAGGGAAAGCAGCATCCTTCCAAGGCTAAATGATGTAAAACCGCACACTCTGGGAAACATTTCTCACAGTGCAGGAATCCTTTGTAAACACAATTAACCACAGCTTTGATTGTGAGAAGAAAAACAACCGATGTCTTGTGGAAAATGCACAAAGAATGGCTCAGAGAGAGTAAGGCCAGTCTCATAAATACAAGGATAAGTCAAGTAGTAGGGCTGTAGCTGTAAGTACCGACAATGTTTGCTTAAAACCAGATATGCTAACATCATTGAGACATAGCGCTGCAGCATATGGTAATGTCTCCAGAGGCGAAAAGTAGCACTGGACCCCCTGAAGCAGGCTCTGCTCTTCTGCAAGAATCAGTGAAAGGCTTAAAAAAAAGCAAAGCACTGCTAGCACACAAAACCAGGACACAGGCTTGCGTTCAAGAGATGCTATTTATTCAAGGGCTAATTACAGCAGGCAAGAGGCTTCTTAATCCAACAGTGTAAAGAGAGAAAAGATTCCTACAACAAGAATGGGCAAATGATAAGGAAATTACCTGTCGTCTTGTGTAAATTCTTCTGCCTTGTACCACCTTCCTGCTTCTCCCATTGCTCTCCAAGTGCTGTGGATAACTGATGTCCATACATCAAACTTTTAACCCCCTCACCTTACTAGCAGTTCCACCGATGGCTCTAGTGAAGTCCACAGACCGCGTTTGGTGGAGATCTCCGTGAACCCCATTGTGAGAAAGGGTCTACGGGCTCTTGAGAACTTGTCAGTGTTTTCCCATGGGTTGGGTCTGGCTGCCGGACCACCTGCAGGCACACAAGTGGGAGGCTCCGTGTCTCCCAGTATTAACACAGGCATTTGCCTATGTAAATTGATCTTTAATCCTCTGCCTACATGACACTGTGTACTGTGCGTGACACAGCGTAACGCAGCGCTGGACTACCCTAAAATGCACGTACAAGACTACCTCCATTCATAGATGTGTCCTCTAACAAGAGGCAATTATTTCTGTTGTTGCGATGTGTTTGCAGGTCCTGATTATACAGGCCAAGAATGGTGGCCTCAGCGATCGCCCCCTTCGGCTAACCCCCTCCCGCTGACCTCATCTTTCTTGCCAACTTATTTTGACACACTTTGAGGTAAGCTCCTTCTGGCAGTGACCTTCTCTCACTCCCGGTGAAGAACCACGTGCACCGGTCGCCCTCTCCTAATGCAGACCCAGGCTGTGAGTGCAGGGTCCTACACTTATCTACCCCTGCCCATTCCTATCGCCTGCAGGCCAGGGCTGCCCCGCTTTTTGGGGGGCAGCCGCTTTGAGATGATTTGATCAACCGGCGTCTGCCCGCCTGATGTCGCCGAGGCAACGCGGTCCCCGGGGAAGTGGGATGCGTTGCCGTAGCAACGCGATGCTCTCGGCTGCATCCGCTGCCTTCTTCCATTGACACCACCGAGGGAGATTTTGGGGCTGCTGGAAGGACCGAGACCTACCAGGGATGAAAAGTCAGGGTGGCCGAAGGATCGTGGCAAGGACAGATAAAAATGCATATTTGTAACACCAATTATAAAGCAGTTGCACATTAAAGGCTTTGGCTGCTGCTGCAGCAGCTTCGCCAGCGCCCGCACTAACGCACTGCTCTGAATGAAATTATTTATGTCACATTCCTTTATTGCTCATGGTCACATGTTTTGCTTTATAGTTAAATTATGAATAATCTAAGCAGGATACATTTTAGTGATGCTTTCACTCCTATTCTGGATGTATTGATTCAGCAGGTTCTTTCAATACAGACTCTCTGACAGTTGCTCTAATGTAATGAGTGTTTTTAAATAACAGAACAGTGAAAGGAGGAAGACGGAAAATATTTGACCATCCACAGAAACTGATGACAGCTGATTTTCCAGAAAGTGTGGGAAATATTGTATCACCCTCCTCTGACCTTCACAGAAAAAAGTAAAGGCTGTTCTATCTCTTTTTCAGCAGAAGTTTCCTATTGCTCCAGGACAAAGATTTATTATTTGTACATTATTAGTCTCCACTAGCTAGCAAGGACTGGACCCCGCGATGTCAGGTATCACCGAACTGAGAGAAAGCTCCGAGATACTGAGGAAAGGCTGGAAAGGGATGGATCATAAAACACTGCCAAGAAATGATGGAGTCCACGAGCCCCTTGGAGCCGCAAGGGCATTCCTGGACAGGAGTTGTGCATCCTTGGACCCACCCTACTCTCCTCCTGAAGCTGTAACACACAAATATTAGGGCAACAAATGTTCTTAAGCTTTCATAACATTGTTTTTTTTTTAATAACTGCCTTTGAAAACAGATTCCATCAATGGAAAGGATCAAAATATGAACCTACAGGGAGTTTTCTGAGTAGGGATGGACTTCTCCACATCAGCCAAGGACCAAGGTGTGTCTTGTGTTTCTAGCGCAGCTCCTGTGTGCACTACCCCAACATAAGCACTTCAGTCTGAGAGAAGGAGCAGGAGGATGTACTGCGAAGGTGGAGTTGCTTACAGAGCAAAGTGTACAGTAACGACATGATTAATTGCTCACTGCCACCGTTCAAGATTTTGCAAAAGCAGAACAACAAACCATTTTGTAAAAAAAAAGTAACTTTTGTCATCATTGTAAAAATAGATAAAGACAGTTCTTTATTAAATAGCTTCTAGCGATATAATGGAGTGTAATAAAGAGGTTTCTATAATTGAAAAAGGCTCCTGTTTAATTAAAGAAAATTAGCATAATGCCTGACTACAAAGTACAATACTTCGTAAAATCTATATTGAATATTTCTTGGTTCACAATCGCTTGTATGCTCTGAGGAAAGAGATAGAGATTGAAAGTATTTTGCAGGTATTTATAGAATAACTTAAAAAAGGGTAACGTTTTTGAACTGCAAGGCATTGAACGGGTTTCTGGAGCCATTCAGAACATAGACATCTATGGATGTCGCTGATACCACAAAACGTTACATGTAGGGAGATTCCTGTGTTTTCAGCACCACTCTCACCGACTGGATGTCCCGGTGTTATCAATAAGAGGTCTACTTAATAACTACTCAAGGAGAAAATCTTTAAAGATTTAAAGATAAATATTGCCAGCATGGCTGTGAGGAATCTAAAGATCTTTCTGTACGGACACTAGATGTCAATGGAGAGACACTTCAAACCAGCTGCAACAAAAGACTGCAGCTGCATTCTCTAAAACCAGATTCTTCTCCTCTTTTTCTGATACAACTCTTCTGGGCTGATAGCCTTGGGAATTAAAGTCACACAAAAACCTCAGGAGAGGCATGGAACTCCCATCCAGTTAGTTTCTGATACAGACATGATTTAAGTCGCAGCTGAAGGTAGCATTTTTCGGCCCTATAAGCCAATCAATTTTTTGCTGAGACTGAGGATGAGGGATCTAAACATGGTGATTTGTCCTTATAATCCTCTGCCTTGGATTCTGAGACCACCTGCTTCCTTGAATGAAGGCTTCTAAGCTGCAGTCAAACATCAAATACTTCTATAGAACTTAAGTACCTAAACTGAGTTGGAAAAAAAAAGCCTAGAAGAAGTTTCACGTCCCCATCACCCTCCTTTGAGACACATAATCCTCTATCAACATTTTTATAATGTATGCTAAAGCACAGCATGTGAAGAATGATGGAAGAATGCAATTGGAACTGCTTACTGATTTTCTCTGAAAACTGAAAACTGGTTAACTGACCTGCCTGCTGTGCTATAAGTTTAATTAAAGCAAGTGCTAACAGCTGTAATAGAGCTCATAAAAGGGTTTTCAGGGTGAAATATAAAATGTTGTGGATTTGGTGGATAAAGTTCAATTATTACTGTTGTAATTTACATTTAATACTGCAATTTTAATACTTGGAATTAGTCAACACGCTGTGCTGAGCTGGTAAAATGAACCCCTCACCTACCGTCCATCGTCGTACAGCTCCATGTCCATGTACAGCAGTTCCGTGCGTGGGGTGGACCTGTGGGCACCAAAGGGCAGGAGAAGGGACATAAACACTGGGAACAGTGAAATGTGTTAATGGCTTGCTTCTTGCAGTTACCATAAAATGAGGCCAAAGAGCAAACATGCCGTGAATGCTGACGCGGCAACGGATCAAGTGCTGCAAGGGGGATAAAGAGACAGGCTCAGTCTGGAAGGAGGCTCAAGGTGCCCCACTGGGGCACGTAAGCAAGATGGGGTGAGGGATAGATTATGGATTTGGGGTGAACCTCAGAGGTGAAGTTTGGGGAATGGCAATGGTTATTTGACAAGAAGCTAGTGAAGATATATGACAAACAGGGCTTTTAGTAACCTGGTCTAGTGGGAGGTGTCCCCGCTCGTGGCAGAGGGGTTGGAACTAGATGATCTTTAAGGTGCCTTTCAACCCAAACCATTCTATGATTCTATGAAATGGGAAAATCCCAAGGTGTGAGAAATGGTTAACAACATTCAGTGGACAAAGGTGACAATGGAAGATGTGAAAACAGGAGCTGCAGCAATAGTGATAGAGTGATGCATGTCTGAAGTGCTCCAGGGGATGGGTTGTGGCACGTCGGGACCACATACGGAAATGCTGATAACTTGAACTGCGTCAAGCAGAAACATGAGAAGACAGGGAGGGAAGGGACACGTGTGTACATATGGTAAAAGACAATCCCAGATTCGCAAGCAAAGGCTCAAGGAAGAAACAAATTTCAGAGCTCTTTGTGGGACACACCTCTTAACTTCAACAATCTTCTGTTTGAACAGGGTCTGCTACAAAATGTGGACAGAAATTGATAATTCGGATTCAGATTAGTCTCTGAACAACGTACAGGCAAGTTAATTTGCTGACTTCTCTTGAAAGAAAACAATCTAAAAACCTTTCATCTTTATTTAGTAGCCATGTTTGTGTGCTGTAACCCCGAAATGGCCATTCCAGCAGGGTCAGGGCTGTCCGGAGAGTGACTGGCTGCCATGGGACACGCACATAGGTCTATTCCCACCAGGTCCCTCTGCCCAGAATTCAACCTCATCAGAGAGGTTCTTCAGGTAATATTTTCAGTGCCAGGGACAGGAAATAAAATACAATCAAAGCAGGTACAGTTTTCACTTTGTATTCAAATGATTAGCCAAGTTCTTATTTGAATAGCCGCTGCTTACACATCAGAGTGCAGGTGCTTAGGGCTTCTCTGACGTGGAAACCATAAACTTTCCATCTGCTACGTAGTGTTGCTCAGGGTAGTTAAACAACACAGTTATCCCACGTGCCTTACGTCTTAGAGATTACTTTTATCTAGACTCATACACGTGGCATTTTACATCATAAGTATGACACAACTGATATTCAGAAATACTTCTTTTTACACCTAGGTAACGGCTAGGGCAAATGTTCTACAAAATCAGGTAGATTAAAACCGATGTTTGCTGCTGCCTGAAAAATGTCAATTGCTGCCAGCAGAATCAGTGTTATCTGTGTTCATAAACCAAATTATGCCCACAAAAATCTGGACGTCTACGCAGATGTTTCTCCTAGCTTGGTACTTTGAGATATATCAGTGAATCCAGCAAAGTACCTTCCCAAGAATTACCCAAAATATGTTTGATGGACTAAAGGTAGTGGCTAAGTAACACATTTCAACTGACACTGGTATGTGCATTTATTCAAAAGCCTGGTTTTTTCTCCTGTCTTTGTACTAGTGATAGACAGTCCCATATCATTTATTGCAATAGACAGTACTCAAGCTACTCACTCTAAAAGCTAACAAGCAAAATACATACTGAATCTTGCTTACTCCCACAAGCAAACTGGCTCGTTAGAATACAAAAGCTTTGGTTTCTGAGGTTTAGTACTTTCCTAAGAAGAAAACCAAACAGAAGCAGGAGAAGCAGTTTTATCCTGTGTGCTATGTTGAAGGATCTCTGCATCCTGGTAGCTAAACCCAGGGTTACTCTGTCTTTCATTAGCATTATTTCCTCTGCTAAAATTAAAAATTTAGAAGTTTTGTGAACATTATGTACAAAGTTATATGACGTACATGCACATTTACAGTGACAGGAGAAAGCAGTAGGTAGAAAAACAAAAAACCCGAATGTTTGAACATTAAACAGAAAATTTCAAATACGAAACTCAGCATATGTTTTTAAGAATGAGGATGATCAATCACTGGAGAAGCAGACCAAGGGAAGTGGGATTTTTTTCATCTTTTTATGTCTTAAAAGGAAGACTGGATACCTTCAGTTCTTTGCAATGTGGCAGCTAAAAAAACCCAAGGAATTGTGCTAGAGAACAAAAGAGACAGCATCATTTTTCTGCTGTGTAAAACCACAGCGAGCTCACATTTTGGGATGTGGAGACCAGACCTGCACACAGTGCTCAAGAAAGGCACAGTAAAGCTGAGCAGCTACAGGAAAGAGCATTTAATGTGATACTGGGGATGAAGCAGCTGCCTTTGCAGGAGAGACTGGTAACACCATGAGGCTTTAATCTGGAGAAGGCTGAAGCAAGGTAAGATCACGGTTTACAAAATCACGAAGCAGCAAATAAAAAACATGCAGAACCATCATTCACAAAATCCTGCAAGGACTTTGAAGCTGGGGAAAGACAAGTGCTGCTTTATCTAACAGGGATTTAACTTCTGGAAGTTGCTGCTCTGAGACCCTGTGGAAGCACACTGCACTTGCAGGTCCGAAGCCAGATAAGAGAGTTACAAGCAGCATTGCTCAAACTGGAAACAGAGAGAAATAGCCAGGGATGTATCCTCTGGCACCCCTAACAGGACAACTGGAGATGCCAGAGGACTACTCGGGGACCAGGCTGCAGACAGTAGCCAGGCTTACGTGCTCTCCCTGAGCAGAATCTCCTCCTGTCCTGCCTGAGACAGGAGACAGGGACAAGCCCTGGTCACTGGCTTCAGCACACAGGAAATGTGGAAAACAGAACATCCTGAGATTTACAACATTTTTCATAAGATTATCAAACAGTTCTGTTTGTCCTCAGCTCTATGACTCCATGACGTTGGATGGAGGGCTTTAAAAAGCTGCAGTGAGCTAAAGTACCGGGCAGGACACACAGGAAAATGGCTAGAACTGACAAATAATTCAGAACTGAAGCAACCACTGACTTTCAAAGCCACTGTTGAATCTACTCCTCAACAGTTCACGTGTTTGGTGCCAAAAGCAACCCCCACCACTGAACTCCACAAGTCAGCAGCGCAAGGGCAGGATTTCGCTGTGTTTGCAGGCGGCCCTGAACCTGCCTTGTAGAAAGGGCTGCTTTGGGACGTGCCCCACCGGAGAGGGCTTGCGACCATGTCACCTGCAACAACACGCAAAAGCTATACTGGCGGTAACTAATCCAACTTCCCTGAAACAAGAGATTGTGTTTTCTAATACCAACCATCGGAATATTTAGTGTTTTCTTGCATTATCCTTGTACTGAATTACCTGCAGTGAATTTGAAGGCAAGTGTAATTAATTCAAGATGTACACGTGTTTATATAGTGTCTGAGCTCTGGCTGGTGCCGACAGGTTTATGAGAAGTAAATTATTACTTGTTATAAAAGGATTTATTTTACTTTTTAAAGAGCCAGTCTGGAGGTTTAATCTGATTATTTTTCCCCAGTGCAAGACTACACAGACTATTTTGCCTTTTTGCTTGCAACTTTGCTGCTCCTGCTAGCAGGACAAGCACGGAAGCTCCATCGTAGTTTCACTAAGGGTGCATCAAAGCCATGTAGCACTGGGTAGGACAGGCAGGTGAAGGGAAGAGACCTCAACACTTGGGAGCACAGACATATGATAAATGTGGGAACAGCTAAGATGCTAAAGAAAGTATTAGGAGAAAATACAGTTCGGGAAAAAATATATATTTGAACAGGAATAGTGTGGGGACCAGCTTCATCAGTTACACAAGTTTTATCTAATTCCATACAGGGTGCTGAATACGCCATGCAGCCAGCGGAAAGAAATCGCATTGGTCATGCCGCATGAATTAAAAATGTTATTATAAAGGGGATCAAATTAAGGCTGCAAGTGCATTTCCTAATTTCTCTTCTGCCATTCTTTCAATGTGGATGCTTATTATAGTAATAATTTAAAAAGTTATGCAAATTCAGGGTGAAAGAAAGCGTATGATGAGCTATATGTATGCACAGCAGGCAGTATTACAATTAACTCAATCACAGACAAGTCTTTTGCATGTATGTGCCATCATGCCTGATGGTCACAAAATAAAAAGGTGTATAGAGAAATGGGATCAACTGTGGTGTAACACAGCTTGAAAAAGTGCTTCCTGTGACCTTGGATGCTTTTTATTTTGTCTGTTAACCTTCAGAAAGAGGCTAAACAGACCTCTGCTGTTTACTTTCCTCTGAAGCTGATTAGTTATATGTGGACATATAAATATCAGAAGGCTAACACAATGTAGCTCTTCAGAGACTTAACAGTATTTACTGGTAACACATTTTTTCATATAAATAACCAGATTTATATCCACAGGCGCAAATGAGAGAAAATTGTCAACAATCGTTAAAAGCTAATACAAGAGCTGACTAATGCCAAAAGCAGGCAATTGTCAGGTGGCTGGCTGTTGTGCGAGAGTGGGCAAGAAAAATAAGTGTATTCCCTTGGAATTAGACTTTCCTCCTCTGATCTTACTTGCCAATGCTTTTTATTCTTTACAGTATTTTTTCATTTTTACAGCATTTTTATAACTTAATTCTTACCTTTTTACCACGAGTAACATCTTCAGCGACCAACTGGCAAAGGAAAGGTCTCACCAGAAATCTTAATTTGGGGGGAGGACTAACCAAATAACATTTTCTTATTGATCAGAACCATTTCCCTGTACCAGTTCTACCAGTCGTTACAGTATGTACACCGAATAGTGAAAAGTATTCTTGTATTGTTTGAGACCACCGGAAAGATAATATGGTAGGAGCGGTAAATGAAAAATCAGTATCAGTTATCTTTTGAGAAAAGGGATACTGCAATCATTGCGCCTGCTGTAAAAAAGAATAAAAATGAAGAGAAATGGCTTCATACGCAATCTGCAGATAAACTGCTGAGATGTGGCAAATCTACCTCCTGTGCTTGTTTTTAACTTGCTTTGTATAGATGTAAAACGTAATCTTACCCTGCATAAAAAATATGGGAGCTGTATTACAAAGAACATCTTTTACCAGAGAGGCTGGGTGCTGTACTAAGTGCCACGAGGCTTCCGACTGGCCTCCCTCACTGACAGCAAAGACAGTAAAAGCACTGAACGGGGTGTGCTCCAGGATCCGCAGTCGTGTTCCCTGTGCAACAGCCACGCACAGACAATCTTTGTAGAAGAGCGTGGCAAGAACCATCTGGGTAAGTGATGGACACTTTGGCACACGAGCAGACAAAACCAAAACACACAATAAATTGCCTCAGCCAATCTTGGGCTTCTAGGTGAAATTTAGTGTTTCGAGTACAAGCTGATTTACGCCCTTTTATTGCTGAAACAAAAGAATTAAATGAAAATATTTACACTGACAACATTCGGTGGCGTCACTAAGCCAACTTAGGAGCCCGATTATCCTCAACTCCTGTTTGCACAGGCCCATCTTCTCCCAGCGGCGTCGGACCTGAAGGGCCCCCGGGCGCGTGCCAGGCCTCCCCAGCCCACACACACAGAGGCAACAGCGCCGCACACGCAGGCCTTGCGTGAGGAATACAAGCAGAAATCTTGACTAAAACACCCTTAACAACATACGAAGAGGTTCTCTCCAAAGCTCACACCGTGCAGGCGGCGGACAAGGGGCCTCACTCTTCTGAAGTCCTGCCATCTTTCCACGCACTCGGGTATCGCCGCCATGGCCAAGCGGCGGGCAGGCCTGCGCGCGGCTCCTGCTCCCGGCCTGTAACAGCGTTTATTTAACGACTTAATTCTGACGAGGAGCCGGCGGCGTCGCAGGGCCCCCAGCTAACGACAACCCGGGCGCGCACACGGGCCCGCGCACCCCCCGCCCTCGCGCCCGGCTCCGCCGCTCGCGCCGCGCCTTGCAGTGACGCACGCGCCTCCCCG
>VZSF01004790.1:95901-145549 GCA_013398295.1 Chionis minor
CGGGGGAGCCCAGAAGCCCGGCCGGGCGCCTCCGCCACCCCTCCGCCGTGCCGCTGGCGCTCGGGGCCGCGGGGCGAGGGCGGGCGGGATGGATTGAATGGCGGGGAGGCTCCTCTTGCGGGCGCAGCGGCACCGTGGCGGGCGGTGCGGGGCGCCGCCGGCGGGGTCCTTCCCCCCGGGGCTCTGCAGGGAGCCGGCCGTGCCCTCCAGGGGAAGCTGTGCGGTCGCAGGAGAACTGTCCCCCCGGGGGGAAGCGGCGCTCGCCCTCGCGTTAGGCCCGGAGGCTCCGGTAAGAGGCTGGTTCCCTGGGCGGGGTGTCAGAAGGCAGATGTACGGACAGAGCCGCCGTGTAACGGCCAGAACTGTGCCTGGGGTCTGGCCGGTTATCGGAGCGAATTGAGAGTACTGCCAAGCATGTGATAGGAAAGATCATGTGTTATTGTGCAATCTCTTCTGTACTTATCTTTACGTTTCTGTCTTTAAATCATTGTGGACAAGTGTGGTTTTTTCACTGAAGCCGGGGATGTTTATTGCCACTGTTGTGTGTTGAAAATGGTTATTATAAAGCACTGAAATAACTTTTCACTATGTTGCTAGACAGCAAAAAACGCAAAGGCACCTGTATGCTCCTGTTTATATACCGTAGCTCTCCAAGATAGAAAAGATACTTACCTGATCCGGACAATGAAACGCCACTTGCGATACTTCAGTTTTTATTCTGTCCAAATATACTGTGTGTCTTGTGCGGCATGCAGTGTTTATAATTTGGACTGTAACTGAGCTTCAGTGCAAAAAGTTATTGAAAATGTTTGCGAATGGTACTTCTTGGCACCCCCAGAATTTTGGACCTGAAATTGCTGAATACTCTCCAATTGTTAGAAGGTAATTTAAGGGGAGAGGGAAAGGCGAGAAAAGGTGTGCTTTCCCTAAACTTTCGATGCCTGCATTTTGGAGGTCTTATGCCCTTGACCTATAATGTGAGTAAAGGTTTCTGACTTTTATTGATAGAGGATCCTCTTTTAGACCAGTTACTGTGTGTCACCTTGAGGATGCAGGGTGTTCTTACATCTATGCTCTGGTTAACAGTTTTAAAGAAAGAAGAGGAAATTAAAATGTGGAACAAATAATTGTTTTTATTAAGGAAGCATTGAGAGACCAGCTATTTTTGCAGCCTTTTTAGGCTGGGAACTTTACAAAGTAAAACACAGCTTCTCTTCTTGAAAATATGCAGTCTAAACAGGACATGCAAGTATGTGAGAGGACAACAATAACGTGTACAATCAGAATGAATTAAAAAGCAGTTTGCAATTACTGTCTAGATTTGAATATTTATTTTTTCTAATGGGAGAGAGGTTCTCTTTAGGGCATGAAGAATAAAGATAAAAGGCGAAGGGTAAAGAGGTGGACGCTGGTAGTGACTAGATTGTAGTTAAGGGGATGTACAAGTGTGAGCACAGATTTATGACAATAATGACAAGTGATTTTGCTTGTCCTGCAACTCAAGTCAACAATATTTTCAAGCATCTCTAAATATAAAATAAGTTATAGTTTCTTGTAAAGTGTATTATTTTAAAATAAAGTTATAGATTGGAAAAATTAGAGGAAATATTTGGATGTAATTTTTTAAAACATGCAATATCTCAGTAGATAATGTTTTCCTTGTTTAAAAAAAACCAGCCAACCAAACAAAAAAGCCATAAACAAAAAACCCCACTCCACCAGAGCTTTTAACGTCATTGAAAGCAACTCTTCTATTTCCTGACCAGTTTATCTTGTTTTAGGGTTTGAAAGATTTTCTTCAGGAAAGTAAGTGTAAAGTTTTCCTTGTGCGTGTTGGTAACTGCAGCTGAAAGGATCCCCTGAAGTTAAATATTTTGAGATAAAAATCTAAAAACTTGATGGTGGCAAGCAACTTTTCAAATACAGCTTTATGTGGTGAGGCTGTCCAGAGCTGGAAGGTGGTCCCTTTGTGTCAAGTTTCTGCTCATCATTTTTCTACCTTAGAGAGAAAATTAAATTAATAAGGCCACTCAGTGTCACCTGTTATAGTCAGAGCCCTTTAGGCAAGTGGCACTGTCAGTAAGTGCTGTGTTCTATTTAACAGCAGGCAAGGGTCCGGGAAATGATTCTTTCTTAAATTGTTTGACATTGTGGGAAGTAGTCAACTATGGCTATATCTTTTTTAGATTTCTGTTAAGTTAGAGGTTCTGATATTTCTGTCCTTGATGAGTTTTATAGATAGGACACTAGTTCTACCTTGTTGTGGAAGACCAGATCCTGTGTACTTATAGACTGCTCGGCATTTAAAGGATGCTTAAAGACAGAGAAAACATAAAATGAAAGTGTCTCAGATAATCTCACTGGGGAGACCCTCGTACTGTTTACTAAGACGTCATTTTTTTCATCTTGGACAATTTAGGAAATACTGAAATTGATTTCACATTATTTTCCTAGGTTAACATGTGTTTACCTTCGGGTTTCAAAGACAGGTCAAATGGATGTTTTAAAGATGTTTGCATGGCTGTTTTTTAAATATAAAGATCATATCGAGCAATGGTAGTTTTATGAAGTATTATGTTAAGAAAATTTAAAACTAGTTTAAATAAGTAACCTGATTGTGTATTTTGGGCATATGAAAGATGTCTGCATAAATAATGTAGTTGTCTTCATGTTTCTACTTCTGCCTCAGTATTAAAATTCATGTATCTCATTAGGCTGCATCTCCGTATTATGAGCTAGAGAACACTTTGGATAAGTTATCTCTTTGTTTGGGGTTTTTTTTGTATGCTTTGAGTGCATGTGGTAACAGAAGGGAGAAATAAAATCAGAGTAAGCTCTTGCCTTTGCTGTAGGCCGCGTGGTAAATGTCTTTATGTAGCCATAGTGACACCAGTGGTTCCTTTTCTGCCATAATGGCACTCCATCAGTATGGTAAAAGTCACTGAAACTAACAAGACCACAAAAAAGACTTCTATTCTCTTGTGACGCTTAAGAAATTACTTCTGGGTTTATGCTTTTTCTCTGAACCCCCTGGGAGTTCCATCCCTGATTTTAATTGTTTTTGTTTATACGATCAAAGGATGTCAGGATGTGGCTGTTAGCAGAGTGGAGTGTAAGGAATGTGTGGCAAGAAAATGATGACAGTGGGTGGGGGGAGCTTCCAGAAACCTTTATGTAGTGGGCTGTGGCACAGATTTCATACATACGAAGATTTCCTCAGAGCATTTATTTGGTTGGTATAATTGTAATATTGACACGTTGATGGAGTTGGGGAAAGATGCAAAGTGACAACTTAAAAAATCAGGCTGAGGACTGACCAATACATAACCAAGCATGGATAAGTATTCTTAAAATGTGTCCTTGACCATGATGCTGGTAATTTTAACAAGGAAGCTCTGAATGGATGCGTTAAGGGTGTGAAGTTGAAACCACAGAAATGGTCTGTCCACAGTTTGAGACTGAGTCATGGCTTTGGGAAGCCTTCTGTTGTGAGTAGCACCTCTGAAGGAAGGCAGGCAGCTTTCCTTCCCTGTCAGTTGAAGCAGTTGCACAAAGGGAGAAGATGCTGCACTGTTAAATTCCCACTGTGTGTCTCCTTGTTTTTTGCAGTAATCAGTTATAGAATAATCAACCCCCCCCAGTTATAAGAATAAAATCACCTGTGTTTATTCTTGGAGATATAACAAACAATGGAACTAAAATGTCTTTGGGAGTATATACTAACTTGAGCAACTCAAATGCTTTAACTAATGACAGATATTTTAGTGGAAATCGAATTTTTCCTTCCTAGGGTTTCACCTTGATACTGAAGGAAATATTGTGCACTTTTCAGCTGCTGCCTTAGCAAAAATAAACACTTCTTAATATATTGCTTTTGAAATAATCCTCTTCAGTGTGCTCTATTGTTATGAAGGAAAATGGTGCATCTGAATCTGGATGAGCAGGTGAAAAGATCCCGTTTAGTTCTGCACTGAGCTTCTCAATTAAAATTCAAGGATTTGCTAAATGTCGTCTTTAAAACATCTATAGGATGTCTGAGCAGAAGGTATGCAGGAAGGGAGTAGGGAAATGCATTTGTATGTCATTAGATCTTGGATGTGATACTGAATAAGAGTTCAGTCCATCTTTGAAATATTTATCTTTTAAATTATTAACAGAAATGCTTACTATTAAATTAAATTAAAACTGTTTCAGATTACTTACTACTGTTCTTATTCTTAAGCATCATTTGCTTGTGCTTTCTTATTCCGTACTTGGCTGATGTGTCCTGTGGAATTCCTTGGGAATTACTGTGTTACATCAATCACAAAGAATTTATGCTCTGCCTACATCAATTTACGGATTAGGCATAACTCCCTGCTGTTTGCCTGAAATAATTCAAGGAAATTTATTGAATGGTAGAAGTCAGGTGATGTTAAGACTTTTGAAGGACAGAGTAAAGAGAATAGTGGTCCTTCTGAAGAATACTGGTCAAGTTTTCAGATGTAATTTGGATTTGTGGATTATTGCAAGTGTTCCTGTGCGACAGTCTTCCCCTGTAATTGTTAATTTACTGGGAATAAAGCACAGTAGCGCTCTCTGCACTCTGTGTTTTGGATTTTGGTTTATGTTTTGGGTTTTTTTTAATATTAAAAAAGCCTCTCTTTGCAGAAATCTTTTTTTATGGTATTATTGCCTTATATGATGCAAATTCAGTCCAAAGAATAGCCACTCTATTTAAAATCTAGGTTGCACAGTGGGCACTTTCATAATCTGATAATTACTAGTGCAATTTTTTTTTCTTTGAAATTTGTTTGATTGACTCGTGGCTTAATAGCTTAATAGTATTTATAACAAAGGTGTTTTGCTCTTAAGTAGTCTCAGGATTTTTCCTCTAGATGGAGGAAGAAGCTCTAGATTATGATGTAACTGTATTAAGCCTTTGAGTTTAGTGTACAAAGAAATACACATACTTACTTTCTTTACAATATGTTTAAAAAGAGAGTATGTGTAAGCAAACCTAGCAACCTGAAAATGTAGAAGAAGCTTTAGTTTTATTTTCATCTCTATCAATACCATGAAATCAATCATAAAGTAAGGTATTAATGATGTATCTGTGTTGATAACGTTCCAAGAGGAATATATTTCTACATTTAATTTTCTGATTTTAATAGAGCTTGTCAGCATATTATCTTGGACGTGTATAACATTAAAAATACCAACTGGAAGACTACCATTGTGCGGCTGCTGTACTTGCACGTCTTTGCTTTTGCAGAGACAGTTCTCGCCGACTTAAATATGAAGGATTAAATAGAGTAACTGCTGTAAGTACTAATGGAACTTCACTGCCAGTATTTACCTTGTTCACACAGGGGAACTTTGAACATAAACTAGATATTAAGGAAGACTGATTTCTTTTCTCTTTAGTTACTTGGACAAAATATCTGAAGCTTTTTTCTGTAGGTCTTTTTGCTTCTGTATTTGCTTATCACAAAAGACTTGCTTTTCAGCATTTGTTCTTAAGATTATACTTACTCTATTACAAGATTAGTCCAGGACTTTTTTTTTAACTAAATGATGTAGCTCTAAGGAAGTCACCATTTGGTATCTCAATAGTGCCTGAAGGAAGGTTTCATCAGTAATCTTCATACAAATGAAAATTTAATTAAAATACAGGTGTAATATATCATTCTTACCTGAGATAGTAAAATAACCGAAAGTATGAACTGAAGGGATAAAAGCTGCTGGCTGGCTGAGAAACAGAGAATTGTAGATGAGTTGACTGAAATTTGCAGTCATCACTGGATATTGCTAAATGTATATTGATTTATATCAGGAAAAAGGAACTTCTATGTTAATTTTAAAAGAGAATTTTCTTGCAATTTTGACGCGGTATACTTAGTGTTATTTGTAACATCCTGTCATCAGCACTGTTATTATTCCTATAGCATCTATTAGACAGTCCTTAAAATTCCTCGAGAAAGATATCATAGAATCATAGAATGGTTAGAGTTGGAAGGGACCTTAAAGATCATCAAGTTCCAACCCCCCTGCCATGGGCAGGGACACCTCTCACTAGAGCAGGTTGCTCAAAGCCCCATCCAGCCTGGCCTTAAACACCCCCAGGGATGGGGCATCCACAGCTTCTCTGGGCAACCTGTTCCAGTGCCTCACCACCCTCACAGTAAAGAACTTCTTCCTAATATCTAATCTAAATCTCCCCTCTTCCAATTTAAAACCATTACCTCTTGTCCTAGCACTAGACTTCCTGACAAAGAGTCCCTCTCCAGCTCCCCTGTAGGCTCCCTTCAGATACTGAAAGGCTGAAATATCCTTTTATTCCAGTTTGCTCTCAGTTGTTTGACATAATCATTGTGCTTTTCTTAAGTAATCTGTACATCCTAGAATGTGAGGAAGCAAGCAGTACTTTTTAAAATGCCTTTTAAATTCATATTTGTGATGTGTTGCATGCTGGTAACTTTTCATGTAACTGTTAAGCTTGGTATTTCCTGAAAGAGCTTTTGATACTAGCTATAACTGTATAGATAAATTCTAGACTCAGTTTCTGCTCTTTTAGTATCCTGCTGTTACTTTGGGCAAATAGAAACTGCATTACTTTGTGTACTAGCCTCTAAATAAAGAACGTAACTAACTGTAAAGGAAGGGGCCTTTGTAAATTATTGCTGAATTCTCAAAAGCTTGTTTTACACACTGAAAAAGTTTATTGTAAGAAAAATTGTATGAAAATTCTAAAATTGGATTCTTCTAGCCGGTTCTAAAATTAAACTAAAGGAAATTATTATATTGCAGTACTAGATATTGTACTGAATATTTGTTTCTTTTTAACTGTGCTATTTTTTTATTTAATAATCTAATATTACAGTGCTGAGGCAATTCTGTCAGTGTTGCAGAGTGCCATCTTCCCCTTTTGCTAATACTGAAGTTTAGTTGTAGCCTCTTATCGAAAATAGAACAATGGAGATCTCAGGGAAGAGGAAGAGACAACGGAGAACAAGCTCACTTCAAATTATTCACCAGTCAGTCATTAAAGAGCATTAATGTTTAACAAAGAGCAGTTGCTCATTATTCAAATGAAGACTTGAAGTGTAGCCAAGATGAGCTATGAATGTTTCTCACTGGCTTTAATAATGTTTTCAGCTTCATGAATGATCATTCATATTTTTTTGTGAAAGAACAGGGAGACAATGACAAACATAACTCTAACAAACATACTGGTTCCTCTTTCAGGGGGATATTGTTCTTGTCTCTGTAACAGTCCTTTAGGTTCCTTTAGATACGCAACTGCACTTGGGTCTTTATGTTCCGTGTCTGGCTTTGCATCAGTACTTCTTTGGTATGTAACAATTGTTTGCTGTTTTTTGATACATCAAGACTCTTTGGTTCACATGGGCTTAATTTTTTTTCCTGAGGGGCCATTAATTGCATGGCAAATAGTGTGTGCTCTTCTGTACTCTGCGTTTTCAGTATCTTTATGCATCATTGTAATATGAAACAGACAAAGTAAATTTTAAGAATATTGGTTAGGAAAGTTGCTAGTGGGGACTTTGAGAAATCTGAGTGTGGATGAAACACTGACGTGTAAAAGCCGCTTGCACCAAGATACTAACTCTACTAAATGGTGTGTGCGTATGAGATCCTCTAATGCAAAGGACCCTTTTTGTTTGAAAGTACAGATCTGAAAAGGGGACTACCAGGAGGAAATCTGTTGCACTGAACAAGCAGCTGCTTTGTGGTCATTTGTGTTTTGTCTGTGAGGTTGTGAAAATTGTGGTGATCATGGCAGTGTTCTAGAAGAGAGAGCAGAGATTTAGAAGAAAGCAGGCCTGTCTTACAGTTACTGTACTGCTAGGATCTGACCCCTGTTTCATAAATATGCAATAAGTTGCGCATAATAAAGCCCAGCACTATATTAGTAGCAGTTTTGCTACTAGCCCTTTCCATACTGGGCTATTTCTTTTCTATGTAGAAATTGCAGATGATGAGCAGTGGCAATTCTGCTCTGAGTATAGACTTGGAAATTCCCTTTAGGGGAGAAGACATCCCTAGGAGCAGCCTGCCTTCAAGGCATGTGGGAGGGACTGCAGGTATCCCTTCTGTAGCATTGCTTTTATTATAATTTAAAAACAACAGCAAAACCAAACAAACCTGGTTTTTATTTTTCTAAAAAAATTGAAGCTGCTCTCTGTTCCCTCCTATTTCCTGTTAACTTTCTGAGGGTGGCCTGAGGAACAGCTTTGCTTCTCCTCAGAAACAGTATACAGCCTGCAGGAACTCAGTTTCCAACTGGGACAATGTCAGGTTTCGTCCTGAGGTCATCTTACAAAAGTCTGGAGCCCTCAACTCCTTTTTGCGTTTTGGTGAAGTCCAAACCAAAATGGTCCGTGGTCAAGGGCCTTGTAAGCAAAACTGAGCAAGTTGTCACAAAATCTCTCTCTAACGTGATGTGTGAACAAGGGTGAGGGTTGCAAGTTGGAGAGGACATGGTGATTTTGGTAAAAAGATGTTCTTCCATCTGTCCTTCTCTGCATCCGAGTGGTATGCAGTGAAGGATTGCAGAGCTTAAAGTACTGCTTCTGTTGTGGCAGAGCATTCTAAAAACATATATGGTGTTTGTGTGGGGAGGGAACTGTGTGTTTTTTAGATGAGGGTTGAGAAACTACTCTGTAGTTTTCCTGTGTAATTTTGAGTAAATTGTAGTGCCAAGTTCCGTGTTCTTGGTGATTGTATATTGACAGACTGTTATAAAGCAGGATGTCACAATGGCCCTCCATTTCCATTTTGGTGCTTCCTCCCTTGGGATAGCATATTGTTTTCTGCTTCCTATTGAGAAACTATATTCCATAGAAGAGACTTTAAGAAAAGGAAAATACAAATATTTGTTGGTTGTTTTTTTTTTTCCCCTTTGGGGCTCCAGTAAACACTGCCATTTCTGTGGCAACACTTGTCCTGATAATTCAGGAAGCATTGCTTCCTCAAGGACATGCTGTAGTGTAAGGAACTGGCCCGTTTCAGGTTGTCATGCACATGGGGACTACCTCCCTGTGAAAGATGTCTCATGGACAGCACTGGAGTGAAAATTCAAAGATGATGGAGTTTCCTCTTTTCTTTTTGAAAGTAGTTGTTCTGAAACAGGTTTTTTAGCATTCAA
Organism: Chionis minor; assembly: GCA_013398295.1. Classification (NCBI taxonomy): domain Eukaryota; kingdom Metazoa; phylum Chordata; class Aves; order Charadriiformes; family Chionidae; genus Chionis; species Chionis minor. The sequence goes on from VZSF01004790.1 coordinate 105,050, forward strand.
TATCATCAATATGTCTGATTAAAATTCGTAAGTATTTGTAAGACTCAAAGCTTTCTCAGGGATAAATTATGAAAGATGGCTCACTAAAACAGATTAACAGTCAGTCTTCTGTCTCTGACATCTTTGGGGAAGATAGGTGGAAGATTCCACAAGTATTCTTCTTCTAAAATGCTAAAACTTAATACTATTCAGAGTGATGATGTTACTTTTAAGTACTTCGGTTTCTCAAGCATGTAGAAATTAAACATCACTGGATGTAATTTGTATAACGATTTTAATCCTGATCTTGAGAATGTGTAACTTTATAATAAACAGCCATAAATTTGGCTCAGTTTCTCTTGTATCTGTATGAACATCTCTTAGATCCTTGTGAAGTGACGTTAATTTCTTGCTGCTGAAAATGTTTAATAATTGTCTTATGCCTTGTGTCTTTTTTCATAGTATTGTCAAACAATGTAACTTTGTATGATGCGTATGGGTTTTGCTCATGGTTTTCTTTTTAACTTTTCATAGCTTTTACATGTAAACACTTAACCTTTCATAGTTAAAAGATTTGTGCTGTGTACCATTTGTTTTGAAGTAGTATGCAACAGGGACGTGGGGAGCTTTATACTAGAAGTTCTGCTACTAATAATCAGTTCATCTGGAAGCCGAACCATGTAGGACTTGCTGCCTGCTGCACCTCACTTTGGTCAAGGAATTTCTTTTTAATGTTATTGGCATGTTTATGTTAGGATGAATGCTAACTTGTGCCCTTTTGCAGGGACTTAAAACATTTGTGAGCATAAAAGAGGATTTTCCCTGGGGAGAACACACTGTGTGGGCTTTTTTTTTTTTTTTTTTACTATTATCCCTTCTTAGGAAACAGGATGAAATCTGTCTGTCTTCACCCTTCCTCGTTCCTCTAAATCTTCTTCCTGTGAAAGGCCACAGGATGCAGTTACTGGGACTGTGTGTGCATGGTTGTCTGTCAAAATGCTTTTTTACATGGAGATTATTCTTTTTACAGCTATATGTTTTAAGTAAGCTTTGCTGAATGCTGACTTAATATTGTTAGAAGCATAAATCTAAAGGAAGAAAAGCTATAAAATATGTTATTCTGAGATGTGGTACAGAAGTTATTTTGGCTTGTAATTTTGTTGTGTATCACATCCTGAAGATCGTGCAGACAAGTTTCAACTTTTCTAAATTTTAAAACCTATGTATTCGGAAACTATTAAAATGTATTTATACCTTGTTTACTAAAAGAATCTGTTACCAAATCATATCTGAATGGAACAAGGTCCACTTAGGGATTATTGATGAATATAATTATACTGGTAATGAAGTAGTACTTCATGTTGTATACACCTAGAATCACAGAATTGCCAGAGACGTTGCTAATATTTCTGCAGAATCTGTGGTACTCTTCTGTACCATCCCTCTCTCATCGCTTTGTGCCACCCCTCAGCCTGCTGACTGTCATCCTCCCTCAGAGCTGAGGCTGTGCTACCTGCTGCCGTGGTGTGGAAGGGCTGGGTGTGATTCACGTTTTGTTGTCTCCATAGTAAAGCATCAGACAAGAAAATTAACACGAGTTGTGGAGTCAGTTGTGCTCATACAGAGGATCTCGCACCCTAGAGATGAGGGGAAGCAAGGTAGAACACCTGGTCCAGCACTGATTCTGCAGCTACCACTACAGGATAAAATCCTCTAAATCCTGTGCACCAATTCTATCACTACTGTAGATAAATCTGTATACAGGACACAAGTTGTGGGTTGGTGTGGGGTTTTTGTGTGTTTGTTTTTGGTTTGCCTTTTTTTCTTTTGTAGCTGGGTAACCAATAAATTCAGTTGTAAGTATGTCTAGAACTTTTTATAAACAAGTGACCAGGGTTTTCTGGCTTTGGTTATTAAAAAATGAGATATGATGCATGATATAATTTTTTTCTTCTAATGTATTTTTTTCAAAATGTGACATACGGGGACACTAGTTATTTGAATACACTTTTTCTTATTTCACAAATCAACAACATATCAGTCTTTTTTTAAACACCTAATTAAAAAAACTGTCAAATCAGACTTCAAGAAGAATTGAGCCAGATCTTTAAATTATTGATCTTTTGAGAAAGGTTGTTTGTGAACTGTTCAGGCAAGAGTGAGTCTCTTAGTGGTGGTTATTACGTACATAGGATAGAGTGCTAAATCCTAGAAAACGGTGATGTGGGGAAGGATGCAGAAGTTGTTGTAGGTGCTCAACTGATAATAGATGCCTTTTGTGACACTGGCTAAGAGGGCTGATACATATGTTGAGGTTTGTCCAGGATGTGGATGCTTGTTGGCTTTTATGTCGCATTAATAGAATAAGAACTTGTGTAGTATGTAGCAGTAGGGGTCATCATTGAAAATTTTTTAAAATGCCCGAGGAAGTGCTCAGTTTGTGAATATGGAGAATGTGCCCCTGCTAAGAAATTGTAGAAGCCTGAGCTGCTTCTTTTCCTTCCTTTCTCCCATTAAAAAACCAGCCAAACAGACTAAATCCCAACAGCCCAAAACATACATGGTGACTGTAAAAATTTATACTTGCCTACCTGGAAAAGGGATGTCTGAATGTCTGAAACTAGAGGGTCCCTCAATGCATCTCTCTGCAAATGAAGTTTACTTCTGTTTGCCTTCTTGCCACTGGAACTGAAACTGGAAGCAAAGTATTCTCCCGCGTTTCAGTTTGTGCCCATTAACTCTTGTCCTGGCCTGGAACTGGTGTGGCCTTACCAAGGGTGGGGTAGAAGGGAAGGACCACCTCCCTCGACCTGCTGGCGACACTGCTCCTAATGCATCCCAGGATACCATTAACCTAGGGTGTCTTGCCTGGCATATACAAGTGCGCTTATGCCCTGATTTAAATGTGGATGTGTGTGATTAGGCTCTGAATCAGCTTGAAGTGACGCTTGATGCTGGTGTTTCTAATTGAAATTCCTCTTGCTCTTTTATACAGACCAAATCAGATGATAGCACAACCCATTCCATCTTTGTCTTATGTAAAAACATGCTATATTTCATCATTCAAATCAGTAATGACAGAAGGAATTGGTAATGACATTAGAAGCAACCCAACCAAAGAGCTACGGGCTTTTATGTGCTTCCTGTTTTAGCTGTAGGATGCTATTCTTAAATCCTACCTATGTGCAATACCTGTGTACAATCCTGCGCTCAGATTGATCTGGCAAGTATAGCTGTGTAACATCCATGCTGGCTGCGTGTATAAAACACCATGCCCTGCCAGTGTCACTGGTTGTTTCTGCTGAGCTTCAGATCTTCTTCCATGTTTTTCTTCTAAATTGCCCTCTTTTGTAGAACTAGTTCCGTTATAGTTATTTCTTACTGTCACATGAGATACTGTACCTGACTGTGAGAATGACTCCAATCTGTTTTATCTGAGACTGTAAATAGCTAAGAGGCAAAGGAAAAGCTTCTTATGCTGCATCTCATCTGTAACTGCTCACGTTAATTCTTCCGTTCTGTTCTAGTGCAAACTTGAGCAGGCCAGCTGTACGTCACTGATGAAAAGCTAAGACCAGCCCTTTTTTCCTTTGCGCTGAAACAGATTGAAAGTGTTGCCACAATCAGTGGTCATCGGTTGGCTTGTTGCATGCTCAGATTTGGGACTGAAACTTTACTCTGTCCTGTGATATTTTTTTTTTTCTTTGTTGCCTTTCCACCATAAAGTGTTCTAAAATGGTGGTGGATGTGCAAGTACAGACTTGAGACCGACCATTTAAGTATGCCCCAAGCACAAACAATTGCATCTTCCCCTGCTGTGTAATTCATTTATTTGTGTTGGAAGCTGTACTGAAGCTAAGCAGTATCTGTTAAGCCAATTAGTTTAACAGAGAAGGGCACTAGAGTTAGAACAGTTGGATCACGATGACTTTCTGTTCTTATGTTTCCTCTTGTGTAATTATTTTTGTGGCAACATATCTATATCTTAACGAGCTGTGGTCTCAAAGTTTCATTCGATTTTTTGAAAAAGTGCTTGTTATGGTACTATGGCAAAGATAGTGGAAGATGCATTCACTGAGAAAATGTGTATTTCAGGAAAAGCAAATGTTGCTGTTGTGAGAGTTCCTGCGTCCATTTTACCTACTGATAAGATTTAGATAACTTGCAACATGTAGAAGATCAGTTTGATGGCATAACAACTAGTTGCTTGTATTGGACAGGTAACTAGTTTTTTTGTGTGTATACACACACACACACACACACACTCTCTTTCTCTGTGTAAGTTGCTGATCACTGCCCCGTTTGTCAGAAACTTACGGAAGAGTACAAGCTGAAAATATGGAGCTGATTGGACAGATGTAATTCTGTGTATTTGAAGTAAATAATGATGCTATTAACTTAGTGTTGTTTTTTTCTTAAAAAAGGCAACTATGTTGTTCAGTTCAGAATAATTAGTCTGACATTGTAGGAAAGTGTCTTAAATCACTGAGCACACCTGTTAATGGAATTCTTTTATTCAGGTGCTCTTACATGCTTAGCAATGCTCGAGTTTTAGGGTTTTTTTATAAGTGCTTTGAGCTTCACTACACTGAAGTTCTGTTTTCTTTGTCCTCTTTTGTGTGCAAGTTAGATTTACTTAAATGTCTGTCATAATGAAAGATGTGTTTAGTTGTATAAATTTGTTGGCTCTCTGAAAATTATGGCTGAATACAAACAATATTTTGCTTATAAGTAGTTTAAGGTGCTAGTAGGATGGCATTGTAAAACTGTTTCATGATAGTAAATATTTGATTTTTCAAGATACCTTTTATGTCTTGATAAAGCGTTATTTAAAGACACTATCAGTCTCACTAGGACTTTATAATAAGCCTGCCAAGCAGCTGCCAAGTGCAGATAGCCAACATTTACATTCAGTGTTGTGTGATGGTAGCTGTGACATGATTCCAATTAAAAGCTTGGTTTGCACACTGCAGATGTCTTCTGAATATTAATGTGTACTACAGACAGAGCAGATGGATCTCTTTAAAATACAATGCACTGAATGTAAAATTAAGGTTGGGTTTCTGGTGGAAACTGAGAGGCAGTCAAAATTATTCTTTTTTCTTTGTTTTTCATTGCTAAACCACAATATCTGTGCGTTGTCATCATCTTCTTTACATATAGGAAGAAATCAACTCTTCATTGTACATCCAAATAAAAATACAGCCTTACGCCTTATTGGAGTTGTCTTAAATACTAAATGTACCGAGAAAAGTATTAGGAATGCATGCAAAATTTGCTGTGCTTTAAAATACGCCTCTGCCTAAAGGACAGATATGAGGCAACAGATAATAGTTGAAATGTAGGATGTCTGAGTTATTTGAGGAGTTACTAATTGACAAAGACTGTGTAAAAGTATACATAGGCGTGTGTATTTAAAGGGGATTTGAATATGTTATGTGAGGTGTATAGAAGTTCATCCTGGATAAGGGGGGTAGTATAAAAGTGGGGAATGAAGAGAGTGACAAGAACATCAGTGGTGTGCTGTTATGTGGTGTGTTGCAAACCCAAAGCTAGCTTTCAGAAAACAGCAGCAATCCAGCTGTGCAAGTGTGTGGATTAATTACTTAAATATTTACCATGCTTCTATGGCAGTCCTTGAGATGTGGAATAAAGCCTTGCTAGTAGGAATATATTAAAAGCCTTAGAAATAACAGGGTAAGTGTGGTATTGAAACAGAAAATAGAAGGGGTTTTGTGTGAGTGGGAATTGTAACTTTCCTCTTTTCTGCTGCAGTTGTGGTATCTTCTCAGGCAGAATTCAGATGTGTGAGAAGGGAGTGAGCAGTTGAGTACAGGGGGAAGAGGTTATAGAAAAGGCGGTGACAGCAGGTGCGAAACATGTAAATCCAGTACGTTGTTTAACTCACTAGGGTTATTGCCATAGCTGTGACATGCTTCTCTCCCACTCTTTTTATATTTAATTTTACAATAGCATATACGTGAGGCTGTGTAAACACTAAAGCCAGTGCCAGTGGTAGCATTTTCCACTTCATCCATGATACTTTAACAAAGATTCTCCCCCAGATCTATATTTGCATTATGTTTGGCTATTGTGCTTATATTGCTTGGCTAATACTCTTCTTGAAGTTACTGGCCTAGCTGTAAACAGGAGGTTCCCGGCTTCAGCAAGGATACTTGTTTAAGTGATGTACGCATACTTTCAGAGATGTTGACTGTGTGCTATTCCTGAGGATAATACTTAAAGTAAGAGTTTAAAAAAAATCTAGACCTCAGTGAGACTGAGAGTAGAATTGCCCCTGAGGTTTTGGGAGAGGACAGCAGTGACCAGGTAGTATCAGACTGAGGAAGAGCTGTGTCTGGCCATCACTCGTGCTGGTTTTGATGATGTCCCACGCTACAGTGGCAGGTGCCATTCCCCTTATGGAGAAGTGTAGAAATTGCCTGGTGAATCTAACTTACCTGTCATGAGTGGCCTTCAGTGGGTTGTTGCTGTAATTAAAGTTTCTTCAGTAATGTTTAATGCATTCCGTTGTTCAGGATAATAGTGTGACTTTTAATTAGGCTTGTGAAAATAGAAAAACAAGTGATCTTGGCTGACTGCAGTGGCAGATCAGAAGGAGTGACTGAGGCTATGCTTTTTGGGGTGGTGACTTAAGTATCTTATACTTAGCAGTGGCTCTGTGCTGTGGTAGAATGAGAAATTTAATAATAGTGAAATTTTTCTCAGGTTTATGTGATGTTTGTTTTAGTTTTATTCACATTGCATTCATCTGTATACAATTCATTAATCTGTGGAAAGACATTTCTGAAAGAGCTGCAGTGAAAAATAATCAAAATGGATTACTAAACATAGTTAAATAACTTTTTTGTGACTTATTTAGAAATTATCTCCAGGGTTTCCAAATATGTTTGGTGAAACTCATCTTTCCAAGTAAGCCAAAAGGGGTTTAAATATTGTTAATTTGTAACATAGAGCAAAGACTTTGCACCTTATAACCAATCAAAGGATTAAAATCTGGTCAAAAGTCTTTAGGGTTTGATGTTTTAAAAGATATGACGATGTGACGTTAAGTCTTCTAAGTGTCTTAGAAATCAAAGCCATAGTAAAAAATCAGTTGAAATGCAAAAGTGTTGCTTTAAAAGAACTGTACTTGTCAGAGTCAAATTTTGCTTTAAACAGCACTTCTGAAACTTCTACCAAAAAGATTTCAGATAAAATTTGTCTTCATTACATTTCAAAGATCTTAAATACCATGAAGTATTAACCCTCCTGCCTAATATGTCTATAATTTCTGGTGGGATGGGAGTGTGGTGAATAAAGAGGTGAAGTTTGAAAGCAGAACTGGTAAGGTAGAAGGAAAGTGTCAAGAGTATTGGAAGAGTCTGTCCTTCCTTTGCCACTGCACCTAGACGTGGGCTGAGTTGCCTGTGTTTCTTACTGATTAGGAAATGCCTCTTGGTTCCCTAGATAGGATGCAACAATCTTTTTCTCTATGAAGTATTTATTTTAAGGAGACTTGCAGTTAGTTCTTGTTGATGTATGTTTCTGTTACTCCACAGTCTCATACTCATCTTTGACCCTTTCTGGGTCTTTCATTGTCAGAGAATCCCTGTGAAAGCCACTTCCAGATATGTTCAGGATCTTTACTTTTTATCGTTTAGTTAATGTTGGGTTTGTAAGCCTCCTGTCATTGTGGCTCTTAAAACTTTTGTGATATTACTAACGTGGCTCCTTTGTTTCCCGATCTCTGAAATGCCTTCCTCTTTAAGTTTGCTCCTAAAGCCCAAGCAAATTTTCCCTTTTTACTTACTGTGTCTTGCTTTGCTGTACGCTCCAGTGTCTTGCCTCTATTGACAAGACTTTGAAGATTTGTCAGTTGCTTCTTAACTCTCCTAGTTCTTTGCAGCATCTCTCCTTTTCTATGCACTGTATAATTTTGTCTTTCTAATCCTGAAAAAATTCCTAAGTCTTTCATTTCAGTCCCTGACAATCTCCACTGTGGTATCAGCATACAGTTATATCTTTAATCACTGTGAAATGTGTTCTTTCAGCTGAGATTGTACCTTAGCACTGGGAATTTGTCTAATTTCATGTCTGTAAAGCAAGTGCATGCCTTATTGCTATCTCTTTGGTCTTCATAGTATAGATCACTCATAAAAAATCAATGCCAGAAAGAAGTGCTGTGTTTGGCTAGATCTCTGAAACATGTCAGCAAGAAATAGGAGAGGGCTGTGTGGGTCATGCCATTGCAATGTCAGATAATACGGAGTGCTGCTTGATAGGTATTCATTCTCCTCTGCTTAGGCTTCAGTCAGGCTGTATTAACTCTTGAATTCTGAGAGCAGGGTTCATTGCATAACAGGGTCATGGTCCTTTTTGGTACTGAATTAATATCTGCTGAGAAACGTAATTGAAATAGTACCATGCATGACTGCTCAAACTCAGCGTGGAATGAGAATATTGAAATAGTGATGTGTTTTCCTAAAGTGTCTTTAATGAAAAAGACCCCAAACAAATAAAACGCTCTTAACATCTTAGTCAAGAAGTGATATTATAATCAGAGGTTCCTGCAGGTTTCTTTCAGAGAGTCAAGTAAAGATTTATCTTTCTCGAATTTATCAGCTGTTTAAACTCTGTCCATTCCAGAGTACATATTAATTCTCTGTCTTTAAAAAGAAAAAAGAGCCAACCCAAAATAGCACAATGGCTTTAATAACTTCGTAAAACGTCTGTTTTTAACTGACATAGATGCCTTGCTTCTTGACTCTGCTTTTTCCTTCAGAAGTAGTTATTACATTCTTTCTATCAGAGGGGTTCTAAAATCTCTGAAAGCACGGTTCCTTTAACATGAGGCTTCCAGACAGTGTTTTTCCATTTTGTGTCAGTAATTTTTAAAGCCAAATTAAAAATAAATAACCAAACAAACAATTAAATTGGAGACCAGGATGTGTTGCTACTTTGTTTTCATATTTTATTATGTCTTGCTACTGATGAGTTATTTTTAAATACTAGGAATGAAAAGGTATTTATGACTCTATTGCTTCTCCTGTAGCAGAGAGGAAAACAGTGTTTAATATTAATGTAATTTTAGTTATTGTTTTCCAGCTTAATGGATGTAAAAGTCTCTTACAAGTAAAGTGTGTGTACACAGAGAATTCCATTTTTCTACCTTTTTTTGTAACATTTCATGCTTCCTCTGTTTGACCTCTGAAATAACCTGCTTCCTCCCTAGTGTTCCCTGACCTTTTGTCTTCCTCTGAATATCTGGCATGCTTCAATTGACACCATCAGAATCTCCTGCCTGTCTCTAAACAGGTTCTAAGTTTCCATCCTCTTCTGGGGGGAAGGAAATAGAAGGAGAAAAAAAAATTGGCACCTGTAAAACTCTTGTCCATTTCTGTCGGTTTTGTTTTTCTGAAACGTTGACATGTGGACTGTTAGGTTCCAGAACCGCCTCTGAAAAAAACTGTAGTAGTTCATAGCACACTCACGCTCCGCTCCCCACCTTATCAAGCAGAGACCTGGAAGAGGTTTGTGGAATTTGCCACTGTCCAGCAGGGACATCCTGAAGGATGTGTAACTGTTACGTTAGCAATAGTCACAGCGAACACCATTATTTTACTTGCTTGTTGAAAAACAAGTTCAGATTTGCACTTATTAAGGCATATCTGTTGGTGAAAGTCTTGTTCCTGCTATAGCATTACTTTTTAATTATTAGAAATCCTAAGAAGTTGATACTTGAATCTTTAAATTTTCTCACAGTTGCGGTGGTTCATATTCATGTAAGTCCATTAACATTTTGGTGTGTAGAAAAACAGTTTGACAGCTGTAGTCTAGCACTTCCTTATCGTAACTTGATATAACATTCCATAGAGACAGTCACGCCTCAGATTTATACTGCACTCTGCTTCTGGTATTTCAGCTTTAAGAGTTTATAGTGTCAACTCACATGTTTGGATAATCTTAATTGACTTGTTAAATAAGAACAATTTACATTCTGTTTCTCTTTGTTTCCCTCTGTTCACATAGAATGATTTTGTGCCATGATTTGATGGGAAGGGACTCTAGAAATCACTAATTTCTGCTAATTTGTTTTAATAAAGCTGGTATTTTATGCCTGTGCTGTATGAACTCCGTGTACTATACTGCTGAATATGTGCAACCTATTTTACATTTTGCTCCATCTTTCATCAGGAAACCTTCAAAAAATGGTTGAGTTGATGAGTGTTGCACGAAAGATCTGTACTGAATGTTTGTGTGCACAATAGTTTATCGCTGTAAATTGTATCCAGAATCGGAAAAATTTTTTTCCCCCCAGTTGTCATTAGGAAGTGTTCACAGGTCTTAGTAAAAAGCAATGTGGCTTGTGGAGGAAGAGAAATAAACTTTTCAAGGTATCCAGTACAGAGTGGTAACATCTAGTAGTCTAAGCTCGTGCCTGGAATGCCAGTTCTTCGTTAGTCCCTGAATTTTTCCTGTGACCTTGAACTGATCTTTTGAGTTTTATTTGTCCTTTCTGTAGGTATTGAATGTTCTTAGTACACGTAAGAAGAGGATAGCAAAAGCTAGGAGAATGAGTGTTGATTTTTCTCTTCATTCCAAGCTTTCGTGTCTTCTATAACTGTACAATTCTTATGAGTAGTATAGAGAAATAACTTCTACTATTATGGTAGTAGTGTAACTTTTTAAAAGCTTGCTGGTGTTTTTTACGAATCACTTTTCAGTACACTGACAAAGAAGTGATCCCCCGCACTGTAGGAAAAACATTCTTTTAGATCTGAGATCTGATTTGTAAAGTTGGAGAATAATTTTACTGTCACTTGTTTGGCTTAAATATTGTAATTGTTGATTTGGTTTTGAAAGCAGGGGTAAAAAAAAAAAAGTCATGGCTGTGTCCTTTTTCTTTTATATACTTTTTCATCTGTGGTGCTGAGTTTTAACACTGGCCTATAACCATAGTCAGAACTCTGTAAGTTAAGCATGATGAGCCGAAATCCGGTATCACGTGTTTCAAAGAAAGCCTCTGTGCTGAAGCAAACTGAAGAATATTGGAGAAATTCCTGGTTTTTCACTTTTGGAAAGTATTTAAATAATAATTAAAAAAACCCCAAACAACCCAACTATGTTTGATGTCAGTGGTTCCCAGACTTATCACATACCAGTCTCTGTTTCTGAAGTTGATATTCCTAATTTTTCAAGTGAGGACACAAAATGGAATGGAGCTGCTAACAAGTGGTAGTATAGCTGCATGGCAGTAGATCTGTTAGCTGTAAGGTACATTTGTGAATTTAACTAGCGTAATGTACAGCATTGATTTATTTATGCAAATGATTAAAATAATTTTTATTAAAGAAATGGAATTATATACCTTTACTTTGAGGAAGAAAGGTTGTGCAGCCTTCTATTAGCAAATACGTACATGACTAAGTTTTTGCCGAGTTAGCTGATTGAAGGTAGTATAAAATGTTTTTGGAATTGGGAAGCTGAGAGCTTTTCTAACACGGTTTCTTCCTTGAGAGTTTCTGGTCTGTATGTGGCATTCCTATATATATATATGAATGAATGCCTACTATTTCATTGTTTTGGTTTTTTTTTTTCCTTTCTCCCCAGTGCAGGAAAATTAAAATGATGAGTTAGGTTAAGTGATACCAATATAAATTTGATAACTACTTATTTAATAAGTATTTGATTCAAACTAGAGAAATGACTGGTTCTAGAAATTGCAATTGTAAATAAAAAAGAATCCTACAGCCAGAAACCTGTAATTTTTTCAATCCAAAACAAGCTCCTGTTAAGTATTCCTAACTAGTGCTTGATTTAGCCTCAGGATAGTAAGGAAAACATGCATGTGTTCAGCAGACATTTCTGATTTTCTTTAACAGGAGTAGGATCGCTGTCCTGAGTCAGTTCTGGCAAAACTTGCCAACTTGATCTGCCTTTCCACTGCCAGTGTCACTTGCCTTTGTCTGCCAGGGAGGAAATTGGGCTGTTCTGGTCTCTTCTGGTACAATGGTTTAATTTACCTCAGTTTCTGTTGTGTTTACCCAATTACTGGGTCTTGGCTCCCATGAGCCAAGTAAAAGCAGGGACTGTGCCAAAGGTATGAGACATTTTGAACTTGGATATTGCTGCACCTGAGGTTTTGACATAATGGAGAATTTGCAATACAATCATCTTGCAGCAAAATCTTAATCTCATTATAATTCCCGCAATTAACACGTAACTGACCGGAGATGGGTGTATGTGGGACCTCCGTGAGTTGTTCTCTCAGCAGTCCTTGATGTCAGGCTGTTCTCCGTGTACTTCTAATGACAAAATGCAAGGATGCCATAACGCAGGGATGCCATAGGAGTGGCTATACTGTCTGTGCAATACTGAAAATAGTCATAAACAAAGAGGGCTTTTCATTGGTAAGCCAGAACAAAAGAAAATGCTAATCTTCTGTAGTAGGAAATGTCAGATTTTACCTCTTTAGCATAAAAATAGTCATCTTCTGACAACATATAAAAGTGAAACTGAAATTTTATACATGTTAAAACTGTCACTGGTGTAAGAAAAGCAAACTATCATTTTAATCTTAAAAGCTTTGTGAAGGCAGAATAATAGTGCTCTCTTAACTGTCCTTAAAAGGTTATGTTTTTTTTCTTGTTCTTAACACTGTGGAAAACTCGATGCTGTTTTGATGACGCTGAACCCTGCTATGGGATAAAATAATCAAGATTCTAAAAGAAGCTGTAGTCTTTGAAAAGTGGATTTTTTTTCCTATGGTACCCAAAGTATGTCAGATTTTCCAGTAGTGTATTAGTTCTGTTCAAAGATGCTAAAATGTGACTCTTAAACATCAGTAAGAAAGGGGTGTAGTAGTCAAAAGGTGGACAAGAAAGTCTGCATGTGTAAGACAGTGCTTGAAATAAAGACATATATTTACTAATGGTGTTGATTAAAAGGATCTGAATCTGTATATGAGTAGTTAGTTATTTAATTGAAACTGTTATAACCTAGATGAGGTGCTTTTACTGCAAACATATCAAATTAAGTTTTGAATTTAGTATTTATCTTGTAATAAATCACTTTGTAGTGGGAATGAACTAATTGGTCCCCTTGTTCATCTTTATCTTAGAACTGGAAGGCAGTTGTCTGTGTCTCTAGATAAGTAGTAGTGAGTTTTCCTGTTTCTTAAGATCTAAATTTGACTCCCAACTTTGAGTAGTTACTCAGTTAAAAAAGCTCAATAAACTAGAGATTAAGACTGAATGGGCTGTTGCAGGGCAATGAATGTCTAGGGCAGTATTCTGTCACCACTGGTGGCCGCGGGCAGGCTCACATGGAGGAGTTAAGAACAGGGCAAAATGTATGAACATTTTCAGTTCATGGAGTTGCATGAATTTGATTTCACGATTTGTTGAGGGAGATATAAACTTCTTGCATCTGTAGTGTCCTTTGACAAGTGAAATATATGCTGCCCTTACTTGCAGGAAGGGTTGCTGCTATCAAAAATTGCTTAAAGGTTTGCAAAGAAAGTTTCTTGATTTCTCGGGTTTGTCATTCAGTGTTTTGAACCTCTTCAAGCTTGATGTATGAAACACTGCGTCAATGTTATTTTTATAAGCATTGTGCTATGTTATAGAAGTTTAAGTCTTGATTTAAATTGTAAAATTCAAAATGATCTTGCTTTTAATCCTTAGCTTCTTGTTAAGCTGAATATTATCTCCTTGTTCATAGATACGACTGAAAACTCCATGGAGTTAGCCTGATTATTTTTCCCCTCAATGTCAGGTTTTTTTTCTGATTTCCTTTGTCGTTACACAAGAGTACACAGTAATAATTTTGACCCCCCCACAGTATTATTCTCAGTTATGTGTCTTAATGTAGACACAGGGTGGTTGTAAATGCTCAGAAGAAGCTGAGTTCTTGTGTATTTGCTTAAGAAAGCATTGTTGTTCTTATTCTGGTGGTGCTGAGATAGTAAAGTTTCTGACTTCTAAGAAGTGATGGGATCATTAAGATTTTGGTAGCATGCATTTAATAAAAGTGGGTCTGTGATGCACATGCTTTGATGCATCTTGAATTAGGCTCATCTAATTCTTCGATGTTTAAAGAATGGAATAGAAAGGTCACTGGTATCGTGAAAAATGCAATTATCAGTTGAGGGGAAGAGGAATGGGAAAGCATTCAGAGTAAAACTACTTTGGTTGTTAATGGTGAAGAGGAGCTTGGTGTTTTGGTTTTGTTCTTGGTGAAGTTTTACAAGTTGATTGTGTTTTGTGTTGAGACTGAAACAACTCACAAAGACAGTAACTTGAATACAGTGAAAGGAGGAAAGAATACTGTTTACTAAAGGTTGGCTTAATGTCAAAATGTATGTGAATAGTGAAAGTCAGGAATTTCATCCCAAATTAGAGATAAAGTTTAAATACCTTGTATACCTAACAGCATGAATAAAGAAGCAGTGAAACAATGGATCCTCCATCTCAGATTTTTTCATTTTAAATCTGTTCCCATATGGAAGATAGCCGTGGTCAAGGACAGATGAGTGGAGTTACTATGGGAGCACTGCCTGAACAGTTACATGACTTGTGTTGTGTAGGAATATAGAATGGTCTAGCTAGTAAGTTCCATCAGCTTTTGATCTGTCTGAAGTAGCTATACCTAACTTAAAGTGTTTGAATGTTTTGTAGTAATGCTAAGTAAAGTGGGCTGGTAATTGATGATAGGTTAAAATTGGGTAACCTCTGTAGAGGTGTATTTTTTTCCGGGGGAAAAAAAACTTACCCTCCATCTTAGCATGTAATCACCTTCTGGAATATCAAATTTAGCTTTGAATAAACACTTGTGGGCTGGCAAGTAAGTAGATGAAAGCTTTTTATTGAAGCTTTTTTAAAACAAGATTTGTATGGGATTTGTGTAGTAAAAATACCATGGTTATTCAAGATGATCACTTTGAATTTGTAATAATAGATAGCATTTTTAATTTTTATTTTGTTTATTTTGCAGCTCCAGTTGTTAACCGATACAACAGAAGAGTATCAGGTATGTTTTCCTTTTAAGAATTTAATGTTTCTGAAAAAGTTTTGAAATGTGTATTTGACTAAAGGAATTACATGAAAAATGACCTTACTCTTCATCACTGCCGTATTTCTCATACTTGTTGCAGTATTTTTTTTTTAAACAATGAGAATTGTTTCTTAATTCACTGTAGAAACCAACAAGCAACTCATTGAGAATAGCATAGGAAACAGCTCTGTGGGTGATCACAGGCTGTTAAAGCAACTTCAGCAGTAGTAATGATTCTGTCCAAAAAAACTTCTCAGAACTTTCGTACAACCTAGTAATTATGGCAAAGGCTTGCTTTGCAGTGAATTGAAAAAGTGGCAGCTTCTTTCTGCTGGAACACGTCTCCTAATCTTCCATGTTGCTAAGAATTCTGTCTCTGGTTACGATACAGAAATATGGGGGGAAGGGAGTGTCCCTTCTTTGTATTCTTTTAGCCCCTTGCTTGTGAAGTGATATTTAAAATTGTAGGATTTGTGGCTGTTCACTTGTTCTGGAGATGCAGACCATACTTTTGGTTGTTTGTTTTCTATCTTAAACAATATTAAATGCTTTAGTAGGTAGCTGTTATTCCCAACAAATAATTTTTAAAGTTGTTCTTGAATAGTGTCACATGCAGAAAATGTTATGTGGAGATGAGAAGGTATTGTATTCTTTTTTTCATTCAAGATGCAGTGTGGATTGTTTTGCATAGGTTACTTTTTTTCTTCAAATATTTAACTGTAACATTTAGCTGGTTTAGAAAGTTGTTATGGTTCCAATTGGGAAATGTTTTTGTAAAAATGTCAATGTGTTCAATGTTTTTTTCTCTAGTCTTCAGTTCTAGTCTACTCAGTTTGTAACTTGTGTATATTATCTGACGTGTTCTTTGGTATGATTGTTGTGGTGGGGCAGTGTAGATAATATGTGGTATATAAGTATGTACGAGATAAATACAGATTTAATTTTATGTGCAAAATGTACTTCTATCCGTGCAGTTAGGTTGCTTTAATACTAGTTGCTTGACTATGATTAAAGGTATTTATGCATATACACATAAGTAATTGTGGATATAATGAGAACTTCATAACTCTTAAAAATTCGCAGTGCGGGTAGTTTTGGTATATGATTCCAGGAGAAATTTAGGCAAGACAAAACTATCTTGAATGATGGATTTTGATACTCCTATAGTAAATATTGGATGTCATACATTGTAGACTATCTTAATCTGGAGAGTCCCAAGACATTTTCATTTCTCTGCTAATTGAACTAATCCATCCTGGAACTTGTTGACAGAGTAAAACCTTGCAAGTGAGAAGTGAACACATCTTGGATGTGATTTTAAATAAAGGCTCCATTTTTCCGAAAGTTAAAAAGTTGAGTCTTAATCAGAGAGTAGTTTTAAACTTTTCGAATTTTCAGTGCTAAAACATTATATTGGTGCTCTCATAGTACTGAGCTACTCTTAGTTAAACAACAGATTCCTTCATTCAAGGGGTCTAAAGGTTAATGTGAACAACTAGACAGCAAATGTAAAATTGAATCGCTAACTTACGCAATTAGATCAAGGACTATTTAGATGCCTAGTAACACTACTACTCCAGGAAGAGGTAGAATAATTCAGCGTTTACGGTACATGTTGGAATTCTCATGGAGACAAACATTAATAGAATGTGTATATTTTACTACTGTGTGTTAAATGCTTTTCACCAAAAAAAAAGTTTTTTCTCCACTTTGTATATATACACTGTACAGGTCATGATCAGTGTGGAATTTGTTAAAATGTGAAAGACATGCAACCAGCATCCATGCATACACAAGGAGACTCCATTTTCCTTCTCTTGGCAGGAAAAGTACAGAAACCTACTGGTTTGGGGGCGAGGGGGGTGTTTAGTTTAGTTTTTTTGCACTCCATACCTGCTGTGTCTGTCAAGAAGTTACCCAAATAGGAACGAGACTGGCAGGGTTCTCCTCGGTTGTTGAACTCAGCCCCCTGCTATCACAGGCAACCACATTTTATAATCCCTTGCATAAAATGAATGACTGATTTTTTTTTTTTTTTTTGTTTTGGTGCTCTGAATTTGATTTGATTTCCTTGTTATATGTGTTAGCTTTTAAAAAAGACTTTTCATTCTGCCATTTTTATAGGGTTTCTTTTTTCTTTATAAAAACCCCCAATGTTGCATTATGAATTACTCAGCGTAATATTGAAATGTATCTGTTTTTAACTAATTAAGTTAGTTAGAACAAACCATGGAGAAGAAAAGCTGACACACAATTTTTTTGTAATTGCATGTAGTATATTCTTTTCTGGTCTTTGATTCAGAAGAAGTTCCTGCTAGTCCATGTTGAACATTGTCAGTCTTACCAGCTATTGTCATGTTTCCAGTGCCATGTATGTTTTTGTAAGGGGAGTAAAGAGCAGAGATAAATTCTTTGTTGGCATCAAGATTTACATGCACAAAACTGTAATTTTACAGTACTCTAGAAGAACAAAGTAGGAGAAGAATGTGAAAACCAAGTGGGCATATTGAAAAGCCTTAAAATTCAAGCAAGACTTTTTCTTTTCTATTCTTTTAAGCATTTGTCTGTCTAGGGAATCTTGGCAGTGCTCTCAGTGGGTCAAGAATGAAAGTTAGGAAAAAATACATTTCTAATTAAAGGGAAAGATAATAAAGTAATTGTCTACATTATGCGTACAGTTTAGGACAGGCTAATAATGATTATGGTAAACAATTCAATTAGATAACATGTTCTTGGAGACTAACAATTGTTTATTACTCTCTCTCATACAGCAGTTAAAGAATCTCTTTTAAACTGCTTTATTAATGTCCTCTATTAAATTTAGAGTGTTTACCCTGGTCAGCTGATATTAGCTGCCTAAAGGTAACAGGATGATTGTGATTCCCTTGGTGCACTAATGCAAAATCTGAGGATACATAAACCCATAAGAAAAACCCATTGCAGTGATTACTGAATTTTTATTTAGGTGTTTATTTTTAGTTAGAAGCATTTAAACATGGGGCTTTTGACTGTATTGGCAAATACTGCTTTAATTACTTAAATATTTAGCTGTCATTCTTTAAGATTTACTCAAAATCTGAGTTTTCTGACCCATGGTAAGAATTGGTCTAGAAGTTTATTTTTGCGCTTTTTGAAAACTTGAAGCAAATTAGTTTACATCTAGCTTATGCAGTACATCAGTTAAATAGTTCAACAAATCAGGACTTGGCAAATGGTGATCTATTAGAAAGGTCAAGCTGACCTTGTACATTAAAGCATATCTTCTTTATATTCTCTTTGTCCAGAAGAACAAATTTACTTTCTACATTTCTCAAATCATTGACCAATACTGCTTTCATACTCCATAAGTTATCGTAGCACATTCTCACGTACTACTTCATCGTTCTCACCCTGTAGTGCTGAGAACAGGGGGTTCATTCTGCTCACTTATGGTCCCCATTTCTGCAACATTTGCTACTTATTCATCTCCCAGGCTGACGTGTTCCCCGAGGGGGAGGGACAGCGTTGGCTTGCTTGGCATTAAACTCTTCCAGGCAGTTCGACAGCCATAAAAGCTCTGCAAGGAATCCCATTTGCTTCTTGATCGGAGAAAACATTGCTTTGTGTGCCGGTCAGAGATCCAACCAGCAAAGCAGGGGTGGGATAGTGAGAAACTCCACAGACTGTGCAGGAGGGTCATCCTGGAAAAGGGGGACTTATCTAATCGTGTTCGTGGAATTATTTATAGAAGTGCAGAGTGGTAAAGTAGTGTTCTCATGAAGAGAAACAGCCTTTTCCAGGAAATGCTAGGAGGGAGGAAGAGAAATGAGAGCTTGATGTTCCCCATTAAATTTATCTAGTGAATAGATTACTTGTCTATAGCATGTTTGGCCATGTAACATGTTGAGGTTCCATGGCGTGTGCACAAACCCCAAGCATTATGTCAGTCAGTTCTAGTTTGTCTACAGGCTGATGGCTGACTTGATTAAAATAATCCTCTGTTTGCAAAATCATAAGCTATACATATGTAGAAACTAAAAAGAAAGAAAGGAAAAAACCCAAACAAAACAAAAAACCCACGAAAACCACACCACCCCCTAATTTTAAAATCTCCTAGCTGTAGGATGCCATAGACTGTGGTGCCATGGGCAATGTCAGTGCTAATTGCACAGTAGAACAGTCTTCTTGCTGCTGCTTTAAGTGAATTAGCAATGTCTGAGCCTTCTGCTAGCGTAACTCATGTTACACGGCTTGCTGACTGACTCGCTCTGCCCAGGCTTGGTTTGGATGGCCTGAAAACCGTACAGATTCCTTCCTCCCGAGAGCTGGACCATGTTGAAATTCATTCTTACTTGATTATGTTTCTTGATCTCCCTCCAAGCATAGGGGCTCCTGACGAACTTTATTTTGTTAGTTACTTTTCTGTAGTGATAGGGACGGCAGAGAATACCAGTATCGCATCGCAGCCCTTGGTGAGCGACTGCAGGGTGCAGGGAGGTGGGAGAAATCAGTGAGACCTCCTTTCTTGAGTGATAATATCAAAGCTATTTCAAAACTAGAGGGAAGAGAGCATTGATATTTGTCCCCCTGTAACAACTGATATGTAACGCTGAGGAGAATTTTGCTGCTGGCAGTATATGAATGAAAGTTAATTGTGGTTTTGGAACGAAGAGTGTGACACCTACTACAGTCTCACTTCAGCATAGTTTCTCCTCTTTTAGTTTTAGCATGTTTCAGAGAAGTAAAGTTTTTTGCTGGATTTCTGTATTGCCATTTCTAGACACTTTTGATTCATTCCACAGAACACCCACTCTCCAGCAGACTTGCTGACTTCTTCACGGGATAGAAAAAAAATCTACAAAATATGACACCCATGCCATACACGTGTGGCAGAAGGTTTTTATCTTTTTTTCTCCAATTATTTCTGTTTATCTGAGTAACCTGGTATAATTTCTCTCTGTTGCATACGCCTGTACTCCCTCCTTAATCTTCTTTTGGCCTCTGTGGGGTAGGAATGGGATTACAGTTTTCACACTCGACAACTATATAAGTAAGATAATTGAATTATATAATCCAGGGAAGCCATATATGATAGTTACTTCCCTAGTATTTTTATACCAGCAAAGTAACATGATGGTAAGGATCTGTGACTATTTTCATGTTAATACAAAAAATAATCAAATGAACAAGACTTGCTTCAGGTAGAACCTTTGGTAGGGCAGCTTTCAGCAAAGACTCATTGAAGTGAGAAGGATCAAATCTGCTGTGTGTGGAATCAGGTGCTGAGCGCTCTCCTAAGATATCATTGCTGAATAGATGTTTACATATGTAGAGGATGATTTTCTTTGAATGTTACTGAATCCTGTTTTCCTGTGTATAGTGGATGTTAACATTGTTGGGAACGCTGACATTTAACATTGCCAATGTCCCCAACAAATGTTGGATTTGGAATCAGTATTTTTGACATTTCTCTTCTCTCTAGTGATCTTGATAAATATGATGATACAGGTTTTTGGTGGGTTTTTTTTTCCATCTTCATGTACCATTTTAACATGCTATTTTTGCATGGTGTAGGTATAGAATTTTGTATTTGAATAATGTGTAAATCAGTGTTCCCTGACAGTTCCTAGCCTTTTCTATTCTTGTAAGATAAACTTTCATAAGAGGTCTGTATGTGACTCTTGGTTCTTCAGACTCACTGGTGGTTCTCTGTTTTGACAA
The DNA here is from genome assembly GCA_013398295.1 of Chionis minor. Classification (NCBI taxonomy): domain Eukaryota; kingdom Metazoa; phylum Chordata; class Aves; order Charadriiformes; family Chionidae; genus Chionis; species Chionis minor. The sequence goes on from VZSF01004790.1 coordinate 125,786, forward strand.
TGACAGACTCTTTACCTCGATAAATTCTTCTGACTCTTACCAAAGATGAGCAATCATCTCATAAAGTAAATACGTTGTTTAAGTCTGGTATCTCTCTGGGCTTTCTAGTGAGCTACAGCATTTTCTTCACACCCTGGCAAGTTGAGATGTCATAATATGATAGTATTAGACATAGATAGTAAAACCTTCTTAGTAGCTTTTAGCCTTTTAAAATGACAGCTTTAACCAAAAAAACTCATCTTCTAAGAAAGCTTTTATATTAATTATTGACATGCAGCATCTTAGTATTTGGTAAAAAAAATACTGTTTTGGGATCCTGTTAATCTAAAATAGTAACAATGAAGTAAGAGGCAACACTTCTTTTTGGAGGTTGTTTTGAATATTTTCTCTTGCAGGATACTATCTACTACTTTAGTGATAAAATCTCATCGCTTCACATCATCAAGGAAGAAGGAAAACTGAGTGACTGACTTTCTCTCTGCAATTCTCTTTGCTTTCTGCTTACCAGACTACCTGATTATCAGAGGATGACTTGAAAATCATGATCTGATATCTTCTCTTGCAGCTGTTTAATGAATTTCTATATTGATTATTCATCATCTTACAAAACCAATCGCATAATAACTTCTGCTGGAAGGTTTTCAGGCAGATGATAAGTTGTAAGATACTTTTGAGTTCAAAAATTCGCATTTTTACGAATGGCACTAACAGCTTTCCTATCTCAACAACCTGATGCTTCTATCATTTTTTGCCAGCCCTAATGATTGCAAAACTGATATCATAACTAGAGTGAAAATAATTCATTTTGAAAAATGTTGATATGAGCAAAAGCCAAGTGTGTGGGATGACAGATGAAAGTGGTGATAAATTGTGTGGGTGCTCTCCTGTAAGAAAGTGCCTGAATCATTATTCGTTATACAGGAAAAAAAAAAGCTTGTTTTCTCTGTTTGCAATATTGGGACTTAATTAAAAATTCTTGGCATGTAATTGGCAGTGAATAATGAGAGGCTTATTTTTGGAAATTAACAGTCGTGACTTCACAATTACTTGGATTTCACACTGTTGTGAATAATTCTGCTTGTAATTGCTAGATTTTTTTATGACGTAAAGAGAAATACAGCACTTGGTGAGCATCCTTATTTAAACTTAAATTAAAACTTAAGTCAGCGCAGTACCTGATCAGACGAGATCTGATCCAATCTACTTGGTGCAAATATAAGTGAATATACATGGTACAGTGGAGTAGAATTCATTGTTTTCCTCTTTTTATTTATTCTTTCTGAGTAATTGTTCAGGCTTATAGTATTATGTAGTGATTAAAACTTGTTCATCTGAAGTAAAATATTTTAACTCAAGTTATTCCTTCTTATTAATTGGGGGAGTAAGGTATAGCTATGCACATTTATTAAGCAATTAATGCAGTAAGGACCAGTTTTTCAAAAGTATTCAGGTGATAAAAGGTACAGGTGATTAACATTAATTTTTTTACATTAAAGATCTTTAAAAAGTCTGCATAAATGGTAGTCTGTATCTTTAGATACATAAATACTTTTGAAAATATTAGCCTTCAGCTGAATTTTTTAAAATAAAATGTCATTCTCTCACTTTTTTTAAGAGATGGAATTTAATTTTCTTTTTTTGAGGTAAGAAGGAAAAGAAGAGAATTGCTTTCCCCTTCCCCTCCCCCTTTTGTTTTAAACCCAAGCTGGTTTTTAATATGTGAATTAAAGCCAAATGAAAATATTCCCACATGGTTTGTTGTGCACAAGAAACTGAAAGCAAACACACTGGAGGAAATCTCAAAATGCATGTCATGCTGCAGGCTAAAAAGGCAGTTTTAGACGTAGTGCAAAACATGGTGCTGTCATGTATGTATGCGGAGTGACCTCAGGAGTTAGGTGTGCTTTGTGTTTTTCTTGTGAATAAATAAGACAGCTTTTTTAGTATAAAGCTTTAGACGAAGTCATAGATGTTACTCTTATACTGACTAATACACTTATGGCAAGTTAAGGTTTGCTGTAACTTCAGATTAAATGTGAAATGGATGGAGGAGTTAATGTAAAACAGAAAAGTTTAAATGTACCTGATTTAAATATGAAAGGATATCCCATGTATTTTCAGAAACTTCACTCATTCAAACACCAGAGCACCTTGATGAGACTCTGCGTACTCCAAATAACGCAAATATTTAGTCAGCATGTGAAAAAAACAGCTACAGGGTATATAACGGGTTTGAAGCAAGCTCAGGTAGGAATTGCTGTGAGCGCTTTTGTAGTGCCCTCGTTTAAAGAGAGACTTGAGGGACATGGTTTAGGGGTGGTTTAGCAGTGTTAGGTTTATAGCTGGACTTGATGATCTCAAAGGTATCTTCCAACCTAAGTGATTCTGTGATTCTGTGACTTAAATCAAGGTTTGACTCTGGGAGATGGCTTGTGCATGAGTACTTGGCTGCCTGAAGCGCTTACCTGATTCGGATTAGTGTGTCTGAATGTATGTTTTTCCCATGTCTCCAAAATTTGGGATAGGAAAGGGTATAATCTTCTTAAACTTGCTAATCTTCTATAGCAGAAAAACACAGAACTAAGTGTTTATAAATAAAGCACACTACTTCTAAGTTATGAAGTTCTGCCTAGTACTAGTTTTTTGCCAGACTACTTCAACTGGGTATTTTCTGTAAATGAAATCCAGTTGCTTAGTGAGCCACTGAAGTCGAGAGTTGACTCATCCTGAAGATGACTTGCATCAAGTCAAATAGTTGTGCCTTCCCCATTATTAGCAATCACCAGGGCTTCTGACTTGCTCAGTAGCTGCACAGAAATGGGGGTAGCTGCTGGGTTTTTCTTCAAGGAATTGGACAGTGGGTTTCACATTCCCTGCTTTGCCTGCGTGCCAGGGTGGGAAGCATCCATTTCAAAGCACAGGGACCTGGGGGCTTCCACGTCATTGCTCTGCACACAATCCTTTCTTGTCAAAACCGGGCTGGTTTTATATTGTTCGCTGTCGCTCCAGTTAAATAGGCAATACTTGTTCCATTAGGGGTAATGTGGTTTTTAATCTATTTAGACGTTCTCTAGAAACCTTTAGAAATCATACCTAGGTTTGCTGAACCATTAATTTCGGAAATGCCTTCTAACACTTCGACGTCCTTCAGTTCTGTCACGATAGATGACAGAAAGATGTTGGTAATTTTCATTGCTAAATATCTGCTTTGCTCTAACACACAATGGCTTCAGTGCACTTCTCTGAAGATGCTGGTGGTTTTTTAAAAAAATAGTATCTGGCTTACTGCATGTTTAGCAATTCACATATCAAAATTGCAAGTATAAAAACAAGAAATGCCTTGGCCTGGAAATGGAAGGAGAATTTCTTGTTTCTAGATTGGAAAAACACTTTTTCTGTTTTTTTCCTTATCTAAATTATCTTTCCTACCTACTACTCGCAACTAAAAGCCTGTAAGAGATATGCCTTTTTTTTTTGAAGGTGTATGAGCCATTTCTTGGAACTTGTGGTGTTTTGATGTAAACTGAATGCAAAATGAACATTCTCCATGCTTTTTAACTGAGATAAAGTATCAGTGTGTTTATCAGGCTCGTAAACATTTTTGGTGCTTAATTTCTGGTTTTATCTGCCTTGCTTACATAACTATTTAGAAATGTTGGTAAGATTTATGTGATGGGCTAAAACAGAAGATCATTAAAGCAGAAGGCTTACTTCTACAATTGTGAATCTGGGTGCTCTGAAATAGTAGTAGCATCATGTTTTCCAGGAGACCTTTTTTTATGGATGACTATCTCATCGGTAAGGCTCTCTTAGAAGGCTTGAACAAGGTCAGCAGCATGTTTATCCATTTCAGTCTTCTGGTTTCTTAACTTGCAAGAATAAAGATTGCTTCATTTGAATTTCTCAGACTGCATCACAAGGAATAATAATGTATAACTCTAAAATAACCTGCTGCCGTTTTAAATTTTTTTGTTTTGTTTAAATGTAGCAAAGGGAGTTGGAAACAGAAGTAGCAAATTTTAAATTACTCTTTAAGATCTAAGGGACAGTATTTTGGGTTTAGTTGTTACCATGTCAGAGCTGTGAATTCCTTTGATACTGTCACATGGAAAGCTTTCTTATTGTTAATTATTTCTGCTGTGATCGAAAGCTTTTTACTGTTTCTTAGTTTTCATGCGGACTCACCCCTTACTGCAAAGTCCAGAGCACACTGGTGTCTGATGGGATACTGGGCTCTACTGCTACAAATGCAGACATGGAAGCCAAAAGTGCAGGAGCTCTAGTTGTGGCTTAGTTTGCAGATCATTTCTGTGAACTCAGGTAATCTTGTCCAGTGGTTGCTCCAGCTGTACAGGAGAGAGGCTACTTGCAGAGTGGTATATTTTATCTACAGAGTGCTTTCACAGTAAGTCCTCTGTATGTTATAGGATTTCAAATTATCAAAAATTACAGTCTAGAAATTACGTAGAATTATTGGAGTGTATGCACAAATGTGTATTTAGATGGTCTAGAAGCATTTTGTTCAGTTATTTTTGTCAGTGTTTTATCCTATGAAACAAAATAGCTTGATGTTTGGCTTTATTATTATTCTTCTCCAGCACCAGGTTTCTGTGAGATGGGAGGGTATGACCCTTTAACCACTCATGAGCATGTAAAGTGGAAGGATAAGCTGAGGCACTTTGCGTAACCCATACATATAATTCAGTAGGCAACTACATAAATCAAATACAATGATATACAGCTGTTGGTTTAATTGAAATATTGCCTTCCCACCCCCACCCCCCACTTTGCCTCTTACTTTGGCAGGACATGTCTTTGCATACTAGATCCCAGGAGCAGGTTCTCCAGGGTGCGAAGGAGCTTTTGGGCTGTTCTGTGTCTAGTGCTGGGTGTCCCTGCCACGTGTGGGGTGGTTTCCAGGCTAGATGCTGTATGTTGCAGAAGGAGTTAGGCAAAACAAAACAAAAAAACCCCAAACCCTGAACAAAGCTTACATAGAAATAATAATTAAGTAGGAATGCACTGTATCATAAAAGTGCTTTATGTTTGCCTTTAAAATCTAGTTGAAGCAGTATTGTCTGCATGTAAAACTTTCATTATATGTATGTAAATCTAAAAGAGACTGTGATTATTTACTTTCTGATTATTCTAGGTCTTTCATCATGGAAGTTCTCGTTTACCCCTAGGGTAATGTAATTTTAAATGCTTTACCAAATCTTTCTGTAGTTGAAAAAAAATTTTTAATTTGTGGCTGTATCATTTTAATGGCTGTTCTGCTGTAATGCATTGTCTAAATTGCTTTACTCTCTATCTGATAATAAGCACTTCAACTCAGATCTTTATTAATCAATATGAATTTAGTAAAAATACTTGGAAAATGCATTCAGAATATATAAAACAAATGTACAAATGGAAATAGTTGTCAACCAATTGTCATAATTTTAAAGGGCTTACTATATTGCCTGTCCTTACGCATCTTGGGAGAAAAGTTGTCTGTACATGTAGAATTGGAAAGAAAGCAAAGAAAAAACCATTATCATAAAAGGTGGCATTTATAATTGATTATGCAGTCAGTTCTGAACTCATGACTGAAGTGTAGTATGAAGTAGGAGTGTGTGACACTGGCATTACGGTTTTATCACAAGTCATTGTCACTGGAACTGTTTCATTTCTGTCTTGATGGAAAGAAAACAAGCTGGAGAAGTCTGGTTTAGATAATACTACCAGAAAGTATGTAATCTTACCGAGGGAATGGTTATCAAAGGTTTCTAAAGGCAAGGGTGGCAAGCACTGTAATACATCGTCCGGTTCTCTTGAATGCCCCAACCTCCCTGGGCAAAAACGACTATCCAGAGCTGTGCCTTGGGGTGGCTGTCGGCTGGAGTGGGGCTTTTCAAGCTCTGCCTGTGACCTGTTTGACCACTCTATTCAAGTAGTGGGCCTTGTGAAATAGCGGTGACGTCTACATCAGACATGGGCGTTTTCGAGTTGAATTAGGGGTATAAGCACAGCTTTGCATAAGCTGGGTGAACATTTTCACCTTTTTTGCCCCAACATGACCTGTTACTGTGTATGTATGTACAGTACAGGGAGGCAACCCTGGCAGAGCTGGGTGACACAGTGCAGGATTTTAGGGCCTTACAGGCTTATCAGTGTCTTGTAGGCTTCTTTGCCTGACGAAATGATCCGTGCGGCTTTCCAACCTGAGCAGGCTTTAGGACCATGTGCGGAGCTGCACCTGAACCCGTAATCCTTGCTGGAGTGAGCTGGTTTGGTGCAGCCACGCTGCGTGACTTTGTATCTTCGTAGTTAATCTGTAACACGCAGTAACGCTGCCTGTGAAGAGCCGAGTTTATTTTATTTTAATTTCCTTTTAACTTTAAACGAAATTTGAAGCTGTTTCTGGAACTGAAAGTCCATTCTTTCCCCTTGCCACCTAAATTCATTATTTCTAAATATTTCTCAAATGAAAAATCTTAGACTTGATTTGACATACGTGGCCATGCAAGTGATTGTGTGTTTGAATATTCTGCATTGGTATTTGATAAGGATTTGAGGGGGTGTTGTTTGCTCGAGTCCCAGTCATTGTAAATCGTGTCTTAGTTATGCCTCTTTGAGAATTAAGAATGAAGTGATGAGGTGGTACTGATATGGGTACTCCTGTGTATAGGGATTTTCTTGTGGCACATAAAATAAAGGGAAATAGCAGCCTTTCAAGACCCAAGAACCAAGTTTTGGGCTGGTGCAAAGGCATTCTTTTTAACTAAAAAATTTACACTTGATTTCAGTTGGTTCTCATTAGTGAATTGAAGGCTGAAACAACTGACTTTCCTGCAGATGGCTTAACTTTTTCAGGTTTCAGTGTTGCTTTTCCTTCTAACTGTCATAAATGTGAATTTTGTTCAGGTAGTGCAGATGGGTGCAAGTCCTGTTTCCCAGTTGCTGGATCAAGGTATGAATCTGTCGTCTGCTTTGACATAGTGAGATTTTTAACTTGGGAAACAAAGTGCAATTGCTAAACCAAAAAGTTCCGAGCTATCCAGCAACAGAAGTGAGAGGAAACTTCAAGTTGTTTCCAAAGTGCAGAAAATCACATTCAGCTGTGCCAGCAAAGACTTATGTATAAGCTCCGTTTAAGCTTCCTAACTTCATCTCAACTACATCGTTTTGGAAGTGCCTGCTTTAGCAACTCAGCTGTCAAAGAGGGAATGACAAGCCACTGAAGTGGTCACCTTTCCAGCTGGCATAGTGCTCCCGGAAGAGGCTATGCATCTGTCCCTTGAGAGACTGACTTACAAAATGTTTGAAGCTTTGTCAAACTCAAACGCAATGAATGTCACCTTAAACATAGTGCAAGGTAATGGATCTGAATAAATAACTGGAAAAGTTGTCCTGTGTGTACTACTGTGGGTGGATTTTCACTAATGGGTCTCATAAAATCAATTGGAGGTTATGCATCCTCATAAGTAAAGATGAGTGAGTAGGATTTCACTCCAAAGTACGGAAGGTGCTATCCAAAATTGCGAGGAGAATATGCATGTCTCTGCTATTTCTTCCAATAACAACAGAAATATTAACAATGCATTCACTTTACCTAAACTGTAGAGTTTTCATGTCCAATATGAAATTTTTTCCTCCTTTTGTGTGTGTCTGAAGGTCTTCAGGCTTTAGCCTCTTGACTACTATTTTGAAAAAAGAGTAACAGTGATCTCTCAACTACCGGGATGGTATGCATTTCTCACAAAGGCTTTATTTGCTTATGGGAGCTAAATGCTGAACTATTATGCAGATTGGCATAAAGCAAAAGGACTTTGATCTTGACAAAACACGGATTTTGCAGAACAATATTATCTTGGGAGCGATTAAAACTTGCATAAACAAAGGTAGTGTTTGTACTGGCAAACTTTTCTTGCTACTTCTCATTCTCTCCCCACCCCTTGCTTCCCCCTCACCCATCCACTGCTTATGTCATTGCTGCAGCCAGAAGGATCTTTGTTGCTTTCAGATGCTGTCACCTGCATAACCAAGCAGCGACAGAGTTGTATCATTTCTGAGCCTTCAGAAGTGTTAACAGATGTGCCCGTTCTGGAGAGCCAAAGAAGGTGCTGTATGAGGAGAAAGCTTCTGCAGCTTCTACAGCTAGTTTAGCTAAGAGAGAGTAAATGTAGATGTTAGGATAAAAGCATGATTTTTTTTCTTTCATCTTAAAGCTTCTTAAAATCGAAAACTGTTTTTTATATTCCAAAACCATTTGAACTCTGTGGGTAGAGTTGGAAGGAAGCTTGGTCTGCATGATATATGCTAATATAACTGGAAATACGTAATTGGGGTGTGTGTGTCACACTTGTACGTAACTTTCACTGATGTATTCATGCTTAGCATTTCTCAAGGGCAGAGTTGTGCTGAAAATCTCACGTAGGAAAGGTGTGATTTCAGAAGTCACTTCAAATTGTGTCAACATATTTGTGAGCTTTAGGTTGCATATTAAGAAAAACTTCTTTCCTGGGAGGGTGGTGCAGCGGTGGAGCAGGTTAGCCAGAGCGATGTGCAGTCTTTGCCCAGGAAAGTTTCCAGGTCAGCCCCAATCCAGCATTGCAAATTCCCCTTCAAGCGGTGAGTTGGACTGGATGACCTTCCGAGAGAGATCCCGTCCAACTGCTGCTTCAGTGAGCCTGAAAAGATTTCTTCAGGATAATCTTGTGAGAATAAGCTTTGCCTCGGAGTACCTGTTTTACTGGGACACTTAAATAGTTAATATGTGAATTCAGTCACGTATAAAATAGTGGGGCAAGTGTGTTTTCACTCTGTCAAGATGAAAGATCGAATGTTTTTTCATTGGGACTGGCTGTACTGTAACCTGCAAATGACTAACCTTCAGGAGTCCTGAAATTAACTTCCATAGGTTTCTGACAGGGGTTGGCAGAGTTTAGGGTAGTTACAGGGGTTCTTTTCAGTCAGAATAACAGAGAAGCGACCCTGTCTGAGCACATGTAACATGAAACATAGCGAAGGTGAGACCGACACACGGATCTTGACAGGTAGTATGTTCACCAGTACAGACTTCCACAAGTTATTTACCAATTAAAAATAGTGGAAAGAAAAAATTAGATGTATTGCAACATAAACCACAGGATGGTATTGACGTAGTGTTTGCCTTTGCTTTGCATTAGTCATGTTTTAAAATATTTGGAAAATGCTGTTGGTTGTTACGAGTAGGCTGAAAAGCTTTCTGTGGGCTGTCCAGCGTATCACAATATTAATTTAAGCTTGCGGTCAGAATTAATCATTTTTGCCTCTCTCCCCTTTTTTTAACTACCCCACAACAGATATGTTACATTAAGTGTTACAGCTCTGCCTGCAAATAAATAAAGTCCTGTCAATCAGAGCTGTCAGTCGAAGTCCCAAATGTCTGCCCTACTGCTTCTACATGAAAAAAGAAATCCCAGCTGGATTTGTTGAAGAACGAAAAGTATTAATGGAAGAGCTTTCTACGCAACAGCATGGGAAGAAGTAATATTTTTTGCAACATTTTTGTTGTATTTCTGTGGTGCCCATTCCTGGGCACTGCAGAAAGGATTTCCATAGGGCCCTAAGTCCTAGTCTGTATCCTTAGTGGGCTTTGGGAAGCTGTGCTCACCCTTGCTGGGTAGGATGAAACAGGGGAGAGGGACATGTACAAATCCCAACCAGAGCCATTTGATACTAAACTTGCAGGGAACTGCGGTGTTTTGATTGCTGCGTCTTTTAAGATAAGGTTTTGCTCTAGTGCTGTAGTCTTAGGCACGGTAATTAAACTTGTTTTTCCAAGGAAATCTTGAAGAGTATTTCCTCAATTCCAAAGCATATTCTTAGCAATAGCTTCCCTGCAGTTGAGGCGGGAACACAATCTAATTTGCAGCTCAATATTGAGAATGTAAATGATAGAATAATATAATAGTACAGTGATCTCTGAATTCATAGATACGCAGCTTGAATGTGCTTATGTGCCAGGTACTTTGAGAAACATACAGAAGCGCATTTATAGTACGTAATATAGTGCATAATAAACAATCAAACACTAGTTACTAGTAAGAGATGCTGATTGTAAAGAAAAAAGATACTTTTTATCTCCAGTTTCACCATACGGTTTAAACCAAGAAGCCTTTTTTTAAAGAAACTGTTCCTTATTAGAAAATCCAAAGCTTTCACAATAGACTTTGATCCTTACTGTAAAATGAAAGGAGGATGAAAGCTTTCACACCAAAATGCTAATAATGTTCTCTTTGTTAGTGCCTTTGTATTGCATATTAAGTGGATCTTTGCCTATCAGTCCAAATTCTGCAGCTTTATAGGCATCTACCTTCCCATAATACAGTCCTCTTTGCGCTGTGTGGTGGACTATACTTTTTTCCAGCTGGAGAAGAATGCTATTTATCCTTTGTAAAGTGTCTGCTCTAAACGTGGGTGGACCACTCTGTTAAACTAAAAGCATGTGTGTGTTGTAGGTGCACCGTTAATATATGGTTTCTGTATTGTTAAATGGTACAAACCAGAAGTGGCAGTGCGACACTGGGTTTATTGTATGAGCAATAACTACTCTTTAAATGCCTAATGGTTACATGATTGGGTTATGAAATTGTGGTTTGATAAACAGAATGCTTGTGTTGTATTGCAGTCTCTTCATCCTCTCCAGGGGAAAAAAAGGAATTAAAATCTAATTTGCTAGGAAAGACCTGTACCTTTTAGGCAGAAAAATGCCCAACAAGTCTCTCCTAGCAAATTATGCTGGACTTGTGTGTTTTTATAGTTCTTCTGAAAGCATGATTATAAGGTCAATAGTTCCGTATGCATTTTCAAATTATTTGCAAGTTGCTGAACGCTAAACCTTCTAGATATTTTACTTTTTTAAAAAATCTGCTTATTTTTATTTATACTTTCTAAGTCCATTCAGTGGTTAAATGTCATTGCAGTGAGCTTCTGGGCATTCTGCCAAGTCTTCAGTATTGTCAGGACGCTGGATAAAGTACAAAGAAAAATGCTTGCCTGTGTTTCTTTGTAAAATTTCTTTAAGTAGTGTATAGCCTTAAAAGTAACACCACCCTTATTAAAGTAAGAGCAGAGTTAGATGAAAACAGGACTGAGTCTCACTTTCTCTGACTATCTGTATAGCTAATTAAAATTTAGAGTTCACTTTGACATGCAAGAACTGCAAATATCACAAATTAATAAGAAAGTCTGAGCTGTAGGTGTAGGCTTTTGGCAGCCAAAGGTGTCTGTGTTTAATATTGTAAAATTGTGTAACAGCATAACTGTTAAGCTAGGTGAAGATAAGCCTTTTCTGAAGTATTAAAACTGAACAAAAATGGTTTGAAATTTTAGAAGCTCGCTGTTATCATTGCCTCTCTTAAAATTGAGCCAGTAGTTATAACGACATATTTGGCAGAGCCTTGTTCCTGTGCTCTCCAGTGTATGGTTTCCACACACGTTCTCATCCTTTTTTAAAAAAATCACTTTGTGTATTTTTTTAGTGTTGTTTTTATATCACAACTTGACATTAATTTGACTCAAATGGAGTGAGATATAGGAGCATACGGGGGAGAGGACTAAACATTTTTTGTCATGGAATATAGTATGGTGAAGCTGATCGTTTGTTTCCCAGGTTGATTTCTATGTAAATGTGATTCCTATGTATTGAAAAAAAAACCACCTTAAAATATATTCTCGCGCAAATCTGATTTGAGGTGGAGTGAGTGCCACATGCTCCCTGGTACTCTTTTTTTAAAATGTGTTTTGCTATATGTACTGCACTGCGAAGAGCAAAGCAATGTAGCTGCAGTATTTTTTCCACTGCATTTTAAAGATGATGTTTGTAAATGAGTCTGAATGGAGATTGTTATGCTTTGATAAGAATTGAAAGGGAATCTGCATGCATGCTTTGGAGTACCTGCTAGGCAAGATTACTTTCTATTGTAAGTTAGAGACTTTTTAGGTGAGAGTTTGAGAACAACCATTCTGTGCCTGCTCAGAGAATGAATAGGATTTAAGCCTCTGACACTATAACAACATAAAAACAAAAGTGCTTTTGTTTTTCCTGTAGGAAAATAAAATACAGAAGAAAGAAATTTAAACTTGATTTGTTTGATGTTCTTATATAATTGCTTCTTTTTACTAATTTCCTGTTTCATTTTCTTCCAAGTATGTGCTGAAGCTTTCAATCCAGATGAAGAGGAAGAAGATACAGAACAAAGGGTAAGAATGAGTGAATTGCATCATGCATGGTTCTCTCTACAGTTTGACAGGCAGATGTCTGTACGTCACCTTTTCCTTGCCACTTGTGCATTTTGTTCTGAAAGGCTGTGTGGTATGCTGACATTGACAAAGTGACATTGCTCTGAAATTTAGGGCTGCTTTGTCTGATGCACTTTTTTAGTCACTACAGCTTTAATGTAATTTTACTTCAAAGGGCTTGAGAGCTGTGCTTAAGTCTACCATCTATAAAACTTTGGATATTTTCCTTAATTATCTTAAAGGCTTGTTGAGGCAATTCCTAGAGCATCAATGCTGTTGTGAAGAATTAGTTAAGCTTGACCACAGCTGTTTCTTCATGGGTGCTTAAAATTCCTCGCATGCTTTTTACTGCCTTTCTTGTCAAAGCAGTTCTGCCTGGGTAGGAAAAATACTTTGTTGAAATATTTTGAGGCTGTGACCACCTGTTGTTCTATTGTTTTTGAAAGTTGGGAATTTCTAGGAATTGCAAGTCCAGATATTGTAATTATATTTGTTTAGAGATGCTTTTATGTGAGAAAATCCTGTAGCCTGGCTAGTGAGGGTCAGTGTTTTCTCTCTGGACATCTGGTGTTCCATTTCCAGATTCCATCTCAAGGATGCTTATGCTTCTGCAATGAAAATCTTAAGTCTAATTTAATTTCTCTTAAAAAAGAAGATTCTTCATTAAAAAAATGCTATAAAAAGAAAAAAAGACTGTGTGTCTGATCATCCAAATGTTTGTAAACCTGGACACATTTATTCCATCAAAAGTCTCAATTTTCCTGACTGCTAATTCAATATTCAGTTTTATTTTTAAACAAGGATCTGAGATCTGCTCAACTTTGGACAGTGAATTTTTAGAAAAGCCTACTAATGTAACTGTTTTTTGAAATTCTTGTTATTCCAGAAATGTAGTTAATGTGGTGAATGTGAAGTAATTAATATTTTTACATATGCTTTCATAATTAACCCCCAACAAGCACATATATAAATGTTTTCATGACACTGAGTGTTGGTTCCTTTGACCTGATGCGATGTTTATAATCGGAAAGAAGAACAAAACCTCTCTCAAACAGCAAAGCTTTTATTTAGGTAATTTTGTTGGAAAAAAAATACACTTCTCAGATAACTTTTGTTATTAGATGGGCTGAGATACATATGTATCATGAATCTTATATACTACCTGTATGCCAACAATAAGTGTACTGGGACTAATATAGCCAGAGTTTAGAAAGAAAACTGTTTATTCTTTCCTCCATTCCCAATGCTCAAGCCTTGACTGTATCTGTGGCTGGGTTAGAAGAGAAGGGAAGGGGAGGGAAAAGAAAAGCCATCCTCTTCTTTCTTGTCTTTCTGGACTGTTATTTTGCATGTGTTAATTGTCAGCATAGTATACTTCTTATGTCTCTTTCTTTGTCTTGCATCTTATGTTTATATCTAAATACTGTTTATGCAAACTACAAAAAAGAACTGTATACTTTGACACTTGTAAACAGTGTTCTGCTTTTTCATTCTGAAATGAAGGTTCAGCCTGTAATCATGATTCTTTGTTGTCATGACAGTTTTGTTTTACTGTTTTAAAGGTAGTACATCCAAAAACTGATGAACAGCGATGCAGACTGCAGGAAGCATGTAAAGATATCCTACTCTTCAAAAACCTAGATCAGGTAATATCATTTTAAAGTCTTAACTGGAGTCGGTGGTTTGTAGGTACAGGTAATAGTTTAATCTACCAGTCCAGACACTTGTTTGCATTTTGATAGTTCATGAAGTATTAATTATATGCAGGCAGGATTGGGACGTGTGTTTGGAGATCAACAATCATTGAACAATACATACAAACATGTCAAACTGTCAGTTACCATGATTGTCAGATCCCTCTCCTTGCAAATTCAGGTTTTTTTTCCTGTTAGAGAAAAGTGTGGGTTTTGTTTTTGTGTTGTTTTTGTTTTTTTTAAATTCTTTTGCATATCTTCCAGTGTTTGCTCTGGGGTACCATTGCACCTGATTTCCCTATGAAACAGTTCATAATTTTATAGGCAATTTAAAAAGGAAATTACACAATTGTGATATTGAACAATATCCACATTTGCATGATTTCAGATTGCTTCACCTTAAATGTCAATGTGTCAGTAAATTTTCTGTAAATGAACGTAATGTTTTTATTGCTGAAGTTGGTTATTAATTACTCATTGCCTCAGCATTGAGGTTTAATGATGAGCACTTAGTAATCTTAATTGGAATTAATTTTTTAAAGAAGACCATAGGATAGTTCAGGAACAGACTTTTGGAGATCCTCTAATCCAGCCTCTGAGAGGCCATTGAATAAATGCATCTCGTTTCTAGTCTGGTGTTTCCATGAAAACAGAACTGACATCTCTACTACAGGCTGGGGAAGAATGAAAGCTCTTACACCAGCGATGGTCTCTGCAGGCTCCTGGTTTGAATCATTGCACCTTACCTGAGATATGAAAGGATGGATGTGGTAGCTTATGGTTTCAGAAGCACTGCTTAGCTTTCCTTGAAAACCAGGAAGTTCTCCCAGTTATGGGTTGCTGTACAAACCCCAGGAGTCACTGACCTGCATTCTCAAAATAAATGTTGAAAGCTTTTCATTGCAACAGGCTGGAGGAATTGACATTCTGTCAAAAAGTTTCCTTGAAAGCTGTCCTTCCCAAGACTGGCCTTTAACTGTTCTGGGATTCTTCTTGTTACGCCTATTCACTTAAAACACTTTAAAGGTTCTTTTTGCAAGTAACCTGATCATGTACAGTAAAAAATGAAACCTATTGAAGAACATTCAGCAGCTCAAGGGGTATGTACAAAATGTGATCACCATTTGAATTAAGCCAATCTTTAGCTTCCAGCAAAATCACCCAGAAGCAAAAATTAATAACCAGTTCATATTCAAGGATTACTTTAAAAAATAAATTTGAGCTGAGAAAGTGGGCTTGGAAAAATACTGCCTCCTGGGAAAAGCTTTCTAAGCAGATGAGAAGTAATGGAAAGGATCTTAACTGCAACTGTTAAAGACTCAGGCTTTAAGATAGCACATAGCTGAAAAAGATGACTGTAGTCCATACATTGATTATAGTATAACAAAGGGCACTTAGCAGAGAGGGAAGAGCTTTCCTAGTAATGGGTATAAAGGGAGTATGGAACTTGCATCCTTTCACCCCTCCTCCCTGTAATTTCTTTTTAATTCCCTCTATAATAATGTGACTGGTTTGAAGGCTGGCTGTGGAATACCTACTGAAGGGCAGAACAGATGTCTGCTGCTTTTGCTCAGTGTATATTGTCCTTTAATAATTGTGAGGAACACTTTCAAATTAAGGCTCGAAATATGTTCTTTTGCTTCTTAACCTGTAAAGAGTGTCATGTAAGACTGTCAAATACAGGTAAACAAATCCAACAACAACAAAACTGCATAAAACCCCTTTAGGAGTAAATATGATTATGTCACTCAAACGTCGTGGCCAAATTCAGGCCTTTTCCACTGGTTGCATTTAGGTAAACTGTGCTGAATTTAGGCCCAGTGACTCAACAGCCCTTTCAAATGTCTTCACTTGCATGAATAGTTGCTGTAATACTTGGTATCAAGTATTACACAAGAGAGATGGTGTCCAGTAGTAGAACACTGATAGCAAGGTTTGCGTTGAACTTTGGACTAAAATCAGTTCAGATTGTCACAGAGTTTCACAGATTTTGAGCATCCCTAATTATAAACATGATTTATTTTTCAGTATAAAGCTCTGTATGATGTGTCCTGCATAGGGTCCACAGCATCTTATAAAAGAGTTTGTAGAATCCTAGTTACGATTGAATTTTGTGCTGGGTGAGACAAGTGACTGTTATCCCTAGCACTGAGGCTCCTGAGCATGCTCAGTACCCATATTTAACACGAGGGTTTGTTACAGTTCAGAAATATGAGAAAGCTTATCCTTTTATTGACAGAAGAACTCAGTGTTTTATTTACTTAAAATGATGAGTCTTTGCCTGTTTACCCTCCAAATAAAGCATTGTTGAGTTACAGTATTTTTAAAAAGCTTTTTAAAATCTGCATTGCTTGTTTTCTGATACCTGTAACTTAAATGCATGCCCTGAAATACGTGGTTAAAGTAAATTACTTCCATGCAATTGTTTGGTTTAAATATCAGGAGAGTTTTTACAGACAAGGAAACAGGATTCTAGTGAAAAGATAGGCAGTATTTTCAATATAGTGGTGCCTATGGATGCTGCAATGATTATTCCCAATGTAAGGACTGCAGTAAACATTTCAAGTTTATCTAGCAGCATAAAGAGTAGTTTGCGTGTTCATGCAGTATATTTTTAGAAACTCAGCTGTAATCTACGTCTTCAACTTTGAACATCTGGACGTTGAAAATGCAATGAAAGTCTGTTGTTAATGGACTTCAGAATAACAAAGATGGTAAAGCGGCTCATCATTGAGGCAGGGTATTTATATGGCATCATCTCTCTTGGCCTTCACAGCTTCTCTGTCTGTGCTGCCTACAAAAAAAGCGTAGTCATGGCTCATCAGAGAAACCTAGTTTGAGTTTGCTGTGCAGACCAGCATTATGCCATTTTCTGTGTGTGTTCCCCACCTGGCTGATCTCATCTTGTGCTGGAATTGCAGGTTCTCTAAGACCCAGACTATCTAGGGAAATAACTCTGTATAAAGTCCTCTTCAGTACAGTCCTGGTCATGACTGGGGCTCTTACATGATGACAGTACAAATAAGTTACTGATAAAGTGTGGTGCGGTTTCTAGACATACATACATATAAAAAAATATGTGCACTCTTGACATAAATCAATAAATATCCATTGCAGTGAAGCTGTGTGAGAGCTTGCTGTACATGTGCGCTTTGGCACTGAAATGGTACGCAAAAGTTAAGCCATTTGGACATTAAGTTGACATAATAGCTCTTCCTGTAATGGAAGTATCTATGTTTGTCTGCATTATTGAACTTATATTAATAAGCTGGAAACAAGTGAAATACCAGTGGAAATCAGCATTTCATATCAGTATTACTTGTATTTGCATATAGTAAAGATAGTGCAATGCATGTTGCACTTCACTATCCAGATTAAGTCAAATAAACTCGCCCTTGTCCAGCAATAATGCTGAAGTGTATCTTCTGAGAGGTTTTTTTTTTTATCCCCACTCCTTGTTTGTTTTATAGGAGCAGCTGTCTCAGGTCCTTGATGCCATGTTTGAGAGGAAGGTGAAACCTCAGGAGCATGTGATTGACCAAGGTGATGATGGAGACAACTTCTATGTCATTGAGCGGTAAGGAGCTGTGCCTTTGAAATGCAGAGTATATTTCTTTTCAGTCAGAAATGGCAGGGAGTGCTTGCTGCAGGATGGTTTCTGAAGGAAGATTACTTTTTGCAGTCATTGCCTTTTCCTTTGATCTTTCCATTTTCCCCTTTAGGCCCCCATTGACTTTTGGATCATTTGTCCAGGGGCAGTCTAATTAGACAGAGGTGGACATGTCAAACCTGCTGGATTTTAACACATTCTGTGTGACTGTGTAAAAACTCTAATACCACTGTCTCCGAGGGAAGGGCCGCAGCATGAGCTTGCCTGTGATCAGGTTAGCTTTTGTGCCCCTCAGCATAGCTTAAAACCAGCCATATTGCATGCTGTCTCTAAACCAGGTTTTTTCTGAAGAAAGAAGGGGGAAAAGCAGCAAAAGAAACCATATGGTAAGGGGAAGGGATTGAAGATTATTTGGGGGAAGGAGAATACAGGAAATAAAAATGCATGGTAGTGGCTACTGTGGAACAACCTGGACTTTGTCCAATTAGTTTTGATCCCTGACTTTAGAGAGGCATGTGGTTAGTTTGCTTCTGTTGGTCATGTGATTTGTATTTGCAGAGTGTAAGGTGCCATTTTGCAATTTCTTGCATGAAGCAAATTCACATGATAATTTTGTAGCTCATACATATGTGTAACAGACATATAATAGATATGCGTCTGCCTGCACATTTTGAGTGTCTTTTACCCTGTTGGAAGAAATTCTGGCTAATGTTACTTTTAATCACTGTATTTGAAGAATTAAGGGCACAGATATATTTCTTCCTGTAAAACTGCAATATTAAACAGAATATTACTGATGAATTATAAATGTCTGTTGGAACACGATCTTAGCAAACTACTTTTTTGACACACTCTTATCTTCCTTATCACTGAAATAATGGCACCATTAATACTGTATTAAATGCTTTCAAAGCAGTTCTTCGAGAAAATGTGTTGCCTTTTCAATTGTCATTTATGCTGTGTTTAGGGAATTTGCAAAAGAATTTTTAGGTTAGAAACTGTTCACATGTCCCTGCTTTTGGCAGGGGCGTTGGACTAGATGGCCTTTAAAGGTCCATTCCAACCCAAACTATTCTATGATTCTGTGAAAGATAGATGTATGCAGAACAATGATTCCTAATGTTGTGGAAACTTAAATTCAGTTTGGGAGCCTCTCAAAAATGTTAGATACTGTCAGCCTGTTTTAGTTTGTTTCTGTGTAAGGCTCTTAACCTGTTGGCTACTAAAAAAGCTTTTCCTGCTATGAGTTTTAACCTAAAATAAATGAAATGGAACCTTATCTTTGATATTTAGGTAAATATTCTATGATCTCTGTTCTACAGATGTAATGCTATTCCACAACGTTTTTTTCTGTCAAGAGATAGTTGGGTTGGAAGACTTCAGATTTTTAAGTTTTTGGTTTGTTCTCAAGGTACAATACACCAGTAACAAATATATGGCCAAAAGAAAGGCTATACAGTGTGGGAAATTAAACTTGGTGTTGTATAGCGATACAGCATACCGGCCTTGGCTGTAAACACCAGCTCAGCTGCAACTCTTACGTTTGCTAATCAGTTATTACAAAGAATTCTACGATTATGAATTTTCTGCCCCCCCCCTCCCCCTTTCCAGTCCACCTCTGCCTCCCACCCCTCATTTTTTTCATGCAAAAGAATAGCAGGATACTGGTGCTTATGGAAAGCTACAGTATTTCCATTTGCATGCAAGTGCAAATTCAGAGGACTCTGGCTCTTTCAGTAGGCATGTCTTGTTACTCTAAGATAATCATTAATGCCTAAATATTCTTGAGGATTAGTTTCTTCCTGTTTGAACGAACAGTGAGTTTATGTTGCTAAAATATATTACAGCTATATTGGCTGTAATACTTCCTCGCTAGATCACTTTTGTATGAGCACCTTTTACCATGCGCAGAGGGACAGCAGGCGGCAGGATAGATGCAACTTGAGGATGCAGCAGCTATTTAGTACTTTCTGCATGGAAGGGAGAGCTGGGACAAATGTGTCGCACGGCTAAACGTCAGTGTGCTCATCACTGCTGAGGAGGCACCTGATGAGCCTGCGCTCATTGATCAGTCGTCAGTTAGGAGGGGCAGCACTGGCCTCTGCCTCTTGGAACAGGCAGATCCGCAATCTTGCTGAGTTGCTCTCTTCTGCTTTTCTGCCTTTTTTTTTTTTTTTTTCCTTGGGGTTTTAT